>LPNX010903633.1:126798-157213 GCA_001517045.1 Pseudotsuga menziesii | reverse complement strand
ACTAGTTGTTCATTCCACAACTTGATGGTAATTCTTTCTTTGTGCATAAGAGGGATACAATGATTTTTAATGATTCTAAGCTCTTAGGGAACTAAAAATCTAAGTTCTAGGAACCAGAAACTGGTATGTCGGGTACAAATGATGATGCACCCCATCAAATTTTAACTAAGATATTAAAATATGGCCTCAAGGATCTCGAACCACATGCTCTGATACTAGTTGTTAATATTTATAATGAGAGAAAAAAATAATCCTAGCAACCATATCAACAATGGACACATTATAATTTACCTTGGAAAACCTGATGAGGGGAAAAACCAACACAATGAAGATTTTGGTTAAGGGCTTGTCCACGAAGTTGCTCCCCAAAAGTGTTGTAACACATTCAAGCAGATATAAAACATAAGTGTGATTGCTTTTGGCTCAACTTTTCTGAACCTTCATGTCAGCTTTAAAATAGAGCGAATGCACGCTAATAGTGTACACACATTAATAACGTGTGTGCACTACTAGCATGCATACACTCCTGTCAAAGATTAAAACAATAAATAATGGTCCATAGGTTTTTTTGCAACAAAACAACATGTGAATTGGGTTGTACACTCCACCACAGTGAGTACAAAACTATCATCCATCAATTCGACCTTAACAAGTAGGTATGTGCCAAATCTTTAAGTTTTTTTTGGTTTTTTTCAAGTTTTAAATGGTTTATTCATGTTTTTCAACAATTTGTTTTTCAAAAATACATGTTTTCCAACAATATTTTATTATAAATCCATGTTTTATAATGAAAAATCTAAAACATTCATTTTTTTCATTAATTGCATACCATGGAACCACAAGAGCATCGACCACCTAAAGAAAACCAACCACCACAAGAAAATTCCCATCCTGGCCTGAACCAAAACCCTCAAGAAGACCACAACCAAGACTTGGATCAACTTAGGAGCTTGATTTAGGAGTTGAGAAGCACAAGAGAACCATATCGATTGTCCCTCGCCTCCTCATTGGACAACATCATTGATTCCTTTCACCATGCCCATTCTCAGTTAATTGATATGATTAAATATAGGGCTCGAATGAGAGCTTTTATTCCAATGGCCTTAGTAAGGAGCAAATAAAATATTTGAATATTACCAAAGCTGAGCTTTATAGTAAGTTTAACTCCTAAAACAGGGAAACCTCTCAATGTCATGAAGAAATGTGTCCCTGTATTGGTGACATTTTCGACCATAAAAAATTATTTGGATGAGAAGCTAGTTCATGGTGTATGATAAACCCCCTTTCAATAATAGGTAAGTTCCATTATGCTTCCTTAGACAACTATGGGTCGAGTTTGTTCTTGGTTTACATGTCAACTAGTTTGACATTATGGAGTTCCATGGTGCTAGTATGGGATCTTCCCAGGATCGACCTTCTACTAGACAGAACCCATTAAGAGGGCCACTCACTCCTAGGTATGATCCTAATCCCCCTCCTCAACCACCTCAGTTATCTCATAGACTTGATGAGATTGATGAGTCGATCAGACGTGTTGTACGTGGTTTGCTGAGACATACCACATTTGTGGCAATGTCTGCAATAGGAATACTAGATGTACACAAGAGAGACACATGTTCGAGGTATTTGGGGTAGACTGACGAGAGACCAATGTCTCATTGTATCTAAGATAGGTCGTTCACATCAAGGAGTATTGTGCCATATCATTGTTCTCATTGCAGGCATACCATGCAAATTTTTAGGAACCCTCCATATATTTATATGTACAATAATTGGGTGAATCTTAATGTTATTGATATTTTGCAATGCAACACTTTCGTCGATCTCTCGGTGGTTTAACCAAGCCCTGGTATCTTTACACCAACCTCACTTGAGCCTTAGGTAGTCTTGGCTGGAATTAAAATCTATCTTAGGAAGTCTATGGTCTCCCATGTTATTGATTTTATGTTTGTACAACAGGAGCCTAGTCATAGCTAGGCTCTCAATGGGGGAAAGACCCACTTCTATAAGGAGAATATGATATGGTGTATTGCTTTTAATTTTGGGGTTATACGTTATAAAACGCTTCTGGATTTGCTCAATCTTCCTCCAAGATTCTCTAGAGATGTTGCAACCCCAAACCTCACAACCATACAAGAGAACAGGAGTGACTAAAGTTTCAAAGAGGAGCTTCTTTTTATCCCACATCACCAGATTTACTGCTTTGAAATTATTTTCAAGACCAAAATAAGTTTTCCACCCTCCATTAATCCTTTTCTCAATGCTATAGTTCCGGTTGAGCTTGTGACGAATATCAATTCCTAGGTATTTGTAAGAAGACACTTCCTCCAAGTTTCTATTGTCATACACAAAATTAGCGTAAGTGTCCATCTTAGATTTGATAATCATAACTTTTGTTTTGTTAGTGTTGAAATTCATACCCATGGTAGACCATAAATCCTTAAGCAGTTGAAGTTTCTTATCAAGGTCCCACGGTACCCTTTCCAAAAGAACAATATCATTAGCATAGAGAAGAAGGATGATGACTATCCTGGCTAAGAATGTGCTAGCACAACCTACTTCTTCTAAGCAACGTTCTAGCTTATTGATGTAGATGCCAAATAGGGTAGGGGAGAGGGGGAAACCTTGTTTAACTCTGATATTGCACTTAATATCTCTCGACCACCCCTCATTGCTCTTAAACTTGGCAATTACATTCTCGTATAACCTTATTGAGGCAGCTCTCAACTCAAAAGGAACCTTTATCTCTTCTAATCTATTCCAACGGTTATTTCTAGGTACTGTGTCAAAAGCCTTTCTAAAGTCCATGAAGCAACAAAAGAGATTGGATTTATCATTACGAAACTCCTCCGCAATGATCCTAAGGGTAATGAGGTGGTCCGTTGTTGAGTGTTTCCTTCTAAAACCCGCTTGGCTTTTAGCCCGCTTACCTTCACTTTCAAGCCATCTGTTGATCTTCTTTTCCAAAATAATACCATATAACTTGGCTAAGAGGGGGCTAATCATAATTTTCCAATAATTAGAGGGGTTATTTGTATCCCCACTTTTAAAAATAGGGATAATGAGTCTCTGAGTCCAAGGTTTAGGGAACCCTTGTTGCATTGCTTGATTGAAAAGCTTATGGATGTGAGGAATGAGGACAAGACCTCCAATTTTTAATATTTTTGCCTGGTAACCTTCAATGTCCTTAGCTTTTCCATTTTCCAGATGCTTAACCCCAAAATATATGTCTTCTAAAGAGAAAACTTCTACCATTGTGAGCACAGTTTCAAAGTTGTCTTTGACACTTGAGGATTCATAAAGATTTGTAAGATAGGAATTCCAGTCATGTAAAACAATTCTAACATTATCTTTAGTTTAGTCTAGTTAGAATCCGCCTCCAGAATTTCTTAGGAGCCACCTTAGAGAGATGTAATAGATTTTCTTGTCTTTTATGAATATATTGCATGTATTTTTTCTTTTAGTTAGGGCTTTGTAAATTTTTACCTTGTCAATTTTAAGAGACTCATCGAGAGCTTCCTTAATTTCTCTCCTAGCACTTTTACAATCTTTATCATACCAAGGGTTTTTTTTTCCATTTTTTATTATTACTTGAGACTTCAATTGAGAACTTGTTAATAGAATGTGAAAGGGTTGTAGTAAAATTGTGATAGAGGTCTTCTATGTTGTCTATACTTGATAAAGGAAGCAAATTAATTTTTAAATCATTTAGAAAAATATCATTTTTATTCCTATCAAAGATCAAGTTCTTTTGGCTATAAGGATTATCTTCTATGGGATCTCTATGCATGAAAAAATTAAGAGTCACAAATAAAGGTCTATGATTTGAATTAGGCTTGTGGTCCTTTAGGATGTCAAATTTTATTATTCCATTGTATAAAGGGATATCAAAAATAACATAGTCTACCACGTTGCTACCAAGCCCATGGATATAGGTCATTTGGCTAGAATTGGACCAATGACCACTTCTTTATGATGTTGCAAATTATGATATCTTGAGCACTACAGAGCTTGACTAGTTCAGACCTAAACAAATTTTCCTCTAGATCTTCAGAGCTTTTGTTGTACTTGCTAGCTAGAGTAGTATCTTTGTCTAACCAAAGAGGATTAGGGTTGGAATAATTACTTAGAAGAATAGCTTGGTTTCTTGAGGTACAAGCATTAAAGTCACCCATTAAGAGGATATTACCTTAATTCCTTAGGCTAGAAATATCATTCTCTAAACCATTGTAAGGACAATTTTTATCTAAATTTTTTTTCTTATAGAAGTTAGAATTAATAGGGGAAAAATGACAAATTGATATGTAGTTTTTTTATCATTAATGTCAGAAATATCTATCCAAATATACTGGTTGTAAGGGTCTTTTTTATAAATCCTAGCATGGGGGGAGATGTTCTTCCTAATGTAACAAGATATACCCCCAATGCCTCTACGATAGGATTGTTTGTTCTAGATTGACCAAAGTACAAAGAAATCTATGTTAGGAACCTTAGATTCTTCATGCTCCCAAGTTTCAACTAACAATATAACATCAACTTCATTCGAGATCCAACTTATCTTGAGGCCTTTGTTCCAAGGGAAGACCCTACAGTTCCAAGAAACAATCTAGAGCATGTTGAGTTTCTATTTATTACTATCTTTTTAGTTTCTATCTCTAATAACGACTTTTCTATTTATGATTATTTCCCATTTTCCTTCCTTCTTAGCTTCTTTTACCTTTTGAACCTCCTTTCTTAATTCTGCTTGATCTTCTGGAATAAGATCTTCATTTATAAATATTCATGTTCCTTTTAGACTTGAGGTTTTACTAAGTATGTCATACTTATGGTCAGTAGAGCTCACCTTTATCCAGGTCAACCTTTCTTTATTCTCAGTTTATTTCCCCAACCTTGTTGCTTCTATGAGACATGTTGTTTCAATTTGTAATCTATTATGTAATTTTGTTTAGGCTATGGCTAATGTATCCTCATTTACCTCCTCTTTCAAACCGAATATTATAATGTTCAAGACCCTTTCGTTATGCTCATGGTCTAATTCTATCAATTTTTTCATTTCCTCTTTAATGGGTTTGATGTCTAGTTTACCTGCCACACTAGTTAGGTTGATATTGTTATTAACTTTTTCTTCTAGTTCCTTAATCATGTCCTTCATTTTAATACTTTCTAAGGTTTCAACTTCTCCTTGTTGGAATATTTGGTTTTTATCTTGGCTTTGTTTTTCTATTACCTGTATTCTAATATCCATTGTTTCCATTTTATTCTCCAGAAGTTCTATTTTATTTTCTATTTGTTTTTGGATCTTGTCTTCAAGATATGTAAATTTATTTTCCAGCATGGCTTCTAACTTAGTTTGTAACTTAACTTCTCTTTCTTCTGTACGCTTCTCTAAAGAATTTATATACTCATAAATACTATTTAGAGTAACTGTGATAGGTCTACCTTTGAGAATCTTTGGTATATGCGGTGGATTATCCATACTTGTGAACAAAAAAATAAAAAATAAATATAGATATATATATTAGATAAGGAATGTGTGCACTTGATACAACCCTTAGTAGATGGAAGTCACTGCATTTCAACAGAGCATGGCACCACAGTTCTAATAATGTGCACCACAGAGATCACTAAACCCACCCTTCAGAGAGAAGAGATCGCAAAGATCACCAAACCCCTTCAAATATCACAAAGATAAAAAATCCGATCGCAGTGAACCCATAAACTGTTCAGATCACCAAAATCAACTCTTCATATCTCCTCTCAGAGCTTCATATGAAGTTGAAACAATAGAGCTTCATATCACAGTTGAAACGACAGAGCTTCAGATCGCCAAACTTAGATCACTAGTTAAGATGAAGTTGAAACAACAGAGCTTCAGATCGCTAGTTCACCCTATCACAGCAGATCATAGATCTGGTATGCAGTGATTTTGAAAACTATTTAGATATCCAAACTCAACTCTTCATATCTCCAAACAGATCGCAGAGCTTCAGATGAGATTGCTAGTTCAGATGAACCCATAAAATTCGAATTGCCAAACTCAACTCAATGGCAAAGATCAAACTTGCCAAACTCAACTCTTCCTCATCTTGCGACTGCTTTTCACATTCTGCATATTGAGTTCTGGTAACTTTGAGCAATTTGATTATATTTGAACTTGTGAATCAATGGAATGATGTGGCCACACAATCTAATCTCAAATCGTACTAGTCTTCTAAAATCACACAGTATTCAGATCACACAATTTCTTCTCAAATCGCATGCATACAATCACTATCAGATCGCCAAACTCAACTCAAATCAATTTGAAAAACTAAATGATGACTGTAGATCTGAACCTGTGAATCAATGGAATGATGTATCCATGCAATATGATCTCAGATCGCACTAGTCTTATAAAATCACACAGTATTCAGATCACACAATAATTCTTCTCAAATTGCATGAAACAATTTTTATTTTTTTATTTGTTTTATAAATTTTAGTGATAAAGTATTTCCAAGTTTTGTCCGAGACCTATTTTACTAATTGAATAAACTTTATATTACTATTTCTATAAATTTTATGAGAATATGTATATGTATTTGGATTTTTTTTTTGGTCTTAAACAAATAACTAAGTTTATTATTGCTACTTTCACATTAAATTTAGTTAAATTTTAAACTAAGCATAATTTGGTAAATCTTGATTGTGTGTAAATGGAAAAGGATAAGTATTATGGAATGGCTTTAATTTATGTAAAAAATTAGAATGGTATAGGTTTAGTTTTCTAATTCAAAAAGTTTTTTTTAATCAAAGTTGGGTGTAGCCAGATAATCAATGTAGGTAGTGAGTGTGTACATCGTAAGCATACATTTTTCTCTTTTTTCATACTATATAGGAAGTGACCATTTTTAAGATTTAGATATTATGACATTACATTTCTATTATTATATTAGTGCTATTTTAATTTGTTAGGTAGAGCATTTGTAATTGCACACTTTGTATCCTATATATATCCAACAAATCTAGCTTTGGATATCATCTCATCTTGTGCATTAAATACATTGTAAAAGAAGGTTTCCTCGTAAAAAAGGACTATTATTCATTGAATCTTTATCATTATCGATGTGAAGCTACTTTCTTTTTTTGTTTTATTCTATTTGAGAAATTTGGTTCACAACATTTGGTATCAAAGCACAAGGTCCATGGGTGGCCTTTTTCAAAATGACCATCTTGCAATTTTTTCAATTCCACATAAAGATAGGCTACAAGTACACCTAGCACCCTCACACTTATACTAGTTGTTCATTCCACAACTTGATGCTAATTATTTCTTTGTGCATAAGAGGGAGACAATGATTTTTAATGATTCTAAGCTCTTAGGGAAATACAATCTAAGTTATAGGAACCATAAACCGGTGTGTCAGGTACAATTGATGATGCACCCCATACAATTTTAACTAAGATACTAAAATATGGCCTCAAGGATATTCAATCACATGCTCTGATACTAGTTGTTAATATTTATAGAAGCATACTTAATAATGAGAGAACAAAATAATCATAGCAACCATATCAACAATGGACACATTATAATTTACCCTGGAAATCCCCATGAGGGGAAAACCAACACAATGAATATTTTTGTTAAAGGCTTATGCACGAAGTTGCTCCCCGAAAATCTTGCAACACATTAAAGCGGATATAAAATAGAAGTGTGCATGCTTTTGGCTCGAATTTTCCGAACCTCCATGTCAGCTTTAAAAAAGAGTGACCGCACGCTAATAGTGTACACACATTAATAATGTGTGTGCACTTCTAGCATGTACACACTCGTGTCAAAGATTAAAACAATAAATAATGGTCCAGAGGTTGTTTTGCAACAAAACAATCCGTGAACTGGGTTGTCCACTCCACCACAGTGAGTACAAAACTACCATCCATCAATTCGACCTTAACAAGTAGGTATGTGCCAAATCTTTAAGTTTTTTTTGGTTTTTTCAAGTTTTAAATGGTTTATTCATGTTTTTCAACAAAAAACAATTTCAAAAATCCATGTTTTCCAACAATTGTTTATTATAAAATCCATGTTTTATAACAAAAAAATTTAAAACATTCATTTTTTTCATCAATTGCAGACCATGGAACCACCTGAAGAAAACCAACCACCATAAGAAAATGTTCATTCTGACCTGAACGAAAAACCTCAAGAAAACCACAACCAGGACTTGGATCAACTTAGGAGTTTGATTTAGAAGTTGAGAAGCACAAGAGAACCATATCGACTGTCCCTCGCCTCCTCATTAGACAACATCATTGATTCCTTTCACCATGCCCATTCTCAGTTAATTGATATGATTAAATATAAGGATCGAATGAGAGGTTTTATTCCAATGGCCTGACTAAGGAACAAATAAAATATTTGAATATTACCAAAGCCGAAATTTATAGTAATTTTAACTTCCAAAACATGGAAACCTCTTGATGTCATGAAGAAATGTGTGTCCCTAGATGGGTGGCATTTTCGACCATAAAACGTTATTTGAATGAGAAGGTAGTTCATGGCGTATGATAAACCCCATTTCAATAATAGGTAGGTTCCATTATACCTCCTTAGAAAGCTATGGGTCAAGTATGTTCTTGGTTTACATGTCAACTATTTTAACATTTTGAGTTCCATGGTGCTGGTATGGGATCTTCTCAGGATTGACCTTCTACTAGAAGAAACCTATTAAGAGGGCCACTCACTCCTAGGTATGAGCCTAACCTCCCTCCTCAACCACCTCAGTTATCTCATAGACTTGATGATATTTAGGAGTCGATGAGACGTACTGCACGTGGTTCATTTAGGCATACCACATTTGTGGCAATGTATGCAGTAGACATACTAGATGTACACAAGAGAGACACATGTTCAGGGTCTTTGGGGTAGACCATTGAGAGACCAGTGTCTCATTGTATATGGGATAGGTCATTCACATCAAGGAGTATTGTGCCATATCATTGTTCTCATTGTGGGCATACGATGGAAATTTTTAGGAACCCTCCATAAACTTATATGTACAATAATTGGGTGAATCTTCTTAGAAAATAGTAGGAAAATTCAAAGGCTAATTTATCCATAATAAAATATGTATTCAAATATTTTTTGGTGAATGTCTCATTGATTTATAAAATCTTTGTAAAATATTGAAGAATTACAAAATATTGTCAATATTTCTATTAAAACCAATAATAAATGTAATCCATTGTATTAATATTAATATATATATATATATAGATATAGATATATATTATCACAAAATATCTACAACCAATTGAATCAATTTTATTATAATATTTATATGAACCAAATCTTATCGTCCAACTATTTAGTGTCATAAAATCCATAGAATGAATCATTAGCCATTTTAATTAAAACAAAAACACTTAAAAAACTAATCATAGGGATTATTTGTTCGTGCTCCAAAAATTATTGATTGGTAATTATTTTTAATAATAAAATAAAATAAACAAATACTATTAACATGGAAATTAAAAGAATGTGTTTCCACGGAATTTAACCTATATCTTAAGAAAAAAATTGGATCTTCTAAATACAATAGAGTACCTCAAGTCCCTGAATAGGATTTATCACATGCGATACCACGGGACACCCAAAACCAGGGGCTCATAACCACCAATAGTAAATAACCTTAAATATGATTTATCATATGCAATACAATGGAAAAGCACCATGGTCCCATAAACCACCAATGGTAAACCCATTATTTTCCAAATAAATGCTATTTTTAATCATTTTTAATGAAATTATTGATAAATTACTCCTTAAACATGATTAACTCCTATGGATTGAGGGAAAAATGGAGGATCCATGATTAATTTGTGTTAAAGTATTGAACCATTGATCTTCCGGAAAGTTAGAGCACTTGAGAGGTGGAATTGTGCAGTGGAATATCAAGAACAATGTACACTGAACAAGACAAATTTGAGACAAATTTGATAAGAATTGATTAGTTAATTACAATATTAATCTTCATTATTCCTAGCAGTATACACCATTGTTACAATAAATAGAATTTGAATCATGTGGATAAGATTCGAATTTACCAACTAAACCTGACTGACTGGCTAATTGAGAGTGTCTAAATCACTGCATGGGAGCCACTATTATAACTCCTGGTGTCTAAATCAGTCCGACAATCAATTAAACTAGTTAAACCAGTTAAACTAATGAGGTAGGTGGAAAAAGGCACGACTTCCCCATGCAACCATGCAAAACTAGCGCTAGACTAACTAAGAGTGATATAACTGAATGTAACTAAAGGTTGACTCATCATAACTACCTACCTACCACAACCAACTGATGGAGGTTGTTGGTGGCACTCAGAGTGGATCCTAAAATGTAGGGATTGGCTCAGAGGCACATAAAATCATGCATGAACATGTAGTAAGTGATAGTTAACCTCTATATGCGTTTCCCATACTCCAGTACAGTAATAATGTCTCCTTATGCTAGACAAGATGATCAAATAGACTATATATGGATAAGGGAGGACTATATAATCCTAACACCCCCCCCGCCCCCCGCCCCCCTTAATCCTGACTTAGACAACTTTGGCCCTTGTAAACTAGTCCAAAAGTCACCCATACAATCTAATGAAAAACAAAAACTGCTTAATAAACTAAAGAAAATGGGGAAAACCTCATGGGATTTCCCCCCCCCCCAAATAAGTAGGAACAAGAAAAACAAGCTATACTTAAGAGAAAATGTTCCTCTTTGGGTAATAACTTGCAAAAAAAAATTGCAATTTGCAGCACTATGTGGCAACATGGTTCTTCTATGCAGTAACATCCTGAAGCTGTGCATGTGAACCTCTCAATGTTCTTCTGATCTTATGGATTTTGTATGTGTTTCTTATTTCTGGAGGAGGAATGGGATGATCAATTTTTTTCTTCTATGGGGAAAATGGTTGATCATTTGCTATCACCAAGTAGCACTTTCCTAGAAGTTTGTTGCACCACTCTATAGATAGTGAAGCTGTGTGAGAGAGTGCAACATGCTCATTCTAATATTGAGACCTTGTTCTCCTTCTGTCTTCTAGATTCCCAACACCATCCCCAACTTCTTCAATGAGCTTTTGGGCCCATTTAGGCTTAGGCCACTGATTTGGGATGGGAGTTGGATCTGGATCTAGATTCTCATGAGATACATCCTCAATATCAAGATCATGCTGATCTTGTTCCTCTTCATATGAATCTGGAACATGTGACAAAATATCATCATTAAAACGAAATGGAAGAGTTTTTATACCTTCTTGTGCTTTAGATGGTGGTAGATCAAGCAACTAATCTTAAATTCAAAATGAAAAGTGCACTCTATGAAGCACTTCCTAGTTGCAAGTTCCATCAAATTATATGATTTTGCATCCTCAGCATATCCCAGCAGTATGCATTTGCTACTCTAGGCTTGGAAGTCCTTCCTCTTATCCATGGGTATTCTGGCTCAATCTTTACAACAAAAAAATCTCAAGTGAGATACATTAGGATTATGCACATGCAGTGCTTCGAAAGGAGTGTCCCTAACCATTGATTTATGAGGCACTCTATTGTGTATGTATGAAGCACAATTTATAGCTTCAGCCTTGTTGGCATGAAGAAGACAAGTTTCCATCTCCTGATGTTGTGGTGTGTATGGAACCAAGTGTTCTATTCGAATCCCCTCTGATTCACAATAATGTCGAAAACATATTTTAATGTATTCACCTCCATTATCTGATCTAATGGAATTCAACTTTTTCTTGAAACTATTCTCAATCAAAGATTTAAAAACTTTAAAAATTTCAAATACTTCTGATTTATGTTTCATGAAATATAACTAGCAAAACCTTGAGCAATCATCAATAAAAGTAAGGAAATACTTGGAACCATTAATTTACGTTGTAGGAACTGGTCCTGAAAAATCACTGTGTATCAGATCAAGTGTAGATGCAGCTCTAGTTTCCTTCCCAACTTAATAATTCTTCTCTGGATGCTTACCTACCAAGCAACCAAGACATACTCCATCTAATGTTTGGATGAGAGGAAATCCTTCAACCATTTTGTCATTGTGGATTTGCTGGAGATATTTGAAATTGAGATGCCCAAATCTCTCATGCCATATCTTCCTAGTGTTGTTGGCATGAGTCAATAAATTTCTTGGGTGTGAAATAGGAAAAAATGAGAGAACTCATATGCCTTTGAGGCATGGTTAGAAAACCATTTTGCTATGATAATTCCAGTATATTTTTCTGTGATTTCAACTAAGTCAGAGTCGAATGTAACTCTCTTGGGAGAGCCTGTATGGGTCATCTGATAAACAAAAAACAAATTTGTTGCAAGAGAGGGCACATATAGAACATTCTTGAACTCACCATGCTGTATTTTAATAGAACCTCTCCCAGTAGCTAGGATTTGGGAGGAATCTCCCATGTTAATGCTAGGTCCTCCTGATAGAGTGAGAGTGGAGAAGGATTCCTTAGAAGAAACCATGTGGTTGGATGATCTATAATCAATCAAATAAGCTTTTGACTGAGTGAGGCATTCCTTTAACACATGACATATCTCATGATCTTCTGTCGGTTGTCTTGCATCATACTTCTTTTCTCCTTATGGGAGGGAAATATTGTTCTGTTCAAGGAGTGTTGAGAGCTGGTTGATTGTCTTGTTCATGCACTGGCTCTCTGGATGAAATCCCCTCATATAGTATGGACATCTAGTCTTCTCAAATTTCTTCTTTTTCTTGGAACTCGAGGCTCCTTTGAAATATCTATGATTCTCCTTTGGCTTCGAATATGTGGCTTTGATATCCTTTCCTTTGTGCTTCCCGCTGGCTTGCACATTTTTTTAGTTTGACATCAAGAGTGCTTGATTCTTGGAGGTTTGAATCACACCCATTTGAACCAATTTATCTTTCTCTTGTATTAAGGACTCAACAAAAGCATCTGGAGAAGGAATCTTCCAATTGGGGATGGAAGCTCTTCTAAAATGGAATGTAGAGACAACTATTGAGTGCTCAGATCCAAGTTTACAAGTACAGACAACACAAGCTTCTCATATTTCCTCTCTAATCCACATTGTTTGCATTGTGGTACTAGTGACTTGTATTTAGTGAAGAATTGTTGAATCGATTCGAAACTACTAGGATGTATACCTATGAGCACATTCTCCAATAAGTTTCCTTGAAGCTCATATTGTTTTAGAAACAAATATTCAATCTTTTCCCAAGCTTCCCTCAGAGTCCTAAGTCCCTCAATATGGAATAAAATATCCTAGGAGATATGAGTGCACATGAGGCCGAAGGCCTCATCAAGCCGATTTAAAATTTTTTCTTCTCAACATATTGTTGGGGCTCAGTTTCTCTGCCCATTGTCATCTTATACATACCAAGCTTGTGCAAGGCTACGTGCATATCTGACCTCCAATCAGAGTAGTTGAAGGGTGTAAGGATTCAAGGTATGAGAGATGAAGGATCCATCTATCTGTATGTTGAAACAGTGAATTCCTCAAGAAGCTACATAGGTACATGCAAATATCACTGCAAAAAAAAAAAAATCACAATCATTTTAGTTTCAATCCTTTCCACCTCGACATGTACACTTTAATAGATTTCGTCACACCTGGATAGACTTCCCTGAATAGAATTAAGAGGGAGCAAGGCTATCATTCAAGTATTTATGTGGAAACTCAGCTTTTTCTAGTGTATAATGGAGATTAGACAAGACTTGATGCTATCTTGAATAGGGCTCTGATGCCATGTTAAATTGTTGAGCCATTTATCTACATGCAAATGAGAGCAATTGAGAGGTGGAATTGTGCAGTGGAATATCAAGAACAATGTACACTGAACAAGACGAATTTGAGACAAATATGATAAGAATTGATTTGTTAATTACAACATTAATCTTCATTATTCCCAATAGTATACAACAATGTTACAATAAATAGAATTCAAATCATGTGGATAAGATCCAAATCTACCAACTAAACCTGACTGATTGACTAACTGAGAGTGTCTAAATCACTGCATGGGATCCACTAGTCTAACTCATGATGTCTAAGTCAGTATGAAAATAAGTTAAACTAGTTAAACCAGTTAAAATGATGAGGTAGGTGGAAAAGGCACCACTTCCCCATGCATCCATGCAAAAATGGTGCTAGACTAACTGAGAGTGATCTAATTGAATGTAATTAAAGGTTGACTCGGCATAATTGTCTACCTACCACAACCCACTGATGGAGGCTGCTGGTGGCACTCGGAGTGGCTCCTAAAATGTAAGGATTGGTCTTAGAGGCACATAAAATCATGCATGAACATGCAGTAAGTGGCAGTTAACCTCTATATGTGTTCCCCATACTCCAGTACATTAATAATGTCTCCCTATGGTAGACAATATGATCAAATAGACTATATATGGACAAGGGAGGATTATATAATCCTAACAATTTGGAGGGTGAAAATATATTAACATAAATTTTGTTTATAATTTTGGATGTACAAAACAATTTAGATATTAAAAACATTATGTGATTTTAGGAAGAATTATTTTAAATCATTTTTATATAAAATTCTCCCCATCAAAATTTAAAACACCATTATTCTCCCATGTGCGAAAATTCACCCCTAAAATGATCTTTGGGGCATACTTGTCATGGGCCAACATATTATCCCCTCCATGGAATTTATATGGATGAGGTTAGCACTTCTTTTAATTTATGTATGACCACTAAGTATATATTTTCCTATGCAATTGATAATTTTTCAATATTGTTATTTTTAAAGTATTTGTTTTTTACCATTTTTATTTGAATGTATAGTTGTTTGCAACCAAGACAATACCTTCAACATGGGAGGAAATAGTATATCCCAATCTATATCGAGCTATGGAAGCAACAACAAAGGTTGTGATACCTCACACACAGATATTTTGATTATTCGGAACAATCTAAATGTATGCATAAGTAAACAATTATAATATCAATGTACTCTTCGAGTGGTTTTTGTAAAAATTTAGACATACAACTTCTTATATGGTTTATCTGTTCTTCTAATAGATGACATATTCCATGACATGCACTACATCTATGTAGAATAATACATAAATGCATACCCTAAACAAGATACCTACCATCCATCGATGAACTAAAACATGAAAATAGGTGTACAAACTAAGACTATATGCCTACCATCCATGAGAGATGAATGAAGAGAACTAACATCTTTATTATGACAATATTTATTATCTATGGTTAAAATCCATCTAATACAACTGTATCACTCCACGGATCTCATAGTCTAAACTCCCACTCAAATATTATTATGCATGGATGTGTTCTTTTCAGAGGGAAACCCTCTCACCGTAACAAATGTTCACTTACATGTATGGGTCATTATTACTACATGCTAGCATCTTGCACTTGTTATCGCCCTCTTAGACTCTTGGTGTTCTAACTAGGGTAGTTTTTCTCAAAATGGACTCGGTCTCACCGTAGCACAACTTTGTCCAAGTTTTCTAGTCCTCCCATATATAATTGTTGATCATTTTTACTATTATATGTCATCCATCCCATAGTTATTATTCCAACTGGCTTACTATGAAAGGATGCAGATCTATCTTATTTGCAATAAGGGTCTTCCTTCGAAAATATGGTAGTCCTAACTTGAACAAGGATATTCATAATACTATAAATTATTTTTGTTTTACAATAATACCTCACTATGGAGTAATGTGCATATATGGAAAATCTATTTTCCCCAATATTTGATCACTATCAATATATAGATATCATGGTGAAACTAAGTGAATATGATTCAAATGTTGACATGGCCAATACAACAGATTATGTCCAAGGATTTGGAAAAATTGAGATGTAGTAAAGTAATGTAAATTCTATTGTTAATTGTCTTATTCAACTACTTGAGATGGAAAAATGATTATATAACCGTAAAAACCGAGTTCAGTTCATAGACATATATTCCAAGATGCTATTTAAAAAACTTGGATTCTTTAAAAAATGTGCCTAAGTTGGTACATGCCACATGCCACTTTCGACATGGACAATGCACCGCATCACTCCTATACAAAAAAAGTTAAACTTTACATTAAGCACAATTGAAATTAATTATATTTTTTCATTTTATTTAATACTATTATTGTTTGTTTATAAACTTAATCAAATTATTGTTGTGTTCCAAAAGTGTCTACATATGTTGATGATCCACCATCTCCGATAGGGATGAACATATCGCCCTATGCTCAGGATCACCTGTAATTATGTGCACATCTAGTTTGAATTTTTCAACTTATTATGATTTATTTTTATTTTTGTACTAAACTATGATATTACAAATGTGTATGCAGGTGCCACCATTCCACCCCCCACTTTCCATCCATCTTATATGACCTCCCCTATCAGTCGTCCTCCCCCCTTCCATCCATTTTATACAACCTCCACTATTATCCACTCTCCCCCCTTCCATCCACCTCCCTCATCCCATTCACCCTCACCCATTTTTTCACCCTCCTCCTTCCATCTATCCCCCCCACTCCGTCCACAAATTCTCTTCCATCCACCCTCCTCCCTCCATCCATGAAATCCCTTCCTTCCACCCTGCCTCCTTTATCCATATATTCCTTCCCATCCACCCCCCCCACCTATTCACCCATGCCCTCAAATCCATAACCCCCTGTTATACCTCAAAATGACACATCTTTTCCTGTGACAACTTTCCCATGATTTTGTCGCATGTCTACAATTCGTAAAAGTCACTGAAAAAATACCTAACTTGGAGGACCCATATATTGAGTTTTGTAACTCTATTTGACCTCACCTTTGTACTGTTGGAAAGGCATCTATGTTAGCTAAAAATTTCTAGAAGACATGAAAGTCTGAAAATGCCCAAAAATACCCTAAAAAAGAGTTTTTGATGTGTACACGAGTTTCTTTAAGGAAACCCGCATACGTACGCGATTTGTTATATATAATACCCATGTACACCTTAAATACATGACTTTCTACATTACAACCCACATATACCTCCTCGTGTATGCGACTGTTGTTTCTACAACCCTCGTACGCCTCCTGAAAATGTCAGAAAATACGTATTTTGAAATTTGGGTAGTTTGGGTAGTTATGCAACTGATTCCTTCAGCTGTAACTACTTTGTCTTCGACCCTAACTCTTCATAAAGAATATAAATAGAGGTAGGGAGGTCCATGAGAGAGGAACTGAATCTTTGCATCATTATGCTGGAGGAATCGAGACTCTCTTTGCCCACACCTTTGCCCTGGTGATGATCTCCTTGTGTTGCAGAGCTTGGAGGCTGAGTTCCTTGGAGAAGAGAAGCAGCAAAACCAGATCAAGGTTTCGTGAGGTGCCAAACTTGAAGAGAAGGTATATTTGTACTTGTTTTCAAGATTAATAAAGATGTGATGTCCTTCTTCTTCCCAAATCATTGTTCAATGTGTGATTGAATCTCTATTTATTATCAGATGTTGATGTTAATCAGATTATTATTTCATGTTTCTTTGATTATCATTAATTTATATGTGGTCATGTTGGTTTGAGGAAGGTATAATTCATTTTGCAGGTCTCTTGGAGCAAGAGGAGCGAGATGAGCAAGAAGAGGATTGAAGGGATGCTTGGATCAACCTTTGTTTGGCTAAGGTATGAACCATTCTAATATCCAAAACTTGCTTATATACTTGCATAACCATTTGCATCCACCTTTCAACCCCAGTACATTGATCGCCTCTTAAACCCTACCCATAGGAAACTTTCCTTTACAACAGAACTGGCGACTCCACTGGGGAGAGCCTTGTCTATTTGGGGTTTCTATATCTTTCTTTCAGTATTTTGCATTGGTTTCAGGTTCTTCTTGACACTTAGGAACAACTTATTAGTCTAATAGAACATCTCCCCTGCCTTTCTGTTGGCAGGAAACACCCTTTGGAGCATTTTTTAACACAAGTAATTTGAAGATTGATAATTTTCAAGCAATATTGGTTCTTTTTGTCTGGATCAAAAAAATCATCATGGATATCTTAGGAGGGCCATAAGAATCTTTGATTCTTAAGGCACTCCTGACAGAAACTTACTTGACTAATTGATTCGGATGGGTTGAACATCAGTAATAGAAAAATTCGACTCTTATGATCTTAATTCTTCATTTTTGTCAATCATCAGGAGGACTATAATTACAGAAGATTAGTAGCTCCTATTTTTCCACTCATCACTCATGTTTGATTAAAATCAAATGAATTTATTAATTATTAATTCAAACTAGTTACTACATGATGTGATAACTGTTATTGTCTGATTCATATGGAAAATTTGGTAAAGCTTCATCACTTCTAAATTATTTATCTTATCTTAGTTGTCAAAAGTTTTAAGGTGAATTTAATGTGATGTTCATGAACCCTACTATACTATATGCTCATCACTTATTTCAAATTCATATTTCTAAAATAGGTTAGTATAAGAGTTTGTGATGAAGGTCTAAAGTCACTTTCTAGGTTTTTGACATTGGTTTGGTCACATTATCAAATTATTCTCTAATCAGTTTTGACCTTTACCCTAAGATATTGCTTATATGCTAAGGTGATCACATTATTATGATTGCATTTGATAAATGAAGGATTAAGTTTTTTGGAAATTATTTAGTCATGTGTTAAAAAAAACGATGAGTTAACCTCCATTATCAACACGTTATGAAATCACAATTAATGATGAAGTAATGGTGGAATTAAGGTTTTGGTAGTCGTGTCATTTGACAGTTGCTATCTGTCAATCCTTAATCATGCAAACATCACTTGAAATATCTCTCTTGTGTGACTCTCCTATGGCTCATTATGTTTTGGTAAGTTGTTTTCGAAACCTCTTGTCTTTTCCAATTCACGTTATGATGAACTTACAGGAAGGTTTTCAGGGTTTTGATAAAATAGGGTATTTCAGAGTATTGCCGGTAATGCCTATACTGTTGATAAATCAATTTCATCTTTTAATCCATGTTTCAAAAACCCTATAGGTTTGTGTATCTACTGCCATGGCTCTAGTGTCTAGTTTGGAACTTATTGGTGACGAATATCTGCATGCTGCTTCTGAGTGTTAAGAGATTGTGTCGAGGGTTTGATGGTTGGAGTTCCTTCGAAAATTTTCTGGTTTTAATATGGCAGTATCTAAGGCATTCGCAAAGTCATTCGATAGGGTTCGTGCACATGTGGGAGACGTTGAAATAATTTTGTCTAAGAAATTAATTTCTCGAGCAATTTGCTTGCCACAAACTGGTGAGAAGTGGTATAAAGGAAATCATATTAAGAGTGACTAGTGGAAAGGGTTTCTAACCCCTGCTCATCGACAAACCAATTTCAAATATGGATTCCCCTCTAGGTTATTAATGAAGAAATGGAGGGCTCTTCTAGAGCTAATCATCAGGTATGTAACTTGCGAAGGTAGGTTGTCTCAGACGCAATTTTATCACCTTCGGATATTGATGATATTCCAAGGGTACCCTGTCAATATGCCCTTTTTCTTTTTGAACAGTTTGCATAAAATGGAATCCACTTATCAGTATAATGTTGGGGACAAAATAGTAGTTTATTCCACCATGGGTTAATTAAAATTCTTGTGTCCAGTCGATTGGAAGAACTAGGTTAGACCTGGGATTCTTTCGTTGTGCGAAATGGGTTTGGGGTTAACAAGGAATGGCCCAAACAGAGGCCTAGGGTTCTTCATAGACATGTAAACAATGAGGAAGCTAAGATTGAAATCGAGGACTCTGGTTCTCAGGATGATTTGGGGGATGAAGGGTTTCAGCCCGACCAAACCCTAAGTCTTGATGATGTAAAAATTCAGGTGGAAACTAGTATTGAAACTCCTACAAATAATTCTCGAGGTCGAGTAAGGAAAACCTCAATTACCATAACCTGTCAAGACAATATTTCTTCTCATGCATAGGTTGATATGAAGCAAACAGAGGCTGAAGATCAGACTAGCCGTGCTATGAGTAATCCGACCATACGAAGAACCACACGCAGTATGACAACCACTTTGCTTGCCAGGAGGAATTTGAGTGTTGGGGATATCTCGGTTATTGAGGTGAGTGACTCTTCAGACGTTCGACCAAATCCAGCTCCCATAGGCCCATCTGTGCTAGATGTTAAATACATTTCTATCTCTACAAACAAGGTTGTTGACAGTCAGCAAGAGAATCGTGAGGGTGACCAAGAAATTGACAGAAATCCTTACTTAACTGACGAAGCCTGAATAAACTTGAAAAGAGAGTCGAAGGAAAAAACTGATCCAAATCCTCATGCCCAATTGATTTCTTCCCTGCAAACAGATTTACAAGAAGCACAAGTTATACAAACAATTTCCCTAGAAGAAATTACTTCTTTAAAAGATGAATTGATCACTTGGATTGAGAAATGGGATGTGTTAAGAGGAAAGAAGTTGAAATGCATAGAACTAATTAAAAGGATTTTTTTAAATAATCAAAGATTGAAAAGACAGAATAGGATTAACAAGACCATGGCTTTCAAGTTCAAAGCTAAACTGAATGAAGCTAGGAGAAGTATACCTATTCGATTCTCAGTCGAGTCGGCCTTAAAAACTTGATATTTTGTTATTCCAATGACTTCTAAATTTTGTCCTTTGTATCTTACATTATGCCTACAAAGGATTTTGGATAGATCCTTAAAGGTTAGTGATATTTTGGGTTCGTCAATTTTGGTTTTCAATTCACGGTCTAAATGATTAAATTGAGATATCTACAGAATTAAAATTCTGCACATATCTCGCTCATGCTTAATTGATCATCATTAAAATTTGCTAAACAACTTTTTGTTAAATAACTAAGTTTATTATTGTTACTTTCACATTAAATTTAGTTAACTTTTAAACTAAGCATAATTTCGTAAATCTTGATTGTGTATAAAGGGAAAAGGATAATTATTATGGAATGACTTAACTTATCTAAAAATTTAGAATGGTATAAGTTTAGTTTTCTAAATCAAAAAGTTTTTTTTTAATCAAAGTTGGTTGTGTGTACGGTGTAAACATAATTTTTTCTCTTTTTCATATTATATAGGAAGTGACCATTTTTAACATTTAGGTATTATGATATTACATTTTTATTATTGTAATAGTGTTGTTTTCGTTTGTTAGGTAGGGCATTTGTAATTGCACCCTGTGTATCCTATATAGGATACAAATTTGGATATCATCTCATCTTGTGCATTAAATACATCATAAAAGAAGGTTTTCTCGTAAAAATGCTTATTATTCATCGACTTTTTATCATTATCGGCGTGAAGCTACTTTTCTTTTTTTTGTTTTATGCTATTTGAGAAATTTGGTTCACAACATTTGGTATCAGAGCACAAGGTCCATGGGTGGTCTTTTTCAAAATGACCTTCTTGCAATTTTTTCAGTTCCACATAAAGCTAGGCTACAAGTACACCTAGCACCCTCATACTTATACTACTTGTTCATTCCACAACTTGATGGTAATTCTTTCTTTGTGCATAAGAGGGATACAATGATTTTTAATGATTCTAAGCTCTTAGGGAACTAAAAATCTAAGTTCTAGGAACTAGAAACTGGTATGTCGGGTACAAATGATGATGCACCCCATAAAATTTTAAGTAAGATATTAAAATATGGCCTCAAGGATCTCCAACCACATGCTCTGACACTAGTTGTTAAGATTTATACAAGCATACATAATAATGAGAGAAAAATTAATCCTAGCAACCATATCAACAATGGACACATTATAATTTACCTTGGAAAACCTCATGAGGGGAAAAACCAACACAATGAAGATTTTGGTTAAGGTATTGTCCACGAAGTTGCTCCCCAAAAGTGTTGTAACACATTCAAGCAGATATAAAATAGAAGTGTGCATGCTTTTGGCTCGAATTTTCTGAACTTTAATGTCAGCTTTAAAATAGAGCGAATGCATGCTAATAGTGTACACACATTAATAACGTGTGTGCACTACTAGCATGCACACACTCCTGTCAAAGATTAAAACAATAAATAATGGTCCACAGGTTGTTTTGCAACAAAACAACCTGTGAACTGGGTTGTACACTCCACCACAGTGAGTACAAAACTATCATCCATTAATTCGACCTTAACAAGTAGGTATGTGCCAAATATTTAAGTTTTTTTGGGTTTTTTTCAAGTTTTAAATGGTTTATTCATGTTTTTCAACAATTTTTTTTTTCAAAAGTCCATGTTTTCCAACAATATTTTATTATAAATCCATGTTTTATAACGAGAAATCTAAAACATTCATTTTTTTCATTAATTGCATACCATGGAACCACAAGAGCACCGACTACCTAAAGAAAACCAACCACCATAAGAAAATTCCCATCCTGGCCTGAACCAAAACCCTCAAGAAGACCACAAACAAGACTTGGATCAACTTAGGAGCTTGATTTGGGAGTTGAGAAGCACAAGAGAACCATATCGATTGTCCCTCGCCTCCTCATTGGACAACATCATTGATTCATTTCACCATGCCCATTCTCAGTTAATTGATATGATTAAATATAGGGCTCGAATGAGAGCTTTTATTCCAATGGCCTTAGTAAGGAGCAAATAAAATATATGAATATTACCAAAGCTGAGCTTTATAGTAAGTTTAACTCCCAAAATAGGGAAACCTCTCGATGTCATGAAGAAACGTGTGTCCCTGTATTGGTGACATTTTCGACCATAAAAAATTATTTGGATGAGAATCTAGTTCATGGCATATGATAAACCCCCTTTCAATAATAGGTAAGTTCCATTATACTTCCTTAGACAACTATGGGTCAAGTTTGTTCTTGGTTTACATGTCAACTAGTTTGACATTTTTGAGTTCCATGGTGCTGGTATGGGCTCTTCCTAGGTTCGACCTTCTACTAGACGGAACCCATTAATAGGGCCACTCACTCCTAGGTATAATCCTAATCCCCCTCCTCAACCACCTCAATTATCTCATAGACTTGATGAGATTGATGAGTTTATTAGACGTGTTGTACGTGGTTTGTTGAGACATACCACATTTGTGGCAATGTCTGCAATAGACATGCTAGATGTACACAAGAGAGACACATGTTCAAGGTATTTGGGGTAGATTGACAAGAGACCAGTGTCTCGTTGTATCTAGGATAGGTCATTCACATCAAGGAGTATTGTGCCATATCATTGTTCTCATTGCAGGAATACCATGCAAATTTTTAGGAACCCTCCATAGATTTATAGGTACAATAATTGGGTGAATCTTAATGTTATTGATATTTTGCAATGCAACACTTTCGTCGATCTCCCAGTGTTTTAACCAAGCCCTGGTATCTTTACACCAACCTCGCTTGAGCCTTAGGCAGTCTTGGCTGGAATTAAAATCTATCTTAGGAAGTCTATGGTCTCCCATGTTATTGATTTTGTGTTTGTACAACAGGAGCCTAGTCATAGCTAGGCTCTAAATAGCGGAAAGACCCACTTCTATAAGGAGAATATGATATGGTGTATTGCTTTTAATTTTGAGGTTATATGTTATAAAACGCTTCTGGATTTGCTCAATATTCCTCCAAGATTCTCTAGAGATGCTGCAACCCCAAACCTCACAACCATACAAGATAATAGGAGTGACTAAAGTTTCAAAGAGGAGCTTCTTTTTATCCCACATCACTAGATTTGCTGCTTTGAAATTATTTTCAAGACCAAAATAAGATTTCCACCCTCCATTAATCCTTTTCTTAATGCTATAGTTCCTGTTGAGCTTGTGATGAATATCAATTCCTAGGTATTTGTAAGAAGACACTTCCTCCAAGTTTCTATTGTCATACACAAAATTAACGTAAGTGTCCATCTTGGATTTGATAATCATAACTTTTGTTTTGTTAGTGTTGAAAGTCATACCCATGGTAGACTAGAAATCCTTAAGCAGTAGAAGTTTCTTATCAAGATCATATGGTACCCTTTCCAGAAGAACAATATCATTAGCATAGAGAAGAAGGATGATGACTATCTTGGCTAAGAATGTGCCAGCACAACTCGCTTCTTCTAAACAACCTTCTAGCTTATCGATGTAGATTCCAAATAGGGTAGGGGAGAGGGGGAAACCTTGTTTAACTATGATATTGCACTTAATATCTCTCGACCACCCCTTATTGCTCTTAAACTTGGCAATTACATTCTCATATAACCTCATTGAGGTAGCTCTCAACTCGAAAGGAACCTTTAGCTCTTCTAATCTATTCCAATGGTTATTTCTAGGTGCTGTGTCGAAAGCCTTTCTAAATCCCACAAAGCAACAAAAGAGATTGGATTTATCATTATGACACTCCTCTGCAATGATCCTAAGGGTAAAAAGGTGGTCCATTGTTGAGTGTTTCCTTCTAAAACCCGCTTGGCCTTTAGCCCACTTACCTTCACTTTCAAGCCATCTACTGATCTTCTTTTCCAAAATAATACCATATAACTTGGCTAAGAGGGGGCTAATCATAATTGTCTGATAATTAGAGGGGTTATTTGTATCCCCACTTTTAAAAATAGGGATAATGAGTCTCTGAGTCCAAGGTTTAGGGAACCCTTGCTTCACTGCTTGATTGAAAAGCTTATGGATGTGAGGAATGAGGACAAGACCTCCAATTTTTAATATTTTTGCCTTGTAACCTTCAATGTCCTTAGCTTTTCCATTTACCAGATGCTTAACCCCAAAATATATGTCTTCTAAAGAGAAAACTTCTACCATTGTGAGCACGGTTTCAAAGTTGTCTTTGACACTCGAGGATTCATAAAGCTTTGCAAGATAGGAATTCTAGTCATGTAAAGCAATTCTAATATTATCTTTAGTTTAGGCTAGTTATAATCTGCCTCCAGAATTTTTTAGGAGCCACCTTAGAGAGATGTAATAGATTTTCTTGTCTTTTATGAATATATTGCATATTTTTTCTTTTCGTTAGGGCTTTGTAAATTTTTACCTTGTCAATTTTAAGAGACTCATCAAGAGCTTCCTTAATTTCTCTCCTAGCACTTTTACAATCTTTATCATACCAAGGGTTGTTTTTTCCATTTTTTTTATTACTTGAGACTTCAATTGAGAACTTGTTAATAGAATTTGAGAGGGTTGTAGTAAAATTGTGATAGAGGTCTTCTATGTTGTCTATACTTGATAAAGGAAGCAAATTAATTTTTGAATCATTTAGAAAAATATCATTTTTATTCCTATCAAAGATCAAGTTCTTTTGGCTATAAGGATTATCTTCTATGGGATCTCTATGCATGACAAAATTAGGAGTTACAATTAAAGGTCTATGATTTGAATCAGGCTCATGGTCCTTTAGGATGTCAAATTTTATTATTCCATTGTATAAAGGGATATAAAAAATAACGTAGTCTACCATGCTGCTACCAAGCCCATGGATACAGGTCATCTGGCTAGAATTGGACCAATGACCACTTATTTAGATTGTTGCAAATTATGATATCTTGAGCACTGCAGAGCTTGACTAGTTCAGACCCAAACAAATTTTCCCCTAGATCTTTAGAGCTTCTGTTGTACTTGCTAGCTAGAGTAGTATCTTTGTCTAACCAAAGAGGATTAGGGTTGGAATAATTAATTAGAAGAATAGCTTGGTTGCTTTAAGTACAAGCATTAAAGTCACCCATTAAGAGGATATTACCTTAATCCCTTAGGCTAGAAATATCATTCTCTAAACCATTGTAAGGACAATTTTTACGTAATTTTTTTTTCTTATAGAAGTTAGAATTAATAGGGGAAAAATAACAGATTGCTATGTAGTTTTTTTTTATCATTAATGTCAGAAATCTCTATCCAAATATACTGGTTGTAAGGGTCTTTTTTATAAAGCCTAGCACGGGGGGAGATGTTCTTCCTAATGTAACAAGTTATACCCCCAATGCCTCTACGATAGGATCGTTTGTTCTAGATTGACCAAAGTACAAATCCATCTATGTTAGGAACCTTAGATTCTTCATGCTCCCAAGTTTCAACTAACAATATAATATCAACTTCATTCGAGATCCAACTTATCTTGGGGGCTTTGTTCTAAGGGAAGCCCCTACAGTTCCAAGAAAGAATCCGGAGAATGTTGAATTTCTATTTATTACTATCTTTTTAGTTTCTATCTCTAATAACGACTTTTCTATTTATGATTATTGCCCATTTTCCTTCCTTCCTAGCTTCTTTTGCCTTTTGAACCTCCTTTCTTAATTCTGCTTGATCTTCTGGAATAACATCTTCATTTATAAATATTCCTGTTCCTTTTAGACTTGAGGTTTTACTAAGTATGTCATACTTATGGTTAGTAGAGCTCACCTTTATCTGGGTCAACCTTTCTTTATTCTCAGTTTATTTCCCCAACCTTGTTGCTTCTGTGAGACACGTTGTTTCAATTTGTAATCTATTATGTAATTCTATCTACGCTATGGCTAATGTATCCTCGTTTACCTCCTCTTTCAAACCGAATATTATAAGGTTCAATACCCTTTTGTTATGCTCATGGTCTAATTCTATCAAATTTTTCATTTCCTCTTTAATGGGTTTGATGTCTAGTTTACCTGCCACACTAATTAAGTTGAGATTGTTATTAACTTTTTCTTCTAGTTCCTTAATCATGTCCTTCATTTTAATACTTTATAAGGTTTCAGCTTCTCCTTGTTGGGATATTTGGTTTTTATCTTGGCTTTGTTTTTCTATTACCTGTATTCTAATATCCATTGTTTCCATTTTATTCTCTAGTAGTTTTATTTTATTTTCTATTTGGTTTTGGATCTTGTCTTCAAGATATGTAAATTTATTTTCCAGCATGGCTTCTAACTTAGTTTGTAACTTAACTTCTCTTTCTTCTCTATGCTTCTCTAAATACTTTATATACTCATAAACACTATTTAGAGTAACTGTTCTAGGTCTACCTTTGACAATCTTTGGTATATGTGGTAGATTATCCATACTTGTGAACAAAAAAATAAAAAATAAATATATATATATATATATATATTAGATAAGGAATTTGTGCACTTGATATAACCCTTAGCAGATGGAAGTCACTGCAGTTCAACAGAGCATGGCACCACAGTTCTAATAATGTGCACCGCAGAGATCACTAAACCCACCCTTCAAAGAGAAGAGATCGCAGAGATCACCAAACCCCTTCAAAGATCACAGAGATCAAAACTCCGATCGCAGTGAACCCATAAACTATTCAGATCACCAAAATCAACTCTTCAGATCTCCTCGTAGAGCTTCAGATGAAGTTGAAAAAATAGAGCTTCTGATCGCAATTGAAACGACAGAGCTTCAGATTGATAGTTCACCCTATCACAGTAGATCACAGAGCTGGTATGCAGTGATTTTGAAAACTCTTCAGATCGCCAAACTTAACTCTTCATATCTCCAAACAGATCGCAGAGCTTCAGATGAGATCGCTAGTTCAGATGAACCCATAAAATTCGAATCACCAAACTCAACTCAATGGCAGAGATCAAACTCGCCAAACTCAACTCTTCCTTGTCTTGCGACTACTTTTCACATACTGCATATTGAGTTCTAGTAACTTTGAGTGATTTGATTAGATTTGAACTTGTGAATCAATGGAATGATGTAGCCACACAATCTAATCTCAGATCGCACTAGTCTTCTAAAATCACACAGCATTCAGATCGCACAATTTCTTCTCAAATCGCATGCATACAATCACTATCAGATCGCCAAACTCAACTCAAATCAATTTGAAAAACTAAACGGTCACTGTAGATCTAAACCTATGAATTAATGGAATGATGTATCCATGCAATCTGATCTCAGATCGTACCAGTCTTATAAAATCACACAATATTCAGATCACACAATAATTCTTCTCAAATTGCATGAAACAATTTTTATTTTTTTATTTGTTTTATAAATTTTAGTGATAAAGTATTTCCAAGTTTTGTCCGAGACCTATTTTGCTAATTGAATAAACTTTATATTACTATTTCTATAAATTTTATGAGAATATGTATATGTATTTGGATTTTTTTTGGTTTTAAACAAATAACTAAGTTTATTGCTACTTTCACATTAAATTTAGTTAAATTTTAAAGTAAGCATAATTTGGTAAATCTTGATTGTGTGTAAATGGAAAACGATAAGTATTATGGAATGGCTTTAATTTATGTAAAAATTTAGAATGGTATAGGTTTAGTTTTCTAATTCAAAAAGGTTTTTTAATCAAAGTTGGGTGTAGCTAGATAATCAATGTAGGTAGTGAGTGTGTATGTCGTAAGCATACATTTTTCTCTTTTTTCATCCTATATAGGAAATGACCATTTTTAAGATTTAGATATTATGACATTACATTTCTATTATTATATTAGTGCTATTTTAATTTGTTAGGTAGAGCATTTGTAATTGCATCCTTTGTATCCTATATATATCCAACAAATCTAGCTTTGGATATCATCTCATCTTGTGCATTAAATACATTGTAAAAGAAGGTTTCCTTGTAAAAAAGGATTATTATTCATTGAATCTTTATCATTATCGATGTGAAGCTACTTTTTTTTAAATTTTTTTTTTTTATTCTATTTGAGAAATTTGGTTCACAACATTTGGTATCAGAGCACAAGGTCCATGGGTGGTCCTTTTCAACATGACCATCTTGCAATTTTTTCAATTCCACATAAAGATAGGCTACAAGTACACCTAGCACCCTTACACTATACTAGTTGTTCATTCCACAACTTGATGCTAATTCTTTCTTTGTGCATAAGAGGGAGACAATGATTTTTAATGATTCTAAGCTCTTAGGGAAATAACATCTAAGTTATAGGAACCATAAACTGGTGTGTCGGGTACAACTGATGATGCACCCCATGCAATTTTAACTAAGATACTAAAATATGGCCTCAAGGATCTTCAATCACATGCTCTGATACTAGTTGTTAATATTTATACAAGCATACATAATAATGAGAGAAAAAAATAATCATAGCAACCATATCAACAATGGACACATTATAATTTACCCTGGAAATCCCCATGAGGGGAAAACCAACACAATGAAGATTTTTGTTAAGGGCTTGTGCACGAAGTTGCTCCCCGAAAGTCTTGCAACACATTCAAGCGGAAATAAAATAGAAGTGTGCATGCTTTTGGCTCGAATTTTCTGAACCTCCATGTCAGCTTTAAAAAAGAGTGACTGCACGCTAATAGTGTACACACATTAATAATGTGTGTGCAACACTAGCATGTACACACTCGTGTCAAAGATTAAAACAAAAAATAATGGCCCATAGGTTTTTTTTCAACAAAACAATCCGTGAACTGGGTTGTCCACTCCACCACAGTGAGTACAAAACTACCATCCATGAATTCGACCTTAACAGGTAGGTATGTGCCAAATATTTAAGTTTTTTTTTGTTTTTTTCAAGTTTTAAATGGTTTATTCATGTTTTTCTACAAAAACAATTTCAAAAATCAATGTTTTCCAACAATTGTTTATTATAAAATCCATGTTTTATAACAAAAAAATTTAAAACATTCATTTTTTTCATCAATTGCAGACGAACCACCTAAAGAAAACCAACCACCATAAGAAAATGTCCATCCTGACCTCAACGAAAAACCTCAAGAAAACCACAACCAAGACTTGGATCAACTTAGGAGTTTGATTTAGAAGTTGAGAAGCATAAGAGAACCATATCGACTGTCCCTCACCTCCTCATTGGACAACATCATTGATTCCTTTCACCATGCCCATTCTCAGTTAATTGATATGATTAAATATAAGGATCTAATGATAGCTTTTATTCCAATGGCCTGAGTAAGGAACAAATAAAATATTTGAATATTGCCAAAGCCAAGATTTATAGTAAGTTTAACTTCCAGAACATGGAAACCTCTTGATGTCATGAAGAAATGTGTTTCCCTATATGGGTGGCATTTCCGACCATAAAAAGTTATTTGAATGAGAAGGTAGTTCATGGTGTATGATAAATCCCATTTCAATAATAGGTAGGCTCCATTATACCTCCTTAGACAGCTATGGGTCGAGTATGTTCTTGGTTTACATGTCAACTATTTTGACATTTTGAGTTCCATGGTGCTGGTATAGGATCTTCTCAGGATCGACCTTCTACTAGACGAAACCTATTAAGAGGGCCACTCAATCCTAGGTATGAGCCTAATCCCCTTCCTAAACCACCTCAGTTATCTCATAGACTTGATGATATTTAGGAGTCGATGAGATGTACTACACGTGGTTCGCTTAGACATACCACATTTGTGGCAATGTATGTAGTAGACATACTAGATGTACACAAGAGAGACACACATTCGAGGTCTTTGGGGTAGACCGTTGAGAGACCAGTGTCTCATTGTATATGGGATATGTCA
>LPNX010903633.1:0-120627 GCA_001517045.1 Pseudotsuga menziesii | reverse complement strand
AAGAAGGAAGAGGAGAGACTCCTTGTATCTCATCATCTGATGAAGTAGGAGCATTATCTGAATGCTTTTTGCTGCTGTCAAACTCTGATATGCAAACATAACCTGAAATGGAAAAGAGATCTATGCATACTCCTTCCCAAAGAGTACAAAAAATAAGGCAATTTATTTCACACCCAATTCCCTGAATCGCTGCAAAATTGTGATGTGAATCACATGTAAATATTCCAATCTGCTGTAGCACCTGTATAGATCTGATATGAGGCTGATAAAACACTGATATATCAGAAAAATTAGCATATGGAACATAAAATACAAAGGCTTCAATGGCTCCATGAGGATATAGGGCTAGACTAGGAAAATTATGAACAACTGGGGAAAACTGATAGGTGTAAAAATCTGAATGATGGATGGGAATAAGATCCGAACCATAAGTGTTTAGAACATATCCAAACATTTTTAATATCAGTCCAAATATGACTAAGTACATGGATAACCAGCCAATGAAAGATAGGAAAGACTTCAAACCATGCAAGATAAATATCACTGCATAAGAGACCAATGAGGAATCAACAGGTGATCTTGGGATTTGTATAGTATTTGGATTATTCATAGGTATGGTAGATGGTATGGATGGTGGTATTATATGTGTCATGACATGCATATAATCCTGCAAACAATCTTCTAAATCAGACATACAAGCTTGTGAGGAAGTGCTGCTCAAAGGTAAGTCATTATCTAGTGAAAAATAACAATTTTTGGGAGATGAATCTAGTAGACTGAGAGGAGGATCATCAAAGAAAGGTTCTGATATTTCTGATTCTGATATATCAGAGGATAAATCTATATCAGAGACATGAGAAAAGGAGAGAACTCTGGCACTCAAAGCATAAGTTATATCACCTTGGAACTGCGCAGTATGACATTGTTCTGAGGAATCAACAGGCTTCTCTAGTTCATCTGGAACTTCGATCTTGTGCTTCTCAAGAAGCTGAGACATGATGTGCATATTCTTCTTGAAACACTTCTTCTCTGAATGAAAAACCTTGCTGCAATAAGAACACTTGGATGTGCTCCCTTTCTTCTTAGCTTTCTTCATTAAATCTTCATATGAATCTTCATCTTCACTTTCTGACTTTGGCTTCTTCACAATTTGCTTCTCTTTTGACTTGAATTTCTTGCTTCATTGAACCAAGAGAGCATGATCCTTTCCCTTTGGAGAATTAAGGACACCCATATGGATCAATTTATCGTGCTCCTTTGTCAGTGAATCAAGAAAAGAAATTAAAGATGGTATTTTCCACTTAGGAACAGCAAGCCTAGTAGCATGAAAAGTAGACACAAAAACTGAGTAATCATGACCCAATTTTGAAAGAGTGGAAAGGATTAATTGATCATCTGCTTTCTCAATCCCACATTTCTTGAGCATTAGAACAAGTGACTTGAACTTGGTGAAGAAACCCTCAAGAGATTTGAAATTGCTTGGACTCAGTGAGAATAACTCAATCTCCAATTGATGCGCTCTTAGCTCATCTTGAACTCCAAAGAGAGACTCTAATTGAGTCCATACTTGGTTTGGAGTGGTCAAACCATCTAGATGAAAGAGTATATCAGGAGAAATAGAGAGGCAAAGCAATCCATAGGCTTCATCCAACCTATTATGCCACTTAGCTTTCTCAATCACAGCATTGGGCTCATTCTCCAAAGCTAGTGTAACTCTATATAATCCTTTATTGTGCAATAGAATGGATATTTTTTCTTTCCATTCGTGGTAGTTGAAGGAAGTAAGAATTATAGCTGAAGAAGAATCCATATTGCTGAATTGATGTGCTCAAGAATCAAATCTCTGCAACCTGCAAAACAAACTAGGAGAAAATCTTGAAGCTCTTCTTCAGAGAGGGATAGGAGACTGGAAGCACTCCTCAACTCTGTAGAAATAATAGATCAACATTGTAGCTCTGATACCATGTAGAAATAATAGATCAATGCTATGTGCAATTATTCTAAGAAGAAGCACATGAAATAGATCTTGCTACTAAGAATACTCACAAGCATACACAGGAAAATAAGAGAGAAGAAAAGAGACTGAATCACATGAATGAAGAGATGAATATTGGTGTGTATCCTTCCATTGAATAATTATGAATAATAGAGTACATAAATATATCTTCCCTCATAGGAAAGTCGAATTGTATGGAAACAACTCATAAATCTCAAAAAGGTTGACTTACCCAAATATAGCAAACCCCCATAGGTGGATAAAGCACTTGCTAAATCTATCAAGGACCTCACAAGTTGGAAAAAGCATGAGTGAGTTGTCAAGGATATGGAAATAACATGCTAATCCTAGAAAATGGAGAAAAACTAATGGAGGATGGGTTGGAAACAAAAGCTCCCAGTTTCCTAGTTGACTAGCTTTTATCTTATCCATAGAAAAGTAGGAAAAAGCAGAAAAAGCATAAAAAGCAGAAAAAAACAGAATCTGCTATAAGGTCCTGTATACTAATTCTAGATGAACCCAGAATCAGAAATAACTCATTCCTAGGATATAGATGGCATGCATTGACTTTAAGGTGCCACCTAATTAAGCTAGTGGGTGAATAATTAATCAAATAATGATTAATTATTTTATCCTAAGTTGTGAGTGGGTTTAATATATTCCCACATATCCCAATCTATATCGAGCTATGGAAGCAACAACAAAGGTTGTGATACCTCACACACATATATTTTGATTATTCAGAACAATCTAAATGTATGCATAAGTAAACAATTATAATATCAATGTACTCTTCGAGTGGTTTTTGTAAAAATTTAGACATACAACTTCTTATATGGTTTATCTATTCTTCTAATAGATGGCATATCAATGGCATGCACTACATCTATGTAGAATAATACATAAATGTATACCCTAAACAAGATAACTACCATCCATTGATGAACTAAAACATGAAAATAGGTGTACAAACTAAGACTATATGCCTACCATCCATGAGAGATGAATGAAGAGAACTAACATCTTTATTATGACAATCTTTATTATCTATGGTTAAAATCCATCTAACACAACTGTATCACTCCATGTATCTCACAGTCTAAACTCCCACTCAAATCTTATTATGCATGGATGTGTTCTTTTCAGAGGGAAACCCTCTCACCCTAACAAATGTTCACTTACATGTATGGGTCATTATTACTACATGCTACCATCTTGCACTTGTTATCGCCCTCCTAGACTCTTGGTGTTCTAACTAGGGTAGTTTTGCTCAAAATGGACTTGGTCTCACCATAGCACAACTTTGTCCAAGTTTTCTAGTCCTCCCATATATAATTGTTGATCATTTTTACTATTATATGTCATCCATCCCATAGTTATTATTCCAATTGGCTTACTATGAAAGGATGCAGATATATCTTATTTGCAATAAGGGTCTTCCTTTGAAAATATGGCAGTCCTAACTTGAACAAGGATATTCATAATACTATAAATTATTTGTGTTTTACAATAATACCTCACTATGGAGTAATGTGCATATATGGAAAATCTATTCTCCCCAATATTTGATCACTATCAATATATAGATATCATGGTGAAACTCAGTGAATATGATTCAAATGTTGACATGGCCAATACAACAGATTATGTCCAAGGATTTGGAAAAATTGAGATGTAGTAAAGTAATGTAAATTCTATTGTTGATTGTCTTATTCAACTACTTGAGATGGAAAAATGATTATATAACCGTAGAAACCGATTTCATTTTATAGACATATATTCCAAGATGTTATTTAAAAAACTTGGATTCTTTAAAAAATGTGCCTAAGTTGGTACATGCCACATGCCACTTTCGACATGGACCATGCACTACATCACTCCTATACAAAAAAATTTAAACTTTACATTAAGCACAATTGAAATTAATTATATTTTTTCATTGTATTTAATACTATTATTGTTTGTTTATAAACTTAATCAAATTATTTTTGTGTTCCACAAGTGTCTACATATGTTGACGATCCACCATCTCTGATAGGGATCAACATATCGCCCTATGCTTAGGTATCACCAGTAATTATGTACACCTCTAATTTGAATTTTTCAACTTATTATGATTTATTTTTATTTTTGTACTAAACTATGATATTACAAATGTGTATGCATTTGCCACCATTCCACCGCCCACTTTCCATCCATCTAATACGACCTCCCCTATAAGTCATCCCCCCCCCTTCCATCCATTTTATACAACCTCCCCTATTATCCACTCTCCCCCCTTCCATCCACCTCCCTCATCCCATTCACCCTCCCCCATTTTTTCACCCTCCTCCTTCCATCTATCCCCCCCACTCCGTCCACAGATTCTCTTCCATCCACCCTCCTCCCTCCATCCATGAAATCCCTTCCTTCCACCTTGCCTCCTTTATGGATACATTCCCTCCCATCCACTCCCCCCACCTGTTCACCCATGCCGTCAAATCCATAACCCCCTGTTATAGCTAAAACTGACACATCTTTTCCTTTGACCACTTTCCCACAATTTCGTCGCATGTTGACACTTCCATGAAAACACTTCGTAAAAGTCACTGAAAAACACCTAACTTGGAGGACCCATATATTGAGTTTTGTAACTCTGTTTGACCTCATCTTTGTACCGTTGGAAAGGAATCTGTGTTAGCTAAAACTTTCTGGAAGACACCAAAGTTTGAAAATGCCCAAAAATACCCTAAAAATGAGTTTTTGATGTGTACAAGAGTTTCCTTAAGGAAACCCCCGTACATACATGACTTGTTATATATAATACCCATGTACACCTTAAATACATGACTTTCTACATTACAACTTGTGTATACCTCCTCGTGTACACAACTGTTGTTTCCGCAACCCGCGTACGCCTCTTGAAAATGTCAGAAAATACATATTTTGAAATTTGGGTAGTTATGCAACTGATTCCTTCAGTTGTAAATACTTTGTCTTCAACCGTAACTCTTCATAAAGAATATAAATAGAGGTATGGAGGTACATGAGAGAGGAACCGAATCTTTGCATCATTATGTTCGAGGAATCGGGACTCTCTTTTCCCACACCTTTTCCCTGGCGATCATCCCTTTGTGTTGCAGAGCTTGGAGGCTGAGTTCCTTGGAGAAGAGAAGCAGCAAAACCAGATCAAGGTTTTGTGAGGTGCCAAACTTGAAGAGAAGGTATATTTGTACTTATTTTCAAGATTAATAAAGATGTGATGTCCTTGTTCTTCCCAAATCATTGTTCAATGTGTGATTGAATCTCTGTTTATTATCAGATGTTGATGTTAATTAGATTATTATTTCATGTTTCTTTGATTATCATTAATTTATATGTGGTCATGTTGGTTTTAGGAAGGTATAATTCATTTTGCAGGTCTCTTGGAGCAAGAGGAGTGAGATGAGCAAGAACAGGAGTGAAGGGATGCTTGGATCAACCTTTGTTTGGCTAAGGTATGAACCATTGTAATCTCTGAAACTTGCTTATATACTTGCAGAACCATTTGCATCCACTTTTCAACCCCAGTATGTTGATGGCCTCTTAAACCCTAGCCATAGGAAACTTTCCTTTACAACAGAACTAGCGACTCCACTAGGGAGAGCCTTGTCTGTTTGGGGTTTCTCTATCTTTCTTTCAGTATTTTGCATTGGTTTCAGGTTCTTCTAGCCACTTAGGAACACCTTATTAGTTTGATAGAACATCTCCCCTGCCTTCCTAAGGTAGTTTTTGACCTTTTTTGGGATTTTTTCCACACATACGCGAGTTGCAGATTGAACAGTCGCGTGTCTGGTTTGGTACACACGAATTTCTATACTGTCAACCCATGTATGATATGCGACTTGTCAGCGGTACAAACCATGCATGCTTGTACATGCAACTTGCTGTATTGTCAACCCGCGTATGACACACAACCTGTCAGTAGTGAAACTCGCGTATGCCCCTTTAAACAATGTTTTTTCCTCTTTTGTGGTTTTTCTTATGTTTGAAGGTTGTTTGGTAGGTATTTTGGGGTCCTCTATAGGTGCATGAATCCAAGGAGTTAGTGTCATCCCTTTTGGTTGTTCTTTATCTATGTGGTAAGCCTTTTTATAGCATTAGGGTTTCTCTTTGTTCATTCCCCCTACCCCATTTGCTTTGTTTGTCTTTTTGCTTATGTCTCTGGTCAGCCTATGTCAGTGATATTTGTCTGAGTTGAGAATCTTGTTGGTGTTGGTTTCCTTATTCTTTTGTTGGTTAACTTCACCATGCCAAAGTAGTTGACTTGTCTCTTGTGCAAGCCTTCCTTCCAAGTAGGGTTTATACTGACTTTAGTTCATTCTAGAGTTTGTTTGGTGGTTGTATAGCAAAGTTCCTTTTGCTTTGTTCTTGTTATTTGCATACTTTGCTTTGTAGGTAGTTTTTCTTTTGCATTTATAAAAGAAAAATAAAAAGAACATATACTTGTTTAATATGCATGTATATTAGAGTTTTATCTTTGATGCACTGCATATCATTATTTTTGAAAAAAATAAAAATAAAAATTTCTTTTCTAGCTTTCAAGTTTCTTTTTGAAAAATAAAGAGAATAGTTTTTGCTTTTTGCTTCCATGCCATTTACCCTCTGACTAAAAACAACCCTTTAAATAAATGATATCATTTAAAAATTAGTAGTAAGATTTATTTTATAGGGTCATACACCAACTAGCTCAGGCTAGACTTGTGGATTAGGGAGTTTTAACTCTCCACAAGTATTAAATTCAGACGTAGTTGGCCAATCACTAGGTAAATCCTCTTCTATGTTGATTGTATCTGGTAAGCTCCTCTCAAACGGGAGTTAAGCACGAGGCCACGTGGAGACTTGGACTGAGGAGATAACCCTCTGATTCCTTGTCAAAGCGTAGACCAGTGTTTTTGCGCATGTAGGGATTCTTTCTTAGATAGGGTTTTGGGCTTTGCTACCTTGCCCATGCATATGAAATAGGCTTACAAATGTCCCCCCAGACTGTCAATATAGTTAAGGTAGCATTTAGTCTCTTTGACATCTACGGTTCATACACAGGTACACTGGAAGGCTATTTCGGGTTGAGCTTGGACGGGTTTGGAAGGTAACCCTGGTAGAAGGTGTGGGAGGGCGGTGGGTGATTCCTCTACTTGTGCCTAAGAACATATACATGGACGCCAAGTAACTGTCTATCAACTTTTTTTTGGAAAGCATATCTTATACCTATTTATCTCTTTGGCTTTAGGAATTTTTAGTGAGTGTTGTGTGGTTTGTTTGTACTTAGTCTACCTTCAGGTGTGTGCTTGGTACTTTTGGTTTCCTGTTGACCTCAAAATTTATAACTATTTCTAACACCCCTTTGAACACCAACCAAGAGATCCCCATGTTGGGAACTCCTTGTATTATTCCTCTCACGGAGAATGTTGGTGTTCCCTTGATGGCCACCCTGAATCTACCTGGATTCACCCTAAGGATACCGGTGTGGTTTTTTTCCACTCCAAATATCCTGAATGCTCCTGGTGCGTCTCAAGTAAGCTCCTTATATCAAGGGCATCAAAAAATTTCTTCCCCTTCACCTGTAGTTGATTCTCCTCCTTCTTCTACCTCATGCGGTGAAAGTACTGATACTAGTAACCAGCAATCTAAAAGGAGTAAAAGAAGAAGGAATAGGAAGAAGGAACATAAGCAAGGGGGCACCTGTTCAACCTCTGCAGGTCAAGTTGAACCTCACCACCCAGCCTCTATGGTTCATGCTGGGGGCACCCATCCAACCTTTGCAGGTCATGTTGGATCTAAGCACTCAACCTCTACAAGTCAAGTTGATCTTCACCATCTAGCCACTGTTCATCATGCTAGTGGGATCCTTCCAACCTTTCCAGATCACATTGGATCCAGTCACTCAGTCTCTGCAGTTCATGCTGAGGGTACCCATTCAACCTTTGTTCAAGTTGAACCTCCCATCCAACCTCTACAAGTTATGTTGGATCCATCTACCCAGCTTCTGCAGTTCATGCTGGGGGCACACACTCAACTACTACAAAGCATGTTGATCCTAACCATTCAGCCTCTGTTGTTCATGCTGGTGGTGCTCGTCCAACCTTTGCAATTCATGTTGGACCCAGTCTCTCAGCCAATTTAAGTCATGCTGGGGGCAGTCTCTTAGCCTCTGTGGTTCATGCTGGAGACAATCCGTCAGCCATTGCGAGTCATGTTGACACTGTTGAAAAGACTACCCATTCAAAACACAAGCCCAAGTTTTCTTGTAATCTTTGTGAGGGAGACCACCTTACTTATAAATGCCCTTATATCGTGGAGGTGTGAAGAGTTTGGTTTCATGGTCATCCCGTTTTTGAACATTCTGAAGTCTCTCAACAACCGACCTCTTTTAGTCAGGTTGGACCTAGTCACCCATCCTATGGTGGTCATGCTGGGGGCAAACTCTCAGCCTCTGCAGGTCATGCTGAGAACAAACAATCAACCAATACTAGTAATGTTGACAATGTTGAGAAAAATAGTCGTTCGAAGTGCAAAATTAATTTCACTTTTAAGCTATGCGAGGGAGATCATCTTACTCACTAGTGCCCTACTATCGCAAAGGTGCGAAGAGTGTGGTCCGAGACTCAAGAATTTCCTTCTCTTGAACAACCTATAGTTTCTCAACAACTTACTCAACCTTTGGTTGATCAAGTGGTTGAACCAATCTCATCTTTGGTCGATCCCACTCTTCTTTCAAAGAGTGATCCTGATGTGATTGAACCAATGTCATCTTTGGTCAATCCCACTCTCCCTTTAGAGAGTGACTTTCATGAAGCGGTTGAATCGATTCCATTGTCGATCAATCCCACTCTTCCTTTGGAGAGTGAAGTTTCTGCTAGTCACACTTTCTTTACTACCAATTCATAACTTACTGAATAAGGGGGCACTGAACTTGTTTCGGATCAACCCCCACCAAGCTCTTGGATTGCTTCCTTTGATTGGGATAGTCTAGTTGAGCTGCGCCTTCCTTCTGATGCACCTTTCTAGATAAAGGTCAAAGTTGAATCATACATGATTGCTCGTTGGATTGTTGATGAAGGAGCCTCATTTAGTATTTTGTCTACCCGTGCTTGGTGAGTCATGGGATCTCCCATCCTTGTGTCGACTGCTAGTTAGTTACTGGCATTTGATAGAAGAACTTGTATATCCTTGGGAATTCTTGCTCAAACACCTGTTACTTTGGGTGGGAAGACCGTCTTAGCTGACTATCATGGTGATAAAAGACCCCTTGGACTTCAATATGCTCCTTGGATGTGATTATGTCTATGCCATGCAAGCTATGGTGTCAACATTCTTTCGTGTGATGTACTTTAATCACGGCGAAGAAATTGTCACTATCGATTAGTGGGATTTTATTGATCCGTCTCCTGACCCAAATAGAGACCAAGTCTTTCCTTTATTGATTCCCAGTGTTTCTATAGACACTACCCCACCATAGGTGAGCTATGTGGCCTCATGTCCTTTGCATTCAATTGTTACTGAGAAGCAGCCTCTATTTTCATGCTTACCTTCTCGGGACATGGTCCCAACAATTGACCAGGTGATTCATCCTATACAGACTGTGGAGCCCGCTCTCCACTCTGTCAATCCATTTGAAAGTTTAGACATGTGTCCTATCTTGGATGATCTCCTTCCTTTGGATGAAGTCTTCCTAGCGTCTTTGATAAAGTTTGAACTTCTTTTGGATGTTGGTTCAGTTGTGACTAAGTCTAACCCTAATTTTCCTAGTAAGCCTGACCTTTCTTTTTATGTTGGTCTTGTTGAGTCTTCTGACTCTTCCTTTGAATAGCAAGTCAGTGATCTTGATGAGTTTGATTTTTCATATGAATTTTTCAACTCCTGTGATACTGATTTTGTTCCTATAGACTCTATATCCCTTGTTGATTTTTGCTCTCTTTCTGAGGTTGATCTTACTGATTATAAACCCTTGAGCCTTGGTGCTATAGAATCCTCTTTAGTTGATTCTGCCTTGACTTTACCTTTTGTAGAAGATAGAAAAGTCACATGTGTTTCTACCAAAGTGATCTGTATCAAAAATTTTCTTTTGAATATGATCCTGATATTGTTGTTTCTTGGAGACAAGATTTGTAGTTGGATTCACAACTGTTTACTGGCCTCACCTTGTTGTTCAAGTTGTAAATGCATTTGCATGTATATTGCTCACGCTTTTGAGCCTGATGCCGGCTTCCATGCTTTTAGCTCATTGTATAAGCCCTCATCTTTGTTCTCATCGTCGCTCATTGTATAAGCCCTCATCTTTGTATCATTTTGCCTTCGCAACTTGACACGTTTTTCCTTGAGGAGACATTCCCTGAGTGTCTTTACCTTGCTCTTATTCCTTGCATTATTCATAGGTTTGTTCCTTGTGCTTGGAACTAGTTTCTCTTGCCCCTGACACTCTTCTCCTTGCATTTAGAGCATTCTTTCTGCTCTTGTTCGAGCTCATTAAAAATAGTAAGGAGGCCACGAGTTGACTTTTTCAGACTTGTTAAAACTTCACGGGAAAGATATTGAGTTTCTTTAGGCCCAGGTCTGAATCCTTAAAATAGACTTGACTGCCGAGTAAACTTGTCCATTCAGGCTCGCTAAGAATATGTGAATGGGAATCCACATTGGTGGTAGGTTATTGCTTTCTCGAACCATGTGGAATAATACGAGAAAGGAACACTCTCTTTTCTTTAGAATTGAGAAGAGTATTCTCAGGGATAGGTCTATCACTTTTCTGGACCTGAGGGACTAAATTTACGGAAAAGGAAACCCCAGTATGAGCTAAGTTTTCTCTTTTTCGTGCTCTAGACCTAAACATGAAAAAGATTCCAAGTGTACTTTTTGTCTTTGTCATGCTCGTTAAACATCAAGAACAAAGCAGCGCGTTTATTGTTGTAAGCCCCATTTCTCGTAATCAAATGGATCTTTCTGAGTGATCTTGCATTCCTTCACACTCGTAAAACTCAGGCTATATGCTACTTTTTAAGGAGCATTCGGTAGGTGGTAATTTAACCTTTTTCGGACCTTTTTGACTAAATACAAAAAAGGTGCGCCTTACTTCTTCAGAATCTAAGAGAGTTCTTTTGTGGTTTGTTTTATACTTTTTCGGCCTCAGGAGACTAAATTGGACAAAAAAGGACCCCCTGGAGTCTTCTTTGGAGTTTTCAGACTCTCTAAACTATGAAAACACTGTCGAGCATGTACTAGTTCGAGCTTGTAAAATCCATGAATCGGTGCTTTATCAAGCATTCTTCTGTCTCTTCTTCGAGCTTTCCAAAAATGAATATGGTCCCGAGTTTTCTTTCTTGGACTCGTTAAACCTTTACATGAAAGAGGGGAAGGGAAGTTCATTCACATGTTTTTTACATCATGGCAGCAAGTCTTGTTTCTTTGAACAAAGCACCAGTTTTGAGTCTATCAATAGTTGGGTCCTAGTATTTTGACCTTATCCCGATTCTGAGTTTCTTACTCCTCCAGTTGGTTTCTTTTCCAATTATATGGGGAATCTGTCAATGTCTCCTACATTATAGATTTGTGTCGTTGGTCCCTTTTGTGTCAAAATCTACCTAAGTCACTTTTGTGTCATGCTCATTGTTCAAGGATCAAACCTTTGTCAGCCATTATGCAGTTGCCTTGACATTTTGTGTCGGCCATTCCCTAGTATCAGTTCATTACATCATGTTTTTAGCGTATCTTGTCGTGAAATTCAGTACCAATTCCATACCCAATTATTATTTGACTTACCTTGTGTTGGATGATGAAGGATGCCTTAATGCCTTCCTTCTAATGGATCTCTTCCTATCAACTGCAACACCTCTTGCTCTGGGAATGAGATTTAGAGTTTTATGATAGTACCTTGGGGATTGTAGTCATCAGTGGCAATTGGGCCTCGCTATTGGGTAGTGGGAATACCTTAATGTCTCCTACTCAATGGATTCTTCAAGTGTTCGACTTCAAGTCCTTGTATTCACACTTGTTAGAATGTACTAGGTACCTTGGGAACCATTTTCATTAATGGTGGTTTCCCTCGCATTTGTTAACGGTTCTCATTATTGACCGGTAATCAAATGGTTTCCTCATGTTTGAATTCAAATCCTTTATTCTAATGGTTAGGATTCATACCTTTTGGGTGGTTTGGATTGAAGACCTTGGGCTAACAGTAGAATCGTCATTTTTGCTATTTCCTAAGCTGCGCAAGACCTTGTTACACTTTATATGACATTTTGCTGAGACATAGATCCACCTTGTATTTTTGTGGCTATGATCGATTGTTGAGCATGGATCCACCTTATTCATTTGTGGTCATGACTCCTTTAGATTTGAGATGGCACCTTTTTGCATATTGAGTGACCATGATAGTTTCATCAATGATACATATGTTGGATCTGCCTATATCTTTATGGTGATGTTTTGTATATGAACTTGTATGTCCTAGAGATCAGTTTTTTTTGACATTTATCTCTCTTTCAGGTACCTTTGTTTGAGCCTTTTGATCTTGGATTCTTTTCTCTCTTCATACCCAGTTGTTTCCTTTATAATGCATTTTGGCTATCATATTCCCCTCTAACCTCATACATTAGGGGGCATCTATTATAGCTCAAAATCACACATCTCTTCCTATGGCCAATTTCCCATGATTTCATCTCATGTCGACACTTCCATGATGACACTTCGTAAAAGTCATTAAAAGTCACTAAAAAAACACCTAACTTGGAGGACCCATATCTTGAGTTTTGTAACTCCATTTGACCTCATCTTTGTACCATTGAAAAGGAATCTATGTTAGCTAAAAATTCCTAGAAGACACAAAAGTCTAAAAATGCCCAACAATACCCTAAAAATGAGTTTTTTGATGTGTACACGACTTTCCTTAAGGAAACCCACGTAGGTACACGACTTTCCTTAAGGAAACCCGCGTAGGTACATGACTCTCCTTAAGGAAACCCACGTACATATGCGACTTGTTATATATAATACCCACATATGCATTAAATACATGAATTTTTTCATTGCAACCTAAATATACCTCCTTGTGTACGCGACTGTTTCTTCTGCAACCCGCGTACGCCTCCTAAAAATGTCAAAAAATACGTCTTTTGAAATTTGGGTAGTTTGGGTAGTTATGCAACTGATTCCTTCAGTTGTAACTACTTTATCTTTGACCCTAACTCTTCATAAAGAATATAAATAGAGGTAGGGAGGTCCATGAGAGAGGAACTAAATCTTTGCATCATTATGCTGGAGGAATCGGGACTCTCTTTGCCCACACCTTTTCCCTGGCGATCATCCCCTTGTGTTGTAGAGATTGGAGGATGAGTTCCTTGGAGAAGAGAAGCAGCAGAACAAGATCAAGGGTTCGTGAGGTGCCAAACTTGAAGAGAAGGTATATTTGTACTTGTTTTCAAGATTAATAAAGATGTGATGTCCTTATTCTTCCCAAATCATTATTCAATGTGTGATTGAATCTCTGTTTATGATAAGATGTTGATGTTAATTAGATTATTATTTCATGTTTCTTTGTTTATCATTAATTTATATGTGGTCATGTTGGTTTGAGGAAGGTATAATTCGTTTTGCAGGTCTCTTGGAGCAAGAGGAGTGAGAGGAGCGAGAAGATGATTGAAGGGCTGCTTGGATCAACCTTCATTTGGCTAAGGTATGAACCATTCTAATCTCTGAAACTTGCTTATATATACTTGCAGAACCATTTTCATCCACCTTTAAACCCCAGTACATGTATGGCCTCTTAAACCCTAGCCATAGGAAACTTTCCTTTACAACACCCCCTCATTTCATTCCCTAATAGTCCCCTTTATAGTCCTAGTGTATTTCCCCATATCATCTAGGTGGTTGGGGTCTATCACTGTAGAACCCCCTCACCATATCATCCACCCCCTTCCACAATTGGACCCATCATTTTTCCTTCTATTGTTGTAGCCATTGTATCCACATATGTTGTGGTTGCAATTGCAATTGTCACAACTACAACTGATGCACACCCAACCATTGCATTAGAAGAGGTTTTCCAACCTTCTGCTCCATCATCTACCCTAGAGGATCGATCCTATCCGCTCCAAAATACACTCACAGTGAGATTCACTAGTTTATGAAATATTGCGAAGCATTAATGATAATAGTTTTAGGAATCTAATTTTTTCAAACAAATGATTATTGTAAATGTTTTTGAGTGACATTCTCGAGAGTCTTGCAACAAGGAGGAGGGAAATTGAGCCACGGTCCTTAGTCTCAACCGTGGTGAGTTATTTAAGTTTTGAATTCTAATTTCATTTTATAACTGTGTTAATTGATAAAAACAAAAGAAAAATGATGCTACCTTATTATTTTCATATCAGAGCCTAGAGAGACTTAGTACTCCAAGATGGTTGAAGGCTTGAGCTTCCTATAGCTCAAAGAAGAGGAAGATTAATTTTGGACATGTGAATTGAGATGCCAAGGGTGGCCATTACGCTTGAGATCGTCCTATGTAGATGAGCCATCATGTGGAATTGTTTTGGCACCAGTTGCCATATTTTTAACATGGAATGAGTTGCCATTAGTTATACATTGGGAATTATGTTCCATTTTTTATATATATAAATGCATATTTTTGGTTAAATTTTCCATATGAATACATGGGTTTTCCATTATGTGTATGATTATGGCTGTCTTATTTTGTATATGTATACAACTGTTCTTATTCCATACGAGCTTTCAATCTTATGGTTGATCTAAAATATATTTATATTTTATTCAAACATCATACAAACAACTAATAGTGGAAGATATTCAAGTATTTCATAACCATATTCACTTGACATTTCAAAAGAGAAAAACACCAATACTATGCAAACAAGTTATAACTCCATGGGGAAACCTAACAACATGCATAAACCAACTATGAAATTACACATCTAAATTTATAAACACAACAATAAGACAAGTTAGGGTGATTTGCAAGTGGTTGTCAAAAACATCTATATCAAATTTGTTTTTAAGATTGGATGGAAATTACTTTCAAGTCTTAAAAACATCTCTATATAATTTGTAGGTGAATAAAGTTTCAATCCCTCATGTCCTACTTTAACACCATATTATGCTTTTTCTCCTATTGAGGGGGTTGTTGAAATATTGTAACTTCAAAAAATATTCTAAATATATTTTACTGATGTAACCTATCAGAGATATCTTATTCCTCTGTCGGGATGTTACTATTGTCACTTTGATAATCATAGATCCATGATGTAAAACCTCCATTGTAAGTTGGGTCAATAGAACCCTCCTGAATATAATATAATATTGTTTTGTGTCTTCCTAGTTGAATTCGTTGTAGTAAGTTTGTTGGCACCGACTTGTTAGGGAAAAAGTTAAGCCTATGAAGAAAGAGTATAAATAGAGGATGTGTGTTCCTCATTTGACACACACACTCACTTGTGTATAGCGCATAGGAGAGAGAGAGAGAGAGAGAGAGAGAGAGAGAGAGAGAGAGAGAGAGAGAGAGAGAGAGATTTGATGGGAGAAGGAGCACCTATTTGGGGTCTTGTCTTTGTACTTTTGATAAATCTATATAGAGGAATTTTTGTTGGCTTTTCTTCTCCATGACGGTTTCCCAAGATAAATCTTTGTGTTCTTTTGTGTGGATGTGCTTGTCTTTCTTTCAGTGATCCTTTTGTATATGGTTATGATGTTACGATGCTAAATGTTATTAGATATTGTATAACCATTAAGATATTAACATGGTATCATAGCCACCCTGAAAGAAGACTTTGTGCAGCCGAAACACTACTAGAACTACAACTATTGAATATTAGGGTTTCATGCTTGAAAACCATAGAAGACAAAAAATAGTCATGTTGGGACTGTCGCTATAACGCAATATTGGAAAAAAATTAGGAGATGAATCTTTGACAGGAAGAAGGTGAAATATTATTGTAGCCCATGTAAATGTTTCAGCCTCATATTCGCTATAATCTATGAGATATGAGTCCTCCAACTCAGGGTTCCAGTGTCTCACAGAATTCAACCTTAAAGATGTGACCTAGGGATAATTTCTATATATCAGGATAGGAAAGTCAAAATTAAATTTCTTAAGATGTTTCATATAGGGAACAAACTTTAGTTTCTTTGGTAAAAGTTTCAAACCCTGAAGGTGAAACAATGACATGTGTATGTCTGAACAAGATCACTATTCATAACAGTCCTCAAATAGGTCATCTTGGGAAACTTTGTATAAGTCCCACTTGGTGAATCTATTTCTACTCTAACCTATCAGGTTGGAAAGAATACAGACCAAGATACTGGTATATGAAGTCTTATACCTTGAGGAGTAGAAACTTCATAGATATAATATAAAAAAATATCAGTAAATTATACAGAAGAAACTAGAGAAAAACTAGGGCTTTTTGTTCCGGGTACTTCCCTCCACCAATCAGTTGAAAAACAACGACCATAAAACTCAACCTAGGAGGGAACACATTTCTATGGAATAAGTTTCTCATTCTGTTGATTTTCAATTTTTGACCTAACACTGTTGCTGGGGGAAAACTAGGGCATCATATATTTTGCAGCTTTGTTCATAGTTTTGGGAAAATGAGTATGCTGCTCAGCTCGCCTTGAGGAGGCACATCTTTCTATCCAATAAGATCTCATAGATACCTAAATTGAAAAATTATAGTTTCACTGTCAAACCCTAGGTCCACCAGAAGCAGTCTTCCAAGCTAGCATCAAGTTGAAGCAATCTCATTGGTAAGTTCTATCCTCTCTATTTCCATTTGAGGTTCTCATTTTTGTCATGATGACAAACAATACCAAGCTTGAGAACAAGCTTGAAGGAACCGATAACCTCTGAGAATGGAAGTATAGAGCACTTCTGATATCTAAAGAAGCATGACCTAGAGAACTATGTCAAATAATAAGCTGTAGATCCATAGGGAGATGAAGACAGACCACAAAAAAGGACTTATTTGAAGTCAAGAGAATTATTTCCACCTTCAATGGATCCCACATGTATCATCCTTGTAGACTCCCAAGGATATGTTCGATACAATGAACAACATGTACAAAGGAAAGAATATCAACATGAAAATGACATTAAGGAACCGACTAAAGAATGTGAACTCAGATAGCATGCACAATGGTTTCTCAAATCAAAGAACAACTCGAAGAAGTCAAATAAGAAAAGACATCATTCTCACACCACTGAAGATTCCTTAAGTGATGAGGAATGTGAATTATACTAGTGAAGACAAAAATCATACTCTTATCTATTTCAACATTTGGATAAGAAAGAATGAAATTAGTGACACTCCGAACTAGTACACAGGATCCCAGAATCAGTAGAAGGATCCAGGATATAAGGATCAAGAAGGAGTCTACCAAACAAATAAAGATAAGTATTTGAATTATCATTATTTAGATGTGTATATATGTATGTATTATGCATGATAGCATGTTTTCATTAATGAACAATATGCTACTAATATGCATGTTATGGGTAAGTAGACCATGGTGCTATACAAAACTCTGTTGCTACTTATCTAGAATGAAACCTCTTTGGTGGCATATTGGGATTAGTGCACAATCTCAATAAGGTTATGGTAGAGATGGAAGGACTCTAGAAATTTTTTGTGTGTATATGAGATATGTATGAATGTTGTATTTGCTAAGATAGTTGCATGATTATATCTCTATGGATAAGAATTTTTCATTATGAATATGTCTTATGCAACTGGTGCATTTTACTTGTAGGAATGACCGTAAACAATCTCCTACAAGAAAATAAGGATGAGACTTGTTCTAGAGAGCAAGTGATGATAGTTCAAGATTCACTCCAATAAAAAATACATGAAGATGAACTTGAAGCTCCAGGGTCAGAGACACTGTGACAGAAGACATAAATTTAGAAGAATATAAGAGAGTGGTGGATCCACCTTGAGATATGAATACCACCTTGGGAATGAGAGATAATTCAAGATGAACAAAAGTATGACGGGACTTCCAACTAAATTAAGAGGCCTTAGATACACTCTAGTTATGTGGAATAATTGAGTAAAAATCATTGATGCAGACCCTTCCGGCTATGAAGAAGTAGACAAGGAGAAATGGAAGAAGATATGATCAAAGATTACTATTTGATCATGGGTAATGATGTCTATATGTGGTTCTGAGACTTGAAGGGAATCCCATAGTGTCTTCCATGTGGATCTACAAGAACAAGTATACAAAGCAAGGTGCGTGGCTTGTCTCAGAAAGAGGGAGTATACTATGGCATGACATACTCCATTGACTAGACACAATTCTCTAGTGAATTAGTGTTAGAGAATTAATCCAAATTAGTACCATGAACATACACCTAGGATACATTTCCATTATCTTCAATGCTATGTCATATGGTCCAAAACTAGGATATATTGATCAACCTTGGTTTATTAGGGGTTTTGGACTCTTAATTTCTTTGAGGCACTCCACTTTGATCATTATGACACTCATGCACCCTCATTAATGAAATTTCATGCCTTGGTGTGCTTCCCATCCCTTAAATCAGGTAAACCATTTGACCATAGTCGCTAGTGCATGGTTTTGGTGGTTTTTTCCTCTTCTTGGGAATTTATTGCTTCCTAGAGCCACTCCCACTAATATATGTACTCACCCATACTTATCCTACCCTAATTTATGTCTCATCATGATCCAATCATGTCCATATAGGAATTTGTGACCATTTGGGATGGTTTGGGAGCTCATTGGTCCATCTAGGGGGGGTTTGAGGTCAAATCCTAGCCTGACACATTTATGCATCCAGATTGACTCCAAAGGATAAAAATTTCTCTATAATATAATATAAAATTGATCCATACATACTTACATGTTGGAAAATCATAATAAACTATGTTATTGACTACATTTGTGTGTGTTAATTTCACTCTTTCTATGGTTTTTGTGCATAATTGTGTGTAATATCGAATTGTGAGAATCCCTTTGGTTCATAGATCCTACTATGAATCAATTATCACATGGTATTGTATCTCTAAATACCTGAAAATCAAAATTGAAGTGTTTGAGTTGTTGTTTAGGGCATTTTACAGGAAAATTCGAGTGTTTGCATTGCAGGTACAATTCGTGTTTGGTCACTCAGTGCGCAATAAAAAATGGAGAAGACTCATGTATTTCTTAATCCATTCAATTATTTCGAATGGAAGGCTGAAATGGTGATCCAACTGAGGTCTAAAGGCATGTACAGAGTCACCATGGGGACTGAGACCGAACCCAACTCTGCTGTGGAGAAATCGAAGTACTTCAATATACTTAATGAGGCATTTGGGATGCTTTGTATCAAAATTTCGAGAGACCTAATATTCCATGTAGACATTTTTACAAATCCCAAAGAAGTATGGCTCAATATCGATTCATTTTTTGGGAAGACTAATGAGATGAGATGCCACCAGCTCGAAAATGAGTTGATCTCACTAAGCCCAACTCACTTTGAGATGATCCAGGACTTCTTCACCAAGTTCAAATCAATGGTGCTTCAGCTGAAATAGTGTGGCATATAAAATAAAGAGGAGCAATTTATCTTGTCCATACTTTCAAAGCTAGGGTCATAGTCACTTCAGTGTTTGTGTCAACATTCCACACTAGCAAGCTCATAGCTCAAAATTGGAGGATTCCATCATTGGAAGACTTCATGGAGTCATTGACTCAAGAGAAAGACAAGATGGTGAAAATGGGTACCATCAAATACAGTAAGGATCAATACCTTATTGCAGGAGTTTCAAATCCATCAAAAGGAAAGAATAAATCCAGAGATTCGAAACAGCAAGAGAAGAAGAAGCAGGAGAAGCCCAAATATTCATATGGGGTTCGAATCCTAGCAAGAAAAAAGACAAGAAGAAGCAAGAGAAGACCAAATGCACTTATTGTCACAAGGGGTGGCTTCTAGAGAGTTATTTCATGAAGAATACCATTGAAATTATGGTCCAACTACTTGAGAATAACAACATCCCTCTGCTAGAAGGTACAAGGAATAAATATTGTGGTTCAAGCTTAGATAACAAAAAAAGGTTCCATGATTTTGTTGCTGATTCTTCAAGATATTCTTCCTTCATCATAGATTCAAGTGCCTCCAGGAACATGGCCTCCATGCATGATTCCTTTTCATCGCTACATCCTTTGTGTCTTCCATCCATTCTAATGGGTGATGATTTAGAAATCCAAGCCAAAGTGATTGGGATGATTGATCTTGAAGATGGGTACTTCGACAATGTGTTGTGTGTGCCTAGAATATCATACAACATACTCTTTTTTTATCAAATGAAACACACTGGTACATCCAACAGACTAAAATTTACTCAAAATGATGTGGAGATCTCAGAAATCACTACAGGACAAGTTGTGGCAGTGGGTTTTGCTAACCATGATACAAGAATGTATAAATCCTTCCATACTCACAACATAATACGCTTCTATCACATGCCAATGAGAAAACCAAGTTGTGGCATGATATATATGGTCATCTCAACTACAGGTACCTCTAGTAATTGACCAAGGAAAGCATGGTTGAAGGAATTCCTACCATCAAGTTTTCCAATGGCACATGAAAAGGGTGTGTAGTGGGAAAGAATGTTGAGTGCAGATATGAGAAAGGAAAGGAAATGAGGGTTTTCCAAGTGTTGGATCTGATCCATTCATACCAAATAGGGCCTCTTCCCACACCCTCACATGGGAATTCAAGGTATGTGCTGATATTCATAGATTATTTCTCAAGGTATTGCTGGGTGTAACTTTTCAAGCTAAAATATGAGGTTTTTGAGACCTTCAAAATTTACAAAGCCTTAGTTGAGAATGCTTGTGGGAATAATATCAAGGTTATAAGGAATGAAAATGGCAAGGATGATGTCAATAATAAATTTCAGAATCTTTTGGAATAATGTGGCATTCGAATGCAACATTTTGTGCCCTACACACCATAACATAATGGTGTTGCATAGCGCAAGAACATGACTCTCAAGGAGATGGAAACCTATATGATGGAAACAAAGGATTTGAATCCTAAGCCATGGGATGAAGCTATAAAATGTACTACATATTTCCAAAATATATCTCCACACAAATATTTGGATGGAAACACTCCATATGAGGCTTGGAGTGGTCACAAGCCAAGTGTTTCTCATTTCATGGTTTTTGTCCCAAAGGCTTGAGGTAGGATTCCTCCTAAAATGAGAAAGGCCTTGAAACATCAAATAAAGGATTTAATTATGGTTGGATATGCTGAATATGCAAAGGTATATAATCTCTTTTATCCCTCATCTAAGAAAACATTCATTGAAAGGAGTGTACAGTTTGAAGAAGAGCCCATGCAAGAGATCGAACTAACCAAAGGGAAATGCTTAAATCCTCCACTCCATGATGATGTAAGTGATGATAATTCATATTATTTTTCTAATTCTGATATTTATTATGATTATGATGATATTAATTCATACCATGACTCACCCATTCATCCCAAGTGGTCTTAGAAAACCATTCAAGTAGTTGGGGATCTTGTTGGAGATCCACTAGACTCTAGAAAGACTAGATCTCAATTTCACGATTCTTTCTCAACTTATGAATTGAGTCTGTCTGAGAGGTATTTCATGATGATTGTATCTGGTCCTCATAAATATAATGAAACATCACTTGAACCAATATGGAAAACAACCATGCAAGAAGAGTTCAAGTCATTGCAAGACAATGAGACTTGGGAATTGGTTCCCTTGCCCTCCAAGAGGAAACTAGTGCAGTGTAAGTGGGTCTATAGGACAAAAGTGGATGCTGATGGATATAATATAAATTATAATTACAGGTTTGTTTATAAATGCTTATCTCAATTCCAAGGAGTAGACTACAAAGAGACATTTTCACTAGTTGCAAAGATGGACTCTACCAGGCTAGTTTTATCCATTGCTGCATCTAAGCGCTGGGAGGTTCACCACATGGATGTAAAGAGTGCATTTATTCATGGTGGAATTCATGAGGATATCCATATGAATCATAATAAATATTTCATTCATTATACTCCACTTGTATTCAGGTTAAAGAATTCTCTCTATGTCCTCAAGCAAGCCCCCAGGGCTTGCTATGCCAACATGAACAATTTTCTGCTATCGCTTGGATTTGAAAGATGTAAATCTGATAATAATGTGTATTTGAAGAATTTTGGTGATTTATTTCAGGTAATATTAATGTATGTTGATGAAATTTTGAGTACAGGTAGATGCACTAAATAAATTGGATCAATTAAGTCTTCTTTGCACAATGAATTCTCCATGACTGACCTTGGATTGTTGAGGCAATTTCTTGGATTAGAGATTGAGAAATATGAAGCAAGGATCAAGGTAAGACAACCAAATTAAGTTGTATAAATTTTTTGAAGTTTAAAATGTATTAATGTAAGGAAAATAGGTGCCCATTCCTCTTAGGAATAAAACTAGGTGACTTTGGTGCATCTCCATTGGTGGACAACTCATTGTACAAACAACTAGTTGGTAGTCTACTGTATCTTACAAAATATCATAATGAGTTGGAATATGTTGTAGGTGTTGTTGATAGATATATGTATTAGCCTCATGAGATACATTGGAATTCTTCAAAAATAATCTTGCATTATCTGCAAGGAACCAAACACTCTGGGGTACACTATGCTACTGGTTCTCCACTAGAACTAGTTGGACTTACTGGTTTTGATTGGGATGGATATTCCATTGATAGAAGAACCACTTAATGTTATGTATTCATGATTTCACATGGTCCCATATGATGGTCAATAAATAAACAACACACCATTTCCCTATCTTCAGCTGAGGCCAAGTATAGAGGAGCAGTTGACGCAACTACACAATGTGTGTGGCTGCAAGGTATTCTTGGGAAACTTGGATTTGCATTTGATTCACCCATAGTAATTTTGTGTAACAATAAAAGTGAAATCAATATTTCCACTCATATAGTGCATAGAAATAGGAACAAACAGATTGAGATACACATGCACTACATCTGGAGCTTGGTACACGACGAAGTGATATCCTTGCAATATTACTCATCTACAAAGCAAACTGCTGACATATTAATGAAGCGATTCATAGAGAAGACATTCAACTCTCTGATGTCCCTTCTTAGAGTGGGTGACACATGGCTATGGATGATATTCACTCTCATATTTTGCTTCATTTCCATTTTAGAGGGGAGGTTTTGTTCCCATGAGGTTTTCCTCACTTTGTTTTCATGGACAAATAAATTTTGTATGAGGTGACTTGAGCCTTAGTTTCCAAGGCCTCAATAATATGGTATAAGATGTACTGAGTTAGGATTAATAGGGGGTGTTATAGAATTAATCCACCTTAGTACCATGATGATACACCTAGGATACATTTTCATTAGCTTTCATGTTATGTCATATGGTCCAAAACTAGGCTATGTTGATTAACCTTGGTTTAATGGGGGTTTTGGACCCTTAATTGCTTTGAGACACTCCACTTTGATAATTATAAATTCCCATGCACCCTTGTTAATCAAAATTCATACCCTTTTGCGCTCCCCATCCCTTAAACTAGGGAAACCATTTGACCATAGGCGCTAGTGCATGTATTTGGTGATTTTTGTCTCTCCTTTGGAATTTATTGTTACCTAGAGCCACTCCCACTCACCCATGTTCTCACCCATGCCTATATTTCCCTCATTTATGTCTCAGCATGATCCAACCATGTACACACAAGTGTTTGTGACAATTTGGGATCTCATTGGTCCACCTACGGGGTTTTTGAGGTCAAATCCTAGCCTAACACATACATGTATGCATCCAAATTGCCTCCAATGGCTAATGATTTCTCCCTAATGTAATATAAACCTGATCCAAAATATTTACAGGTTGGGCAATCATAATAAACTATGTTATTGACTACATTTGTCTATGTTAATTTCACTCTTTCTACTATTTTTGTGCATAATTGTGTGTAATATCGAATTGTGATAATCACATTGGCTCCTAGATCCTACCATGAATAAATGATCACAAGTAGAATTATATATCAAGAAAAGAACCACATGTGTAGAATAGACTTTGTATGAGATTAGAAGACACCCATAGATAAGCACATCCAGTTACGTAAGGAGCTTGAAGATCACCTAGAGTGATGAATATCTTAACCTTTGCTACAAGGTTGAAGATGGAAACCTATAGAAGACAACAAGATCATAGATGGGTGAAAGAGGAACTTTTCAACAATCTTTAAGAATAAATGATATTGGTATATAGTGACCTGAGATGGATACATAGAATATTAGTAGCAAAGGATGCTACCTGTCACTCCAGTACATATTTTTTTGATACATAGAGTACAAAATGAATATGCAGAATGATGCTTCGCTTTAGGGGGAGTGTCTGTAGAAGATATTCGAGTTAAACATGGTACGATAGGATGGAAAAATTCCTGATGGACTAAGGATTTACCAAAAGTAAAGTGGGTTCCATATTTATTGTTGAATGCGAAAGACTTAGATATGTCGATGACCTGAAAGGGTGAACTCATTGTAGATGCAAAGAGGAAGTAATAAAGGACAGAAAGAACACCTTAGGATGTTTGGTATCGGTATGATCTCATGAAGAGTCTGAGTACATTGCAGCATGTTCATCCTGTAGTGAAGCAATGGGTCTTCACAAACTACTGCCGGGGAAAGTATGTTGTGGAAATCTTAAAAATATTTGATATGTTTGATTGTAAACCCATGGCCACACCCATGGATGTCATCCTGAAATTGTTATTTGATGAATCATTAGAGGTAGTGGATGTGACTCAATACATACATATTATTGGGTCATTGATGTATCTGATGAATACCAGTCCATATATATGCTTTGCTGTGAACACTTTGAGTCAATATCTAGTTAAACCTAGATGTGTTCACTTGATAGATACAAAGCATGCGATGAGGTACGTGAAAGGTATGATAGACTTTAGACTATACTATGATAGAGATCATGACTACATATTGTATGGATATATGGATTCAGGTTGGGTAGGAAGTTCCACAAATATAAAGAGCACCTTAGGTGGATGTTATTGTCTAGGATCCTCCATGATCTCATGGTTTAGCAAGAAGCAGTCTAGTGTTTCTCTCAACACGACTAAAGCAAAGTATATAACAACTTGTTCTGCTAGTTGCGAATCCATATGGATTTAGAAGTTGATGTCAAGTCTATTTGATTTGGATTTGGATACCACATTAATTCTACGTGAAATCCAAAGTTGTATAAAGATGATGGAGAATCCCGTGTTCCATGACAAATCAAAGCACATATAAATCTGGTATCTCTACATAAAGGTTATGGTACATAAGGGATTTATAAAAATCGAGTATGTGAGTACCGATGAGAAAGTTGCTAATGTGTTGACCAAATCTTTGTCTCGAGAAAAGTTTGAATACTTCCGTGAGAAGCTGTAATAGTCAAATAATATAAAATTAATATTAAATATACTAAATATTGATTTATTATTAGTAAAGAATAGTTAAAGTCAATAGTCATGCCCTTTGGTGAAAAGGTGCAAGACAGGCTTATATAATCCCAAGCAATTGTAATTATTAATCATCTTACACATTATCAATTATTCTTAACTATCCATTTATGGATTACTTATTCTATCTACAATGGTTTTTTACCTAAAAATCGGATTTTACCGCTTCAGTGGTATCAGAGCCCCTTCTTAAGCATCCCCGATATTGGCTCTTGGCTACAAATTCAGACTTTTTCTGGTTGTTTCATAGGTTCTATGAGTTTTTATGTCCTTGAGCTTAACCATCACTCATTCACTCACACAACCACAATGACATTGTACCCACGCTGCACCACATTCCTCTCCAANTCCACGCAACACACATTTCCCTATTGACCCCATGCTCCTCCAGTGCCTCTCCACTTCCCATTTCCCCCCCACTAATATCCCCCTTCCCTCTCACATACCTCCCTTCCACCACCACCTCTCGTGCCTACCCCCGACCACGCCCTCCTGCGCCTGTACACTCCCACGAGTTCCCTCCGCCACGGTTCCCCTGCATGCATCCAACCATGCCACCCTCTGCATTACCTCCGTGTTCCAGCCTGCGCACCTACAATCCCTCCACTAGATTCATGCCACTGCCACACCCATTCCCATGCCCCAACTTAAACCATTCGCTCACTGCCTTCTAGCAAACCCAAACCTGTAACCAACAAAAATACAAAAAAATCATATATCATATAATAATATTGTATTTTTATAATAGTATAATATATATATATATATATAATAATAATACATTATTATTATATTTGATAGTAAGTTTCCTTTTCGATTATTATTATTGTTAAACTTTAATAATAATAATCACTATTATTTAATCATAAATATTACATTATTATTTTAAAAAAGGGGTAGTTACAATAAAAATAATATTACAAATAATAATATTTATTATTATTATTATTTTTCAAAACCCTAAAATTATTGTTATTATTTATAAAATTCACTAATAATAATTATCACTTCTTGAAATAATAATTATTTGGAAATAATAAATATTTTGGTAAAAAGGAAAAACTACCAAAAGGAGGACAACATGGAAATAATAAATCTTCCTGACGACAAGAAAAGAGTCTTCAAGGTCTCGTCAATAGTGTCAGAGGCGACGTTGAAAGTTTATGGGATATTTGATAAAAGTCCAATTGCCATTGCTATTTGTGCATCCAACAAGGAAAATTTTATAAATATTTATGTCGCAAATCAAGTACAAGTTCAAGAATCAATGAAGAATGAGTCAAACAAAGATCAAATAGAATTACCATAACAAATCAATATTATCATTTTGCAGCTCAATTCACCGTAGTAGCTATAGATGACTAGCTCATTGACATAATGTTGGGTTATAGCTAGTTGGAAACACTAGGAACATTCTCCATCAATACAAAAAATAAGTGCATCACCTTCTTCCATGAGAAGAAGAAAATAATGCTACATGACTTCTCAATGATGGTCCCTTTATCACACACTATAGACGAAGAATCAACTCATGGATGATATGAAGAGTTGGAAGAAGAAATAAAGATTTAAAAAAAACTCATCATGGACAAAGATAATGAGTTGGAGAACGTCTAGAGAAAGCATGAAAATAAAGAATTCAATTTATGTAAACATCAACAACAGAAGTAAAAACTCTAGCAGCAATATGACGGCATTAAGAAGACACATAAGTTGGAAATTAAAAAAATGAACAATGTGTTATCAAGCAATATCGAAGAAATTTTTCAACTATGAAATCATAACAAAACATTAATTACGAAGACTAAAAAACTGAAACATGGTTGCAATAAGGAAAAATCCAATCAAGACCTTGAAATAAGAATTCTAGAAAAGAAAGAAAAAGACCAGCGCCTAAAGAATCTTAATCAAGAACCAGAAGAACAAATCGAGAAATTAAAAGAGTAAAAAAATTGCAAGACGAAAGGTTCGAGAAGGTTTAGAGTGAAAACAGTCTACTAGAGAACAAAGTAGAACAAATCCAAAAGGAAGCATCCAAATTCTTCGAAAAAAAAAGTCAATTTGACGAATAAAATCCAGTCATCAACAGAGATAAAAAAAAGTCAATACAACAAAAGAAGAAAAAAACAAGAACTCCTTATTGACACCCCAATTATAAACGTTATTTTAACCAACGACAGGGTCAAAATGAACATACACCGAAGAGTTATGTTCACAAAAGAAAGAACATCAAATACAAATACTAAACAACAAACAAGAAGACCCAAGCCATAAAGCGATCAAGTAGCTCTGATAAAAATAGATCTCAGATGGATCACATCAGAGATGATGCGGCAGTTCTTCTCGGGAATTCGTAATTCATATTGCCTCATCAAATGTTACAATGACTAAACACAAAAGATAAAGAGATAACATTACAAGTAAAAAATTAGATGTAATCATTGTCATCAAATAATATTTGAGGACAAATCTTCCCTTAAGGGAAAGGCAGTGTACCAATAAAATAATAATAAATTAATATTAAATAGAATTAATCTTAATTTATTATTAGTTAAGAATAGTTAAAGTCAATAGTCACCCCCTTTGGTGAAAAGCTACAAGACGGGCTTATATAAGCCTAATAATTTGTACTTATTAATCATCTTACACATTATCAATTATTCTTACTTATCCATTTATGGATTACTTATTCTATCTACATTGGGTTTTTACCTAAAAAGAGGATTTTACTACTTTACAAGCTCGGTGTAGTCCGAAAATACTTTCCTCCAAAGAATGAATAATGATGATGATATGGATACTTCCTTGCAAGGAGGAACAATGCTCATGAGAATTGTTATCGATGTGGGCATGCATTCATTTGCGGATGTTATGGTTTGGCATTGATTTGCAGACGATGTGGTCCTGCATTCATTTGCAGATGACGTGGTCATGCATTCATTTGCGGACGTTATGGTCTGGCATTCATTTACAGATGATGTGGCCCTACATTCATTTGTATACATTATGGTCTGGCATTCATTTCTAGATGATGTGGTCCTGCATTTATTTATGGACGCTATGGTCTGGAATTCATTTGCATATGATATGGTTCTGCATTCATTTGCGGACATTATGGTATGGAATTCATTTGCAAACGATGTGGTCCTGCATTCATTTGCGGACATTGTGTTCCTTCATTCATTGGCAGATGATCCAATGTCGTTTTATGTTGTGGGTGATCTCACATTAAGTTGCGATGGTGTGGACCCTCCTTGAAAAGGGGGTGCGGGTTGATGATGTGGAAACTCCTCCAAAGGGGGAGTAGGCTAATGATGTTGAAGTGGGATTGTATCAGCCCCGGAGATTAGTCCTAAAGGCAATCTGTAGACTTTGTATTAATTTGCCACAGTAATCTAGGGACTAAAACACAGTCTCATCAAAGATTAATAACAATTAGACATGAAAATGGTGTAATAGTGCTACAAAATGAGTATCCACTCTGTATATTCACACAAAGAATGAGTAATACAATACAATGATCATGCTGCAAGCATGAATGGAAAATCAATTCGAATTCCCAAGGAGGTCATTTGAATTGAATGAGTGAGTCTAGCTTAACTGAATGTAAGCCACAGTCAACACTCAAGTTAACCACTGATCAAAACCCTAATTGACTCAACTGAGCCCTAATTAAAGTTGGAGTACAATAAATGACTGAGTCTAACTAAAAGTAGGTCAGACACATGTCACAGCAAGCCAACCAACAAGTGGTAGCGCTTCAATGACTCCAATGAACCTCGATGAGGTTAACTAAAGTGTAACTGAACATCAGAAGTGGTTGGAGGCACCCCTGTTGACTCCAGTTCATTAAATAATCATTAAATAATCAATTTAATGAAGGAAGTCACCTTCATTACTCTGTTTAACTGATTGTAACCATCAGTTAGAAATATGGTGCATTAATGACACTAAGATCACCCTCGGAGTGCTCCAGTTAGCCTCCCTGAATGTAGGAGAAGGCTAAGTTAGCCTCCTTGACTGAAGGTAGGCATGGATGTGATCTAGATGATGTCATCTAGTGCTCCTCTAATTTTAATTAAGTCAATTAATACTTAGGATAGTGTTTTAACTAGGCCAAATTGACCAAAATGAGTGTGAATGGTGGTAAATGTCTCCAACACTTTGGTCTCCATAGAAGATGAGGATTGCATCATCCTTGGACCTATGTCCAAAAGTGATAGGGATTTATCACCCCGTAATTGGATCTTGTGTGTTGCAGGTTATGTTGCTATTGATGATAATGTTGATCAAGAAGATCAAAGTATTGGTGCAAATGGTCAAGTGATTGAGTGCTACAAGAAGATGAAGATCAAAGTGTTGTTGCAAAGGATCAAGTGATTGAGTGCTGCAAAAATATGAATATCAAAGTGTTGTTGCAAAGGATCAAGTTATCGAGTGCTGCAAGACGATGAATATCAACTTGTTGCTGCAAAGGATCGAGTGATCAAGTGCTGTAGAAGATAAAATATGAATACTTGGTGTTGTAGAAGATGATGTTCCAGTACTGAAGATGTTGAAAATGCTCTAGTAACTATTCCAATTACTGATGATTGTTGAAAACTTCCACTAACGTATAGATGTATCACCCTGATGTTGTTAACTATTCTCTCTCTCCTTTCTCCTATAGTTAATGATGTTGTTGTTAGTATAATACCCTTCTCCTTAAGGGGGATTGTTGAAATATTGTAACTTCAAAGAATATTCTAAATGTATTTTACCGATGTTACCTATCGGAGATGTTTTATTCCTCCATCGAGGCGTTACTATTGTATTTGGTCATCATAGAGTCATGATGTAAGACCTCCATTGTAAGTCAAGTCAATAGAACCTCCTGAATATAATATAATATTGGTTTGTGTCTTTTTAGGTGAATTCAGCCTAGTAAGTTTGTTGGGGCCAACTTGTTAGAGAAAAATTGAAGAGGAAGAAAGAGCATAAGTAGAGGATGTGTGTTCCTCATTTGACACACACACACTCACTTGTGTATAGCACATAGGTGATAGAGAGACATATCTACTGGGAGAAGGAGCACCTGTTTGGGTTCTTGTCTTTGTACTTTTGATACATCGATATAGAGGAAGTTTTTATGGGTTTTGTTTCCTATGAGGGGTTCTTGAGATAAATCTTTGTGTTCTTTTGTGTGGTTGTGCTTTTCTTACTTTTAGTGATCCTTTTGTATATGGTTATGATGTTATGATGCTAAATGTTATTAGATCTTTTATAACCATTAAAAACTTAGCAGGGGGGTGGTGCCATCACCCATTGCTATAATTATAAATTAAATTTGCAATATGTTGCACTATTTCATAACTTCTCACATTTTCCCTTTTTTCTATTGCACTATTGAACTATAATGTGCAGGACTCATACATTTGAATCCAAATCATTATACACATATACACAAAATTTCTCATGTGTATTGCAAGGATTCATACAGCTAAAAAAACACCAAGTTGAATCCATACTTGACCCAAAATACATAAACGAAGAGGATAAATGGCCTAGAGTCCAAAAAAATTCAAGCCACAACAAATAATTACTTATCAAAATCCTTTCCTATCTTGGGACCCTATTTATAAAATCTCAAAGTTGGACCTCCAAGGACATTAGTAAATTTCCTAATTGATGAAACCTCTTAATGCAATTGTTAAAATAAGGCATAAAAAACCTCCCATGCTTAATAAGTTGTTTTTCTTGAGTGAAGGTTACACTTTTGTTAAGGTCATGATAAAGGAGTTCAACATTAATCCCATAAACCTAGATCTAGGGGCCTATCGTAGAAACCCTAGATCCTAGCAAAAAAACCCTAGTATATAGCATAAACCCTACTTTGTGTTCTAAACCTTAGAAACCTTATTTTGTAGTCTAAACCCTATCCTAAATTATAATACATATACAAATTGAATTATTTATCATTTAACATATATATTCATGTTCTTACATTTGAATCTAAATCATTGTACACATATATGCTAAATTTCTCATGTGTATTGCAAGGGTGCATACAACTACAAAGGCATCAAGTGTAATCCATATATGACCCAAAATACATAAACAAAGAGGGTAAAATGCCTAGAGTCCAAAAAAAATCAAGCTACAACAAATAAGTACATATCAAAATACATGCCTATATTGGGAACCTATTTATAAATAGAACCTTGTGCCCCCTCCTTTAGTATATAGCCCCTACCCTACCTTGAATATCGAAGTTGGCCCTCCAAGGATATTAGTCAATGCCCTAAGTTTTGAGGAAACTTCATGATTGAAGCATTAAAATAGGGTATAAAAATCCTCCCATCCTTAATAAGTGGTTTTGCTTGAGTGAAAGCTACAAATAGTTGTGTTTTTAATCACATGTAAAATCGTAAGAGGGATAAAAACAAAATCAAGGGCCAATTAAAAGTAGTGGTTAAATAAATGCTAAATCTAAGGACTACTGGCCATGTTTTGTAATGATAAATTCCTCACAGAGCTTATGGGTTTTGATGTGATATGGAGTAAGGGACAACTAATTCTAAGTATCCCCTAGGGTGTTTTATATTATAGTTGCTTCTGTACTCAATGCAATGGTCCTATAAAATATCCTCATGGAGCTTGAGTCTAGCTTGGATGTGATTTGAAGAAAACTTGTTAGAGTCTATTGGAAACCCTCTAAACACTCTACCCATATGTGAGACACCCCCATTCCCTATTGTCCTCTATCTTGCATAATTGTAAGTGGATTCCCTTTTTCCCCGTTGTCTGAAAGATCACTATGTCAAGGTTAATAAGTCAATCCTTGTATCCCAGACATGTTTAAATCACCTTTCCCATCATAGCAATTTGACTAAGCCTGCAAGTGAGCATGTATAAAGGACTTCATGAGAAATCATTTGTTTACTCTAACACAAGTTTTATTTCTTGTTGGATTTATTGATTTATCATGATTATTATGATTTTTTTTATAGTTGGATAATAATATGAATAAGAGAGTTATGTTTTACCCCTCATACATATTGGATTGATTAGAATGCAGTTTAGTCATCAGATTGGCTATTTTGACTTGGTCAAATGAAGTTTGACTTAGTCAACGTAGGTTCTGAGATGGATATGGTTACAATTATTCTATTGTTGTGTTTTGATGCCTTTGGAGACCACTTAGACCATTCCAGTGATCTAGAAATGTAAAAATTGGTTTAATACAGTGACTGAATGATTTTTTAATGAAATGGAGCAATTTTTATCAAATTTTGAAAAACTTATTTGATGACCTCCCACCTAAAGCATTTTTGGGGTATGAGTAATGAGTATAACCATATTGCTATTTTTTGGAATTTCGGTCCATCCAAATTTTCATTTTGAGTAGAAGAAAATGAAGTTATGGGAATTTTAATAATTTACAGAGCATTTCAGGAAATTAATTATAAATGATTAAGTGACCATGGCTACCTCAAGAAAATCAATTTGTCTAATTCATGGCTAGGAAATGTTGCGGGATGCAATATTACGATGTATATTTTATATATGGATCATTATCTGTCATTATTTATTAGCACGAGGTCCACACTTATGATTTTGGATCATCTAAAGAGGACGCCTTCCTTGTTGGGGTTGAACTTGACCATGGTGGCATTGGATATTATTGTCACATCTTTTTATCATTGCATTGATGCACCAAGGGAGACTTGAGACCCATATGGTGGACCCCATTTCATGTACCATTATTTTATATCGTACATTATTGTTATATTTTCCTTTCCTAAGGCTTCATTAGGACAAATGTGTGCCCAATTTATGTGAGTGATCCATGTACTATAAAAATAAAATATCTCCACCATTGATGATGTTATAATCTCAACCGCTGGATTGAGTTAGTTAGAATATGGACATCGCTCTTCTCCTATTTAAGAGAGATGCCTTTCCCATTGTAAAGGGACTTTTAGCTCTCGGTTATTAAAATAGAGAAAATTCATTTTTGACAAATACTTGATATTCTTGTGTGGAATGTTTTTGATTAGTGATTGCATTATCTTACACTATGAACGCTTGTGAATTTGTGGTGAATATTATTGGCATATATTTGTTGTGATTATTTTATGACAGGGTAGCGATCTGTAGAGGGGTGCCATTATGGAAGATGTATCTCTCCTCGCACTTCGTGGTTTATTCAGGAAGTTCTCTCTTGTGCATTTTGTCAATTTATATTTCTCCTTCCTTTGTCATTGTCACATTTCTTTCCTATATGGAAAATTGATTTTAGTTGTTTGTTTATGTAGGATAGAGGGGTGCATTGGTTACTTGGGGTGTTTTTCTTAAAGACAATATATTCACCAGATCTTCAACAAGTGGGAATTTCTTTGAAAGATTCTCATAATCTTGGAATTCACCAACTTTCTACGTAATTTCCTATGTTTTTTCTTTAGTTTTGATTTCCACTCCATTAGTCACTTAATAAAAACCCTCTCTGTAGTAAATTTTAAAATTGCTTAGGATTGCACTTCTTGGAATTTTGACAAATATTTTTAGGGTATTATTCTTTATCCCTACGCCATACTATACTCATTTAGGTGTCATCATTTAGGATTACATTTTCCCTTTGGATAAAGCACTAATCTATAGGCAATTCACCCTCCTAGTGTTTTGATCTTTGTTCCTATTGTGTGATCCTTTTTCTTTCTTGTGTGTTTAGATACTATCATATCCATTATCAAGAAAATACCTATGAAGTGTTAGTATCCTTCAATTCACGGTCTAGCCTGGCTCTTAGGGAATTTATATTTTATCCACTTCAATTCCCCCAAGGTATTGGCTTGAAAATCCTACAACTAACACTTTTAAAATAGATCTTCATAATTAATTAAGATAGTGATAAAAAACAATTCGGGGTCATTTTAATTGCATTCTTCTTTGTTAATGTATTTGTAACTTTGGAATGTATTCACTTGTATATCTTATGTATTGTACCCCGATGTTTATTCTGGGAAGTGTCTATAATGTATTGGAGTAATGTCATGCCTCAATGTGCCTATCAGGAGATTCAATAATGTAAAAAATTCATGTCAAGTCATTGTGGGTAACCCTCCTATTGATCAAGGGTTAAAGTCCCCGCAATTGTGGGGCCCTGTTAACACCCAAAAAGTGTTCACTACCTCATCTACCCCACTACATGGCTCATTTGTCCATTTTCCTACCATATTTCCCTTAAAAACACCTTTTTTCCTCCAAAAATATCCAAAATTCCTCTAAAATAGCAAAAATCCCCTAAAAGGGAAGAAAAAATATAAAATAATGAGGAAAAGGAGGAAAAAACCCTATACAACTGCCCTAAACCATATGGTTTCCAAAACCATGGGCCAACACTCCACCACTGAAAAACTATAAATAGGTGATGGAGACCCCTTATTTCAGATCCACAATCATAAGCACCCTTACTCTGCCAAAGTAGCTCTTGAAACCCTAGCTCACCCTTGAGTTACTTTCACCTTGAGAGCCCCTTTTGGCCCATTTCCACCATCGGAGAAAGAGAAGGAGCAAGTTGGAGCTTGGAGCAACCTTCTTGGAAAACTGCAAAGGGCTTCACCAACCTTTACATTGGAGGTAACATTAATACAAAAGCCATTCTTTATATCTTGTTTTTTTTGTTTCATGCACATGTTTAGAGTAATTTATATTTCTGTTTTAGCATTTTAATTTACATTTACTGAACTGCTACTAAGGAGTCCCTTCTCCTTAGTAGGTGCTCATTCGCACAAGCTAGGGGTAAAACCCTAGCTACAGTTTTGGCGACTCCCCTAGGTTTGAATTTCTAGTTTCAGTTTAAAAAATTGTTTAGTTTTCTGCAATAATTTCCCGTTTTTTCTTTCGGCCGCCGTAAACCGCATCTTTTCCCTCTGCAGTCGCATCCTGACCGCGTCTTTCAGGCCTTTACCTGTGACCCGACCACGGCTCTCATACTGTTTTCGGCGCCCTGCCTACGGATTCAAGTCTGTTACCTGCGATCCAACTGCGGTTAATCAGCTTGTTTGCTGCGATCTGCCTGCGCTTGTCGGCCATTTTCCCGCGTCTCGATCGCGAATTTTAGCCCCTTAGCTGCGACCCGACCGTGTCTGTCTGCCCTTTTCCCGTGATTCAACTGCGCTTTTTTCCCTATTTCCTACAGTCCGACTGCCTCTGTCGGCCAGAAAGCCGCGACCTGTCCGCGCCTGTTTCCCTCAAACCCGTGGTCCGACCGTTCGATTTCGCCACAGACCCACGGTCTGATTTCGGCATTTTTTTTTCCTGTTTTTGAACCCAGCCCCTTTGCTGCAATATTTTCTGCATCTGCACAGCCATCTGTTCTACCTACAGCCCTACTTCCCTACAGCCTTTTCTGCAACATCATTTCTGTTCCCTTTTACAGAATCTGTTTAAAATTTCAGCATTTTAATTCAGAAAATTTTGCATGTTAAAGTTTTGAATTCAGTATTATTGTTAGTTAGAAAGTTGTCCCCCTTGTGGCACTTCTATTTTGGGTTCATCACCTCACGAGCACACACTCTGTCACATAATTCAAGTGAGCCTTAAAAAACTACTTAACTCAACCAATATTCTAACCCCACTTGGGGAACATAAAAGAATCTTTGTAGTTAGGTAGGATCGGGGGGATAGGCTTCCAATAACACCCCTCGGTTACTTACACTTGAGACATAGCTGTTGTCCAATTAGGGAACCAAAATCCCCTAGTACTTTTTGGCACGGTCACAACCAGTTTACCAGAGGGCCTCTCCCCTAGGAGGGTTGAAGTCGCGAGACTGGTTCCAGAGGCCTGAGTGGAATACCGCACTCCATCCAGTAACCGAAGGGCTACCTTTCGTAGTTCTCGGGATATCCCTGTATAGGGGTATTGCGGTAAAAGGACCAAACGGCAGATTCACCTTTCTGGACGTGTCATGAATGGGGTATCTTAGTTTCCACTCTTCTAGGATTGACTACCCGGTGTCCCTCCCGGTAGGGGGATATCTTAGCCACTTGGCTTTCCTATTCATATTGTCTGACTTGGATTTCATCACCTTGCAGAGGATATGTCTAGTTGAGTCAGAATACTTTTAGTTAGGTGTTTGCATGCTCCCTTACCTCCTTTTGGTCTAGTGAGTCCACCATTTTTTATTTTTAGGAAACCTGCTGCTTGTTGGTATTCTGACCATTTCTGTTGACACTCCACCTATTGTAGCACAGCTATTACAGTGGGTGTTTTGAGTTGGTTGTTGGCCTGAGTGCCCTATTTTCCAAGCTCTCCTTCTGCACACTCGGTTGCATTAGGGTTTTTGAGCTGTTTTTTACCCACCTCAACCCACAAATATTTGACACCATCTGTCACCATTGAGTCCCCGAGACATTCTCGACGCCTCAGGGGCGATCCCCCACAGCACGGTTCACTTGACACCACCCGTCATCGACACAGATCATCCTCACTTGATACCACTTATCATAGATCTCGAGCCTTGTCACTTGACTCCACTCGTCAGCGGCATAGGACTCCGTCACCAGATATTGACGCCCCTTATTTTACCTCCAATTCTGAGCCAGAGTCTGAGAACCCCATTTACACTGCCCCTACTAGCCCCATGAATGGCGTGACTTCCACTCCCTTCTTGGTAGGGACCATTGGTGGCACATCCACCACTACACCAGTTACCACACCTGCTTTGGGTATGCTCTCCATGGGGCCCCCATCTACCATTCCCCTCACGGCACCTATTCCCGCAATGGGAATACCTATTCCCACTCCATCAGTGGCTCACACTACCCATGGTGGTGTAGGACCATCCTATACCACCTTAGTTCTCCCACTTGGGGGCAACCTCCCTAACACTACCCCTCCACTTGGGGGCATTGGTCCCAACTTGGTCCAACCCACTACTGTGTCACATCCTTCTTCCAGTTTGCCATTCATGGCTAGCCTCAACCTGCCTGACCTAGCCAAATTGACCAACGACCCTATCCGACACGACCCTGCGTGGCCTCACATGCCCACCAAGCTCCCCTCTGACATCCCTAAGTTTGAGGGCAAGGCAGGTGAGGACCCACAAAACCACATTATGTCCTTCCATCTATGGTGTTCCTCCAAATCCATAGTGGACGACTCTATTCGCCTCCGTCTATTACAGCGCACCTTCACTGGCTCTGCAGCCAAGTGGTATATCGAGCAACCCCATGGAACCCATGCCACCTTTGCTTCCCTTGCCTCAACCTTCCTACAGTTCTTCCAGTTACCTGTTCGCTATGACGCGGGCGTTGAGATCCTCCTATCGTGCAGACAAAACACGGCTACCCACATCACGGACCACATTCATGAGTGGCGTCGACACCGTAGCTTATGCAAGATCAAATTAGACGACCGTATCTTCCTAGATTGGTTCCTCAAATCCCTTCTTCCTGTCATTGCTAAGGATGTGGCATCCGAAAGACCCCAGTCTGAAGAAGAGGCCATCCTTAAGGCCCAACAATTCGACCTCATTTACGCCCAGTCAGGTTATCTCTATACCATTATACCTGACTCCCCTCGCGGTGATTCCTCCCAGCACGATGCACCGGGGGCATCCCACGCTGCCGACGGCATCATTGGTCGTGTCTCTTCGCATCCTCAACCATTTTCCATAGCACATCCTGCCCCTGGCCCTGACCTTTCGTGGGCTACCTCACAGTTTGGAGCAACCAACGCGTATGCTCCCATGACACATCACCACCATTCCCATGGACCCTCATGTCCACCTTAGTGTTTCGGTCATGCGACTCCCGCTTATGCCCCCCCAGTCGCACCTCAGCCCTACTACGACCAGCAGGCTGTACCAGCTCCTGCGCCTTCACAAGCCCAACCCGCTTATTACCCGCCACAGGCAGCCCCTGCTGCAAACCCACAACCCGCTCCGCAGCCCTATCAGCAACCCCCTCAAGTTGCTACACCTACGCAGCCTCCACCTACATATCATCCACCGTAGCCTGCTCCAGCACCTGTGCAACCTCAGAATCCACCTACTGCCCAAGGGCAAGTTTACGCTCAACAAAACCCGCAGCAAAACCAGAACAAACAACGCAACCAGGGCCAACAAAACCGTGGCAAGGGCCGAAATCATGGAAAAAACCAACCTATAGACCAAGCTAGTCAACCCCCTAATCCCCCCGATAATAATAATGCGGCCCCTGCTAACCAAAACCCTGATCTCCCGCCCAAGCAGGATAAAAACCCCAATTTGTGAACAAACCATCCTTGTTCTATTTGCGGGGTCTATGGCCACTACACACATGCTTTCCCACACTTGGAGCGAGCTCGGCAACTTTGGGTTGATGATGCCCACCGCCAAGGGAATGCGGCTCCTCAAGCACCACCCAACCCCCCACAACCTCAGCAACCACCTTTGGTGCTGCAAAACCCCTTACCAAACCAAGGCGTAGTGAACACTCAACGGTTGGCTCCCCCTCAAGCCAATGCGCCAACCCAACAACAAATCACTTACGCTGCTCCTGATCAACCCATGTTTGACTTAGGTACCCACCACTTGTTGATGATGTCCTCCGCTGATGTCAACCTCCAGACCCGGTGGAACCAATATGGCTCCACCTCTGAAGCCCCTCCCACTGATAAACCCACTAACGCCCATCCCACTGATCAGGTGTTACGTATACCTCCACCTCCACTAGATGGCGCTCCCAAAGCACCTCGTTTCCCGCTTCGCCGTATCAACAATAACCCCAATGCTCGGGCTGCGTCAAACTACAACATTGTCGATGACTTAGCCCAATCTCCTGCAGCCATGTCTGCGTTAAGACTGCCCTTCGCAGTGCAAGACTTTACTCTCATCCATTGGGGCTATCGATCCAAATGATTCGAATTTAATGGCATTTGATTTGGACCAATCCGAACCCCGCATGCACTCCACTTTAGCATTCCAAGTTTCTGTTTCCATTCGGAATTTTGTCATCCATCGATGCATTATTGATGAAGGTGCCTCTACATGTGTCATGTCCACCTTCATCTGGCAGAAATTGGGATCCCCCCCTCTCCAGTAATCCACTATTGCGTTGCGAGCCTACGACGGCCATTCGGCTCCACCACAAGGCCTATTAACTAACGTCCCCGTCCAGCTGGCTGGCAAAACCGTCCTCATCGACATCGAGGTTATTAACGCACAGCTTGATTATAACCTTTTACTTGGCCGCAGCTACATGTATGCCATGCGGGCGGTTTCTTCTTCCATTTTTCGTACCATGATGTTCCCCCGTGAGGGACGCATGGTCAAGGTTGACCAACTCACTTACTATGATCCCAATGCCCCTGCGGCACCCGAAAATGTTCTCCCCATGGTTGAACAACCTGTTTCGGGTGCCACCACCTCACTTGTTTCCTTTATGGGGCCTGGAGTTTTCATAGACGCACCAATGACCTCGACCTTCCAATCTATTCCACCCCCGTCACCCGCCACTGACGTGTCTGACCTATGTACCCTGTCCCATAACACACAAACTCCTACTAATCAACCGCCCTTGTTGCCTAAACCCACTTTGGTACCTAGTCACATTGGTGTTACACCCATCCATACCATTCCTTTCCTCATCCCTCCCTCAGGAGTAGTTAGCGCCCCGGTCATGGCTACCCTCAGCCTCCCTGGGTTAACCTTAGGATTCCCCGTTTGGTATCTTTCGCCTCTTGTTCCCCCGCCGACACCAGATGTCGTCCTGCAACCGGTGCAACCCATTGTCACTACTAGTCACCCACCTCCCGGCATCGCTACCCCACCGTCCTCTATGAGCCCCCCCCCCTCCTCTTACCAAACCCACTGGGGGTAGAGGCCCCCAACTTTACACTACTGTCCCACCTCCCAATACAGTCAAAAACCCCCCTGCGTTTTGTGCTCCTCCCAAATGCTCGCTGTGCGATGAGTTAGGCCATGCGACTCACCAATGTCCTCAGTTACCGACAGTACAGGAACACATGCAAATGCTTGACGATGACCCCAATATGCCTGTTGTCAAACTAGATCCAACCCCTAAGCCTTGCGACAAATCCCTGCGAACTAACCACCCCTGTGCCATATGCGGTGTTTACGGGCATTACTCACATCACTGTCCCGATCTCCCCGATTACAGAGCATCTCTCTATGAGATGAACAATCTGGATCTTGAGACGGCACCACCCACCATTGAGGAGATCCACCCCCCGGTCTCTTCCCCTTCCGGAGAGGTTAATACCATTTATATGATCTCTTCCGCCACTACTCCCTCGTCAACCGATTTGATGACACAAACTTTCCATACTGATGAGGAAATCCTCGAGGCTCTCACTGCCCCAGAGTATCCCTGGGATGACATGCACCATCGTTCCTACTTCCTCCCAGATGAATCCTCCTCTAACATTGCTACCCAATTTGCAGTTGAATCCAAAGACTTCCTTCCCCCCAAGGTCGACTGGTTTAAGGACCCTATTCCTGCTCCTGAAGCCTTCGAGGAGGGTAACATGGCCAACATCTCACCTGTCATCCAAATTGATATCGCTGCCCCAGGAAGCACCCCCGAACTCATCACTTTAGGAGCCTCTTGCAGTGAGCAAGAGATTGAGGAATACAAAAAACTCTTCCAAGAATTCCGTGATGTCTTTGCCTGGTCCTATACCGAAATGCTCGGTCTTGACCTTGCCATTATAGAGCACCACATTGACACATGGCCTGATGTACCCCCCTTTCATCAGAAACAACGTCCCATTCATCCCTCAAAACTCCCAGCTGTCAAAGCAGAGATTGAGAAACTTCGCAAGGCAGGATTCATTTATCCTATTGCCTATACCACCTGGGTTTCAAACCCTGTTCCCGTTAACAAAAAACAACCATTAGAGTATGCACTGACTATCGAGATTTAAACCGCGCCTATCCCAAAGACAATTTCCCCATGCCATTTATTGACCAGCTCATCGATGCGTGTGCGAGGCATGAAGTCCTCTCGTTCATGAACGGTTTTTCCGGATACAATCAGATCCAAATCCGAAAGGAAGACCAGTACAAAACTGCCTTTACTACCCCATGGGGCACCTTTGCCTATCGCGTCATGCCTTTTGGCCTAAAAAATGCTGGTGCCACATTCCAACAGGCCATGACCTATTGCTTTCATGATTTGGTCCACATCCTGCTCGTCTACCTTGATGACCTTACAGCTCGTTCCGGGAAACGATTAGACCACCTTAACGACCTTCGGCAAGTTTTTTTGCGCTGTCGCAAATATCAGATCCGCTTGAACCCACACAAGTGTGTCTTTTGCGTTCCGGCAGGCCGATTGTTGGGTTTCATTGTTTCCCAGAAAAGAATTACTGTTGATCCCCTGAAAGTCCAAGCCATCTTAGACCTTCCCTCTCCTCGCATGCTCCAGCAACTCTAAAGTCTGCAAGGGCGATCCAATTTCCTTCGACGCTTCGTTCCTGATTACGCCACAACCGTTCACGGTTTCTTGCGCTTGCTCCGTACCCACATACCCTTTGTCTAGGATGAGCAAGAAGAAGTTGTGTTCGAAGCCCTCAAGAAAGCTCTCACTTGGTACAATTTCAACATTGTGTCCCAACACCTTGCTGCCTCGATTTGCGCACCACATCGGCCGCCATCAGATTGTTCCACACTTTTTACATGAGCCATCCACTCCCGTCATACTGCCAATGTTTCGTTATTTTTCCACCATTCATTCACCCCGCAAGGAGGCCCACCAGTGTTCCCCCTCACCCTCATTCCTGGTCATCATAATTGTTCCTTGATTGAACACTTCCTCCTTGCCTGGCCATTCCTTTTGTTCGGTATAATTTTATCCCTTTTTCGGGCCGGACAAGTCCTATACGAAAAAGGCACTTAGGGAGTTTCTGTTAAGCTGTTTTATGAATCCTAAAACAATGAAAAGATCTCCGAGCAATATTGCTTCCTTTCATGCTCGTTAAAGTACCTGAAAGGGCGTCTATCTGGTATAAGGTTAACCCTTTTCCAGACCTGGTAGACTAATTATGAAAAAGGAATACTCTAGTCACACCGGCTAGAAGAGTTCTTCATTGCATCCTTTTATGCTTCTTCGGGCCTTGGAGACTAACACACGAAAAAGCAACCCCCCTGGAGTCTTCTTATCGCTTTCAGACTCTCTAAAATTGAAAGCAACCACGAGCATGAACTGTCCTAGGCTCGTAAAATCTACATGACAGTACCATTCCATTACTTTAGAGTCTTCTTATTGCTTTAAGACTCCTTAAAATTGAAAGCAACCATGAGCATGAACTATCCTGGGCTCGTAAAATCCACACGACAGTACCATTCCATTACTTCCGAGTCTTCTTATTGCTTTCAGACTCCTTAAAATTGAAAGCAACCATGAGCATGAACTGTCCTGGGCTCGTATAAATCCACACGACAGTACCATTTTATATACACACTTCTTCTAGTTCCCTAACCCATGAAGAAGTCCCCCCGTGCCTCTTGGCGCTATGATCGATCCTCTAGACAGCACCCCCAATTAGGTCGCCTTTGTTTAGAGTATTCTGCGGTCTCCTACCATTTTACCACAACTTGAGTCTCCCTCAGCCCAGTCACCCTCCCAGATCCAATACAGCTATGATCCCCTTACCACCAGTTAGTTTCATATGCTGCCCGATCATCCCCGCCATCATATTTTGAACAAAGGAAGTTTGAGTCCACCCACTCTACTTTCCCAGTTATTCCCCCCAGTTTATCAATCCTGCCATCAGTACTATCACATTTCGGTTTTCCACCTCGAGCTCCTATCAAGGAAACATCATTGCCTTGATAGTTGCAGGTCTCCCTCTGTCGACGACAGACCCTCTATTCCAGAGGATAGACCCAGAGGCCCCTGCGCCTTAGACCCATCACCATCTGTGGTGAGTGCCTACGGACCATTTTGGGAGGAGTCATCATTGCCTCTCCGAATGGTTGTTTCTCACATGCTCGACTTCATCACCTTGATCGCATCGTTGAGAAATCTCGCAGGATTTATATCCCTCCCATTATTTGTCGAAGACCCCGGATTTCCCCCGACTCTAGCACATTGGTGAGTCACTTTGGAACGCCCAGTTATATGTTCCCGTGGATGTCCGGGCTGCGTTGGTGATTGTATTCAAAATCCCTTCAGTTCCATGCTTCCTTGAGTACCCAATTCAGTTCCAGTTCAGTGTACCATTGCGAGTATGACCCTTGTCACTCTGATACAGCAACTCATCAGTTCCTTTGGTACCACATTCAGTAGCACTGCTGTCATTCCAGTGCATCATTTTTTCAGCTCAGACATGGTCAACCCAGCAGTATGTCCCAGATTTGTGTCCCTTCTAGACCCTTATGATATACACAGTGGTTTTTTATGTATCCTACAGGTCCCTCTTTTTGGGCCTCACAGTTATGTTTATGTATCTTGATACGAGCATGGGTATGCCCGCCTCATCCATATATTGAGATTCTTTCATTCAGTATTTGAGGCCATGTATATGTCAGGTCCCCATATTTTGGACCCCATTGTTATTATTATGTTATATCCTGATACGAGCATGGGAATGCCCGCCTCGTCCATATGATCAGATGATTCCTCATCCATTATTGAGGTTATGTACTTTTAGTTCTTGCAGTTGGTTCGGGATCGTTGTTCCGGGCTTTAGTTTGTTTCTTCTCTTCTCCACACCCCAGGAACACCATATATGACTTATGATGTCCATCGGCCATACGATGAGCTCTTGCCCCCGCACATCAGGGGGCAATCTGTTAACACCCAAAAAGTGTTCACTACCTCATCTACCCCACTACATGGCTCATTTGTCCATTTTCCTACCATATTTCCCTTAAAAACACCTTTTTTCCTCCAAAAATATCCAAAATTCCTCTAAAATAGCAAAAATCCCCTAAAAGGGAAGAAAAAATATAAAATAATGAGGAAAAGGAGGAAAAAACCCTATACAGCTGCCCTAAACCATATGGTTTCCAAAACCATGGGCCAACACTCCACCACTGAAAAACTATAAATAGGTGATGGAGACCCCTTATTTCAGATCCACAATCATAAGCACCCTTACTCTGCCAAAGTAGCTCTTGAAACCCTAGCTCACCCTTGAGCTACTTTCACCTTGAGAGCCCCTTTTGGCCCATTTCCACCATTGGAGAAAGAGAAGGAGCAAATTGGAGCTTGGAGCAACCTTCTTGGATCACTACAAAGGGCTTCACCAACCTTCACATTGGAGGTAACATTAATACAAAAGCCATTCTTTATATCTTGTTTTTTTTGTTTCATGCACATGTTTAGAGTAATTTATATTTCTGTTTTAGCATTTTAATTTACATTTACTAAACTGCTACTAAGGAGTCCCTTCTCCTTAGTAGGTGCTCATTCGCACAAGCTAGGGGTAAAACCCTAGCTACAGGCCCTAGGGTTATTAGAATCTCCTAGAGAAGTCGGCCCTAGTGAGTTATTGTCAAGTCAGGAATTAGTATAAATAGAGATTGAGTGTCTCTATTTATCACACATTCACTCACACTCAATTGTAGCGCATAACTGAGATAGAAGAAGTTGCTAGGACAAGAGAGAGAGACTACTGCTGTTAGAGACCATCTTACTGTTTTTGGGGTTTTTCTTTTGGTGCTGATTCTATCTCTGATGAAGTTGTAGGGTTTTCTCCTTTATGGTTTCCCCGAGGAAAAACATTGTGTTCATTGTCTCTTATGTTTGATTGTTGTGCTTGTTATTCTCTCACTTAAAGATCCTAATATAATGCTAGCTCGAATGATAAAATTCTAACATGGTATCAGAGCTCACCTGAGAAGAAGACACTATACAGTTGCAGAAACTAGGGATTCCTACTTTTTGGATCTCTCTCCATAGATTTTTAGCAAAAGAAGGTTGGGCTGACTCTCCTCTCTAGGGTGCATCTTTCTGTTGAAGCATAATCTAATTCTGGTCATTTTTAGTTTTTGACCCAACACTGCTACCGAAAATTAGGGATTTCCATAGAAGTAGAATTTTTGAGTGAGCCCAGGACTGGATTGATCTCCTCCTAAAAATCAAAGTTTAGAGATCAAGATCAAAGATTTTGGTTGGACAGAACTCCGGGAAAGTAAAACCCTAATCTGCATCTGAACCAACATTATAGAAATTGAGCTCCAGATCCAGTTCTGACATCTTGACCTGGTAAGATCTAAATATTTTGTATTTTCATTTGAGGTTCTCAGTTAAGATGTGTCATCATACCAAGCTTGATGAAAAGATTGAGGGAGATGATAACTTCTAAGCCTGGAAGTATAGGATCTCCCTAGTCCTGGAAGAAAATGAGTTGGACTCCTACATCAATGAGGAGGTTCTAGTTCCAGAGGGAGATGAGGCTAAGGCCTTACACAAGAAAAAAATGTTCATGGATAAGAGGATTATTTCTGATTCAATCAAGGACCACCTCATACCAAAGGTGTCCTCCCTAAAAACACCTAAATCTATGTTTGATGCCCTAACCAAACTGTTTGAAGGAAAGAACATAAACTAGAAGATGACTTTGAGGAACCAGTTGAAGAATGTGAAGATCCAGTACGCGGAGACCATATAGTCATACTTCACAAGGGTCTCCCAGATCAAAGAGCAACTTGAAGCAGTGGATGAAGAAGTGGAGAATGCAGAGATTGTAATGACAACCTTGAATGGTCTCCCTAGGACATGGGACTCTTTCATTCCAGGGATCTGTGCTAGAAAGAAGCTAGTCAAGTTCAGTAGACTATGGGAAGAATTCTCACAAGAATAATATCGGATAGTAGCTCGGGAATAAAAGATGGGAAGTGAAGATCAAAATCTCATAGTTCAATCCAAGAAAAATAGAAGGGACCATCATCATCATTATAAAGGTAAGCATTCTTCCTCCAGAAAAGATCAACTCAGATGTTATACTTGTGATGAAATAGGACACTATGCCAGAGTTTGTCCTAGAAACAAAATAAACTTCCACAAGAAGAAAAACAACAAGAGAAGACATCATGCTCATGCTGCAAAAGATGATGAACCTTCCACAAAGAGAATCAAGCAAGAAAGTGATGATTATTTAGGTGATGAAGAATATGTTTTGATTTCCGCTCTCACAAGAAACATCACACATGGAAGCAATGATTGGCTTATAGACAGTGGGGCTTCCAAACATATGAAGGGATTCAAAGAGTCCTTTGTGAAACTATTAGAACATGAATCACCCCACAAGGTGAAACTTGGAGATGACTACCAGTATCCAATAAACGGTAGTGGGGAATCCTCCTATAAGCTAGAATCTAGAAAATCTATGAAGATGAGGGATGTATTGTTTGTACCAGGACTTAATAAGAACCTCCTCTTCATATCTGCATTAGATGCAAAATGCATGAGGGTTGCATTTGTAGAAGGCCAAGTTCTCATGTGGCCAAAGGGAAAGACTATTAATGATGTAGTAGTAATTGGGGAACAAGAGGGAGGTATATCCAAATTGAAGGGCCATCCAGAATAAGCCTTAGTCCATGAAACAGTAGAGCCAAATGAACTTTGGCATAGAAGGCTTGCACATGTGCACTACAAAGCACTACCTCTTGCAAGCAAAGTTGTTGAAGGTCTTCCAGAAATTCAGGCAAAACATGATGGAGTCTGCAAAGGATGTGGGAAAGGAAAGAATACAAAGAAGATATTTACAAGTAGCGAGAGCAAGGAAAAATGAATCTTGGAAATCATTCACTCCGATTTATGCGATCCAATGTCTTCAAGTTCATTAAGTGGGTATGTATACTATGTTTATTTTATTGATGATTTTTCTAGGAAGACATGGATATACTTCATGAAGAACAAAGATGAAGTATTCAACAAGTTCAAGGAATTCAAAGCCTTGATTGAGAATCACACTGAAAATAAGATCAAGAACTTTCGATTAGATAATGGTGGAGAATTCATATCAAATGAATTCAAAGAACTATGCAAAGATTCATAGATTAAGAGGGAGTTAACCACTCCATATAATCCACAACAGAATGGAGTTGCAGAAAGGAAGAATAGAACGATCATGGAAGCTGCAAGGGATATGCTTCATCATCAAGATCTTCCCATGCATCTATGGGAAGAAGTTGCTAGAACAACGGTGTATGTACAGAACCGTACTCCACACAGAGTACTCAAGAATAAGACACCTGAAGAAGTCTTTTCCGGCAAGAAACCAGAAGTCAGTTGTCTTAGAATATTCGGCTGTTCAGTGTACATACACATTCTGAAAGAAAAGAGGACGAAGTTAGATCCTTTAGGAAAGAAGGGTATATTTGTGGGATACTCTGAAATATCAAAGGATTACAGAATATACTTCCCAGGATTCAAGAAGATCGACATCAGCAAGGATGTAACATTTGACGAAGACTCAGCTTACAACAAATCTAGAAAGAGAGTTGCTAAAAAACCTGAAGAAACAAAAGCACCTGGAATTCATGACACAACCATGAATGAAGAAATTCAAGAAGAAGATTGAGAATTAGAAGAATCTCAAGAACCTGTAGATCCACCTCAAGAGAAGAATCCTCACAAGAGGAAACCTGCTTGGGTATGAGAAGCTATCCAAGGTGCATAAAGATATAAGGCTCCAGAAGAAAATCACAGAGAAATAAAGAGAACTAGTTCTTGCTCCGGTTATTTATCCTTATTATGTGATTTCATCGAGAAAGAACCTTCCAACTATGAAGAAGCGGTAGAAAGGAAAGAATGGAAGGATGTTATGATCAAAGAGTATCAATCGATCATGAATAATGATGTTTGGGATGTTGTCCCAAGACCAAAAGGGAAGTCTATTGTAACTTCCAAATTGATTTACAAGATCAAGCATGCTGCAGATGGCATCATATAGAAATATAAAGAAATATTTGTGGCTTGTGGCTTCTCCTAGAAGGAAGGAATATATTATAAAGAAAATTTTGCACCTGTAGCCAAATACACTTCCATCAGATTAGTACTTACTCTGGCTGCAGTAATGAAATGGAAGATACACCAGATGGATGTCTAGACTGCTTTCTTGAATGGTGTAGTGGAAGAGGAAGTGTATGTGGAGCAGCCACTCAGTTTTGAGACACATGAAAGGGATTCTCATGTGTGTAACTTAAAGAAATCCTTGTATTATTTAAAATAGGCACCCAAGACATGGTACAACAGAATTGACAGCTTTCTATCCAGTTTGGGGTTTACCAAGAGTAAAGCAGAATCTAACCTTTATTACAAGGTTGAACATGGTAACCCAGTGATACTCCTACTGTATGTAGATGATCTATTTGTAATAGGTATGGATGGGTTGATTGCTGATACGAAGAGGAAGCTTGCTGTCGAGTTCAAAATGAAGGACTTGGGTATGATGCATTATTTTCTAGGCATGGAGGTGTGGCAGAATGCAGATGGAATCTTCCTTGTGCAAGGGAAGTATGTAGTAGATATCCCGAAGAGGTTCAGGATGATGGATTACAAGGCCATGACCACACCTATGGCATCGAACCTGAAGCTATTGAGTGATGCTTCATCAGAAGCCATTGATGTTACGATGTATCGTCAGATGATTGGGTCCTTGATGTACCTAATGAACACGAGACCAGATATTGGCTTTGCTGTGAAAACCTTGACCTAGTTCTTGATAGATCTAAGACATGTTCACTTGATTGCTGCAAATCATATTCTCAGGTACCTGAGGGGTACAGTTGATTATGGGCTCAAGTATGAGGTGAATCAAAAGATTAACCTGGAGGGTTATGTTGGTTCAGATTGGGCAGGCAGTGCCATCGATAGGAAGAGCAGTTTAGGGTGTTGCTTCAGTATGGGATCAGGTGTGATCTCTTGGTTGAGCAGGAAGTAGTCCTGTGTGGCACTAAGTACAGCTGAAGCAAAGTATGTTGCAACTTGTTCATCTAGTTGTGAGGAAATATGGCTAAGGAAGCTATTGTATGATTTATTTGATCTCCAGTTTGATGCTACTTGTATATATTGTGACAACCAGAGTTGTGTAAAGTTGTCTGAGAAGTCGGTGTTCCATGACAAGTCAAAGCATATCGATATCAAATATCACTATATCAGGGATATGGTTCAGGGAGGAGTAGTGAAGCTCCAGTATGTTGCGATGGATGACTAGATAGCTGATGTGTTGATGAAGCCATTGGGCAGAGTGAAGTTTGAGTACTTCAAGGAGAATCTTGGTGTTCTCTAGATCAAGGTTCCCTCCAAGGGGAAGTGATGAGTTTGTAATCCATTTTGACATGGTGAGAGGATTAGTTCCTTCCATGGTCAGATGTAAGGGATGAGCCATTCTATCATGGTGAGAGGATTGGTTCCTTCCATGTCAGATATGAGTGTAGAGCCATTCTGAGGTGACTGTGAGATGTGTTCTCACATGATCAGATATAAGTGTAGGGCCATTCTGATGTGATTGAGGGATGTGTTCCCACTTAATCATATATAAGGGTTGATTCCATTCTATGGGAGAATGGAGGCACCTGGTCAGTTACTAGGAATCCTCAGTCTAGGACTGAGAGCCATTCTGACATGGGGGTAGGCTGGGCCCTCCCATGGTCAGATGTAAGAGCAGAGCCATTCTGACATGGGGGTAGGCTGGGCCCTCCCATGGTCAGATGTAAGGGCTAATCCATTCTGACATGGGGGCAGGCTAGTCCCTCCCATTGTTAGATGTAAGGACTGGGCCATTCTGACATGGGGCTAGGCTGGGCCCTCCCATCGTCAAGTGTAAGGGTTGGGCCATTCTGACATGATGGTGGATATGTTCCTCTCATGGTCAGATGTGAGTGCTGGGCATGCCATTCTGACATGGGGGCAGGTCAGGCCCTCCCATGGTTAGATATAAGTGCTGGATGGGCCTTTCTAACTGGGTTAGATATAAGTGCTGAAGAAGATGAAGACCTACTTGGAGGCTATGCCTACAACTAGCATGAGAAAGGTGTTTGGGTACACAGGGTACTCCCAAAATACTGAACACCTTGAGAAACCGCTTCACACAAATAGATCACAGATCAACACAATAATGTTTTTCATGTGGTTAAAACCCTCGAGAGGGAAATAGTCCATGGCCCTAGCCAAATAGCTACTTGGAGAAATTTATTATGCAAAATAAAGAAAGTTACATGAGCTTCTCATAATCGATCAACTAGCCAAGGACCCTCCATGCTCTTTAAATAGAGATCATGGATCAATCGGGTGTTAAGCCACATATCAATGGTAGGTATGATCTAAGAGAAGTTGAACCATCAAATCACTTTATGTCTACAACATATCGTGATCGTCGGATTAGAATATTTACAAATGCATACTAATGGATACTAAAGAAACACACTTTACCTAATGGATATATTACACAAGATGATTTTAACTAACTCATAAGTGTTAATTATCCTAACATCCCCCCTTAAGAACAACTTGGGATAGGATTGAAGGATTTACAAAAGTGACACTATTAGGAGAAGGAAGAAGGCATTAGAGCCTATTCCCCCTTAAGGACACATTCCTGAACTCCTAACATAGATCGAAGTTTAGAAAACTTCACTTCTATAAGAGACTTGGTGAAGATGTCTGCAACTTGATCATCTGTAGGGCAATAGAGCATTTCAAGAACATGATCATGAACAAAATTTATGATGAAGTGCATGTGTAGCTCAATGTGTTTGCTGCATTGATGTAGAACTGGATCTTTAGCAAGCTTGATGGCACTTTGATTGTCACACCAAAGTGGAGTAGGCTGTTGCTACTGGAATCCAAACTTTGAAAGGATCTGTCGAAGCCATAAAGCTTCTTGACTGGCATTAACTGCGGCTCAATATTCTTCTTCTGCTGAAGAAAGAGCAAGAGCTTATTGTTTCTTACAAGCCCAAGTGACAGGTCCAGATCCTAGACTGAAAACATAACCTGCAGTCGACTTTTGATCATTAGGATCACTGGCCCAATATGAATCAGTGAAACCAACCAACAAAGGTTTCCCGCCTGTATTGTAAAAAATCCCAAACTGAATTGTACCTCGAATATATCGAAGTATTCTCTTTGCTGCTTTCCAACGACTTTTATGAGGAGTTTGCATATAATGGGAAACATGACCAACGAAAAAGGAAAGGTCAGGATGAGAATGAGTCAAGTATAAAAGACTACCAACAAGCTGACGATACAAGGTGGCATCTACTTCAAGGGAAGTACAAGTGGTAGAAAGATTGACTCCAGACTAGAAGGGAGAAGGGGTTGGTTTACAATCTTCCATGTGGAAGCAACGAAGAAGGCCACAAGGATACTTAGATTGGGAAAGAAAGATTCCTTCTTTGGTTTGCAATATTTGGAGACCAAGAAAATAATGAAAATGTCCTAAGTCTAACATTTCAAAATTTTGCTTAAGACTGGATTTCACGTGGGTTATAAGTTTTGGGTCACTACCAGTAAGGATAAGATCATCAACATAAAGAACAAATATGATGAGATGGTTTCTTAGTTTCTTGATATAGAAATTGGGGTCATAATGGCATCTAGAAAAACCAGTGTCAAGGAGAAAGCTATCCATTTTGGCATACCAAGCTCTAGGAGCTTGCTTAAGGCCATATAAGGATTTCTTAAGGAGATAGAAAAGGCTAGAGTTATCCTGAACATATACATGAGTTTGTTCCATGTAAATTTCCTCCTGTAAATCACCATGTAAAAAGGCATACTTGACATCCATTTGATGGACTTCCCAGTTATGTAAGGTTTCAAGGGAAAGAACAAGGTGGATGGAATTCATTTTTGCGACGGGAGAAAAGGTTTAATTGTAGTCAATCCCTTCAACTTGGGAAAAACCTTTGGAAACTAACCTTGCCTTAAGTCTTTCAACACTTCCATCTGATGCATAATTAGTCTTGTAGATCCATTTACATCTGACAAGGTTTCTTCCTTTTGGAAGAGGAACAAGATCCCAAGTATAGTTCGCCATTAAGGAACGATATTCTTCATCCATAGCTGCATCCCAATCTGGATTTCCTGAAGCTTCTGCAAAGGTTTATGGATCATGATTCTCAAAAACTTGAGCCAAAAGAGAAGAGGCTCACTAAAACTGAGAACATGTTCGACGTTGATCTCTAGGATCACTGGTAATATCACTAGTTGCTTCACATGTTGAACGGACCCATTGAGGAATCATTGGTGCTGGTGCAATTGGAGGAATATGAGTAGGTGGAGGTGGATTTTCATCCTCACTGTCATCATCAGAAACTGGAGTTGGAAACCTATAAAGGAAGTTGGAAGAAGAAGAAGAAGGCATAATCATCGAATCAAGATCGCAGGCCAAAGATGGCACACCCGCCAAGAGATTTTCATCAAACATCTCTTCTAATGATTATATCATGAGAATGTGGCTGAAGAAGTCTATAACCTTTTACATTTTCTGAATATCCAACAAATATGCACGTTTCACTTTTAGGCTGCAATGCTTTCTGTTTTTCATTTGGAATGTGAGCCCATGCTTCACAGCCAAACACACGAAAGTGATTTACATATGGTTTAATTTTACTCCATGCTTCTTCTGGTGTTATACCTTGTAAAACTTTACTGGGTGTGTGATTAACTATGTAATTTGCACAATTTATGGGCTTAGCCCAATATTGAAGACTTAGTCCCTTAGATTGGATCATATAATTAGCCATTTATTTTAAAGTGTGGTTCTTTCGTTTAGCTACACCATTTTGTTGTGGTGTATATGGAACAGTGTGTTGTTGTTGGATTCCTTGTTCAGTGCAGGAAGTAGTGAACTTGTTGTTAACATATTCTCCTCCATTGTCAGATCTTAACTTAATAATTTGATCACCAGATTGTTTTTCAACAAGGGCCTTGTATGCCAAGAACATGTGAAATAGTTCGCTCTTAAGTTTTAGGAAGTAAACCCAAGTGCATTTGGAGTAGTCATCAATGAAAGTTAAGAAATATTTGAAACCAAAAAAAAATGCAGATGAAAGAGGGCCACACAAGTCACTATGCACAAACTCCAAGGGAACTGAGGCGTGCCAAGAGGCAAGTTTGTCAAAACTGTCCTGATGATGTTTTCTAAGTACACAACCGGAACAAACACCATCCTTGCAAGATACCATCAAAAGACCGGTCACCATATTGTCTTTACATAGTTGTTGCAATGAGCGATAATTTAAGTGACCAAATCGCTCATGCCAAAGTTTGCTCAAGTTATCACTATGAGCAACATAAAAAGAAGGCAAAGGTGATGACCCAAAGTTGTTAAATTTGTACAACCTGGTAATATCATCAACAATTCCAGTAGCAAGGACATTTTGAGGATTTTTAAAGTCCTTGATTACAACTTGGTGAGGTGTAAACGTCACAGTTTTACCTTCACCTGAATGAGTAATTTGATAGACTGATAACAAATTGCAGAATTTTTTTTTGGAACACATATTACATCATTGAAATGACCATTTTCTACTGGAACTGTTCCAGCTCCTACAACACTTAGAGATCTATCATCACCAACAAATTTTTGCTTGGTGTTACATTCATGCATAGTATAAAAGATGGCTTGATCCTTAACCATATGATAAGATGCTCTAGAATCAATGAGCCACTCATTTGAAGTAGAAGAAGAAGATGTAGTATAAGAGTAACCAGAAGCACAAAGTGCATGTCCATGAGAGGTAGATTCTAAAGATGAATCTAGGCTGATGCGATGCTTCTTCATTGCCGCTTCCAAGGCTTCCATCTTCTTGAAACACTTAGAGTCATCATGATTTCCTTTCCCACAAAAATTGCAATGACACTTAATCTTCTTTCCTTTTGGCTTGGATCCTTTGTCATTTTTAAAGAAGGAGCTGACTGAGAGCGTTTAGGACCCTTGTTGTTTGGCTTGTTATTGCAAAAATTCTATTTCTTGGGAGGCTTGGACTTTTCTTTCTATTGGGACAATAAGGCTTTCCCAGATGTATCTGCATTGTTAATTATTCCAAGATGAATGAGCTTATCTTGCTCTCTAATTAAGGAATCACAAAAGGATTCAATACTAGGCTATTGATAGCTTGCTGCAGTTAAGGATTCTTTCATGGAGTAGAATGTAGATACAAAAACATAATATGCAGGTCAAATTTTGGAAAGAATATGATAAATACATTGTTTGTCTTCTTTCTTAGTCTTGCATTCTGCACATAAGAGTTCAAGAGTTTTATATTTAGATAAATAGTCTTGAATGCATGAAAAATCATTTGGATTCAAGGAAATCAACTCATTCTCAAGTTGATGACCCTGAATTTCATTGTGTTTACCAAACACAGATTCCAACTTTTTCCAAGCTTGATCAGGTTCATGAATTCCAGATATGTGGAATCAAAAATCAGTAGAGATTGACATCCCAATCAATACACTAGCTTCATCAAATCTATTTTCCCATTTAATTTTCTTATCATCATCAGGGGGTTCTATTTCTTTCCCTGAGGTTATCCTGAAAAGTCCCCTACTTCGCAGAACATCCTCCATACGAGATTTCCATGAGAAATAGTTAGAACTTGTAAGTATAATATCATAAGGGGTGGCCACACTGTGAAATAAAGGCTAAAAGAACAAAAAATAACTATTTGTATGCAAAGAGATCGAAAAATCTGTGGTTTTAAAAAAAATGGCACTGAAAACTGATTCTGGATGATGAAGTTATGCTTGATCAAAGAAAATGTTGAAGATGTCCCCAATAGTGACGTGGAAGATATTAACTTGACCAATTAAAAAAAAGAACCCCCTTCTTCCCAAGATGAACCTTTGATAATCACTTACAAGAAAGTTGTTTTTTAAGTGAATCAATTTTGTAAAATAAGTGATGTTCACTTTTACAATAATGTTACTTTTAAATAGTGCTGCAATAAATTAAAAGATTTAAGTGACTCACTTTTTATTTTATTTTATTTATGTGAGATGCACTTTTACAATAAAGTAACTTGAAAATAGAAATTATATGCACTAAAAAGTAACTAGATAAGACTTGAACTCAAGACTTATCAAGGAATAAAGCAACTTTGGACCATGTGAGCTAAGTTTTAAAGGTACGTAAAAGAATAGAAAGAGGAAGGTTTTTTTTTTTGTAACTCTTCTCTCTCGTTCTCTGTGCTTGCCTTTTTTTCTTGCAAATCATAAAAAAAATGAAAAACAGAAACAAAAAAAAAAAACTTTTTCCACACAATGGGGTTAGATCTTGGTTAGCTTACCCAAGAAGTCTACGTTTTCAAGTTTTCTCGCTGTTTCTGATTTGCCGTGATCGCACAAGGTGCACGACAAAGAGCATACATAGCCAAGAAGACAAGAAAAAAAAATTTCCCTTTTTGTTTCTGATTCGCTGTGATCGCACAAGGTGCACAACAAAGGGAATACATAGCTAGGGAAGGAAATAGTCCGAGACTAAAACAATAAAGATCTAATAATAAAAATGATAAAATATGAGAGATTTTATAAAAAAATTAAACAAATCTGTCACTGTAACATTATACCTTCAGATTTGCCAAAATGGGTGTTTCTAGATCAAACGAAAATGTTTTTCGGTGAAACGAAAACTATTTCACATGGAAACAACGCTCTGGACACAATGGAACAACTCCCATAGGCCACAAATGCATAAAAAATCCAAAACTAAAAAACCCTTTCAAAGTTTTGGAAACACCGGTTCCAGATCTTGATCGAAACTGAAAACGGCTCTTCATAAACACTCTAATACCATATTCGGATACACAAGGTACTCCTAAAAGACTGAACACCTTGAGCAACCACTTCACACAAATAGATCACAGATCAACACACCGATGTTTGTGACATGGTTAAAACTCTCGAGAGGGAAACATTCCACAACCCCAACCAAATAGCTACTTAGATAAATTTATTATGCAAAAGAAGGAAAGTTACATGAGCTTCTCATAATCGATCAACTAGCCAAGGACCTTCCATGATCTTTAAATAGAGATCATGGAAAAATTGGGTGTTAAGCCACGGATCAATGGTAGGTATGATGTAATAGAATTTGAACCGTCGGATCACTTTATGTCTAGAGCATATCGTGACTGTCATATTACAATATTTACAAATGCATACTAATGCATACTAAAGAAACACACTTTACCTAACGGATATATTACACAAGTTGATATTAACTAACTCCTAAGTGTCTAAATATCCTAACAAAAGGGATAGCTCTGTAGAACTTCCTGTGACAAGAAGAATCAAGAGATAGCACCGATGATGATCTAGATCGAGTGACGATGATCCAGCAATGATGATCTAGATCGAGTGATGATCCAGATCCAGTGATGATGATCTAGTAGTGATGATCTAGCAGTGTTGATCTAGATCGAGTGATGATCGAGATCCAGTGATGATGATCTAGATCCAAATGAAGATGACGAGAACTCGATGATGATCCAGAAGATACAGAGAAGAAGACTTGTGCTGATAAATTGTGTCGAGAGAATACCTTCCTAGTTAAGAGGGAGTGTTAATGTATTTGTAACTTTGGAATGTATTCACTTATATATCTTATGTATTGTACCTTGATGTTTATTCCAATAAGTGTCTGCAATGTATTGGAGTCATGTCATGCCTCGATGTGCCGATCAGGAGATTCAATAATGTAAACAAGTCATGTCAAGTAATTGTGGGTAACCCTCCTATTGATCAAGGGTTAAAGTCCCTGCAATTGTGGGGACCTAGGGTTATTAGACTCTTCTAGAGAAGTCGTCCCTAGTGAGTTATTGTCAAGTCAAGAATTAGTATAAATAGAGAGTAATCCTCTCTATTTATCACACATTCTCTCACACTCAGTTGTAGCGCATAACTGAGAGAGAAGAAGTTGATGAGACAAAAGAGAGAGAGACTACTGTTGTAAGAGATCATCTTACTGTTTTTTGGGTTTTTCTTTTGGTGCTCATTCTATCTCTAAGGAGGTTGTGGGGTTTTCTCCTTTATGGTTTCCCTGAGGAAAAACATTGTGTTCATTATCTCTTATGTTTGATTGTTGTTCTTTTTATTCTATTAGTTAAAGATCCTAATATAATGCTAGCTTGAAAGATAAAATTCTAACATTCTTATCCCATCCCCTAATAATCTCTTACTATTTATCTCAAATATCTATGCCTTATAGATCAAGTCATTCTAGTTAGATATTTCTTACCCTTTCTGCATGTCTTTTCTTTTTGCTAGTATTATAGGATAGAAAGGGTCTCCCCCTTTTATATCATTATCATAAAGCGATAAGAATTCTTTTTGGCATGAAAACAATATCATGTAGTGGTGATTGGGAATCTTGAAATGTCATTGGTTTAGTTTCCCTTCCTTTACCATACTGAATAGGAAATATTTTAGTGTCATATACAAATTTGGTGATAACATTTTGGCGTCATTTCTAGGAGGTTGAGTCTTTCCTTGGTTCAACATTTATCGTTCAAATTTAATCCCATTCTCATGGCCTAATATTTCAGTGGCCATATTAGGGAGACAAAAGTTTACCTCTAGTGTTTGTGATTATTTTGATTTATGATTTATCATATCCTATATGGATTTATTTGGTGGTTACAATATTATTTGTTAAATATTCATAACCATCATCATGTTTCCCTTATTTTACTTATCCTATTATTTATCCTTTGGTGAACAAGGCTGTATGTTCACCTAGAAACTCTGCATTGTGACTCCATTTGATGACCAACCGATCCTTACAAACTCCATAATGTGAATCCATTGAGAAACAAACCCATTCCATAAATCATAATGAATTCAGATTTATGTCTCCAAATGTGGCAACACTTGAAATAATTAACTGAAAATTTATTGGATCTTAACCAAGGATGATTTTAAGGAACCATACTTATTTAAAAGTGTATAAATGTTGGCAAATATTACCAATTATTAAAACGCCAACTATAAAATGATTGGCAATATTTTTCAAAAAATATTTTAATTTCCAAGGATTTTATATCGTTTATATAATAATTTGGCGATTTTTAGAGTGAAAAAATTTTACCCCATCAAAATTGGGCGAAACAGGGCTTCAAAAAATGCAAAATGGAGAATCTTTTTTGGGAGAAAAACATGGAAAAATAGCCCACTAGGCTCGCCCCTAAAATTATCCCTGATCTTAACAAGAAAAGAGAGGAAAGAAATATATAGGATTCAAAACCTCAGTATGAGGATAACATTGATTATGGATATGAAGCTAAACTTGAACATCATTATGATGCCTTCCTTTCTCGTCATCTATGTAACAAAGTAATTGTCCCAATCACCCCTAATAAATTGATAAGTCGGCATGGATATAGATGTCAAACCCAACCAAATATTTGGGTGATTGATTCTCATAATTCAGTTAGATATCCAACTCAAGTTACCAAATCCATTATAAAATCCAAACTTCACCCTTTTGACTTTTTAGAAATATATGGGGCACCTCATCCTATGCCAAATGATTACATTGACATGTTTCCTTGTTTCTATGGAAACAATGGCATATGTATTGAAAATTATTTGGATTCCTTTTGGTAGTATATGGAAGCTTGGGTTTCTAAGGATGAAGAAGTTTAGATGTGTTCCCTTAGTGCTTCTTTAGATGGGGATGCTCGACTATGGTTTTGCATTTAGCACCGAGATCCATCACTGGGTATGACATGTTTACTAAGTTATTAAGACATAAATGGGGTGAAAACATTGATGAATCCATATAAGAGTAATCAATAAATGATTATGTTGTTGAGTACCAATTTGATGAAGAAAATAAAGATAACTATGATAAAATATCTAATGATGGTCTTTATCAAACTGATTTCTCCTCTCCTAAGCCAATAGTGAGTGTGCATTTAAATGAGTTTTTTTATTAAAAATTTGATTCAAGAGAATGATATAGAATATTTTAATAAATTATATCCACAATGATGTGTGAATTTCAACCGATCATGATTATAACCTGGACATTGACATAGAAGGGGAACCTTTTAAAATCTTGTCATCATTACCCGAAGAAGGAATAGATTGAAGAGGGAGAGTCAAATTATCAACATCAGGAAACATCCATAGTTGATAATATTATAATTGAAGATTCTTTTGGAGAGAAAATTCATAGTAATTTCCTGGTTGAAGATAATTTGAGTCAATGTTCAAACCATCTGGATTTTGATTCAGATTTTAGTCATGTCCCTGCAGAAGAAGAAAATTTTGAAAATAATATCACTTCTTTCAAGAAGCAATCATGTCATTATTATATAATTAAAGAACAAGTTTATGAGGATGATATGGGATTTAAAGATGAACTTATTAATGCTTTTCCTTATCAAATGGATGATGATAATCGTCGATCTTCAGTTGAGCATAATGATTAATTTAAAAAAGAATAATCACATGATGATGATATGATTGTATGTGTTGGTTGTGGAGCATGATATTCCAAATTCATAGATGTTATTGTTCAGCTGTGTTTGTACCCCATTTTTACTGTATAATCATCCCAGCTGGGGGGTGCGGGGGTGAAGCCCCTAAAGGATTTTTTTGGGGATGTTTGTAGACCCATGGTATTGGGTGAGCCGTAGTATTTTCCCATGGTAATTCCCCTATAAAAGGAAAGCATTGTAATACATGTGTGTATTGTATTGTAGCATTGTAAAACAATCTATGTGATTGTGAAAGAGGGATTGTGAGAGAGTGAAGAGGAAGTGCAGCATGGTTGATGTAGGTTGTATCCCTTCATTTTGATGGATGGTATAATAATCAGGAGTGACAATTTTTGTGTGGGTGTAGCCCATCTTGGGTGAACCACATTATATTTGTGTCTCTCTTGTAATGTGTTTAACATTTCCATCTTGTTTAATTGTTTAATTGCTATAGCTTTGCGAGCCTGTTTTCTAACAATGGGTATCAAGGACAAAAGGTCTATTTGGCTGGTAAAATACCAAAAAATAAGGGTTCCTCGTTCGAGTGGGAGAAATGGAAGAAGAAGGAAATTTTAGGGTCAAGAAATTTAACGACCAAAACTACCAGTTATGGAATATTCAAATTGAAAAACAAAACGACCGACGACTATGAAGGATGAAGAATGGGAGGTTCTTCATCGATGTCTTTCAATATCTCAAAAGGAAATACAATAGAGGGTGTGATGAGTGCATTGGATAAGCTTTACAAAAAACACACAGTTTCCAACAAGGTATTTTTAATGAAGCTTTTATTTAATATGAAGATGCCAAAAGCTGCATTTGTTGTAGACCATTTAAATGATTTTAATACATTTACTAGTAAGATAAGTTATGTAAAAGTGAAATTTGATGATGAGGTTAGGGTTCTTCTAATCTTCTGCTCATTGCCAAAAATATGGAACAACTTGGTCATGGTTGTAAGTAACTATGTCCCTAGTTCAAACACTCTTAAATTTGATGATGTTGTTGGTGTTATTCTTAGCGAGGAAATGCGAAAAAAAAAGCATAGGCGAGACATTAGGTAATGCATTCACCATGGAGAGAAGGGGAAGAAAAAAGGAGAGAATAAGGATCCCAGGTAATCGCATCAAGTATAGAAAGGGAAGATCCAAGTCTAGATTTGGAAAGATAGAAGCTAGGAACTGTGGCAAGAGAGGACATCTGAAGAAAGACTACAGATCTCCAAAGAAGAAAAGAGATGGGAAACATGAGACTACTCAGGAATAAAATGTAGCAGGTGATGTGTTACACTATGCTTTGATTCTTGCATTAGATAATACTAGTGATTACTGGGTAGTAGATTCAAGGGCTTCATGTCATGCTACACCTTATAGTAAATTCTTTCATGATTAAAGTTCTAGGTGATTTTGGAAATGTTTTATTGGGGGATGATGAACAATGTGAAATTGTTGGAATGGGAAAGGTATGGGTTAAGTTAAACAATTGAAATTAATGGCTTCTAAAAGATGTAAGGTTTATTCCTTCTATGAAAATAAATATGATCTCAATAGGTGTTGTTTAGGAAAACATACCCTTATAACCTAGGGCCTCTGGGGTTACCAACATACTAACTAACTTGCAGAAAATAAAGCATTTCAGGAATTGAAATAGAGATAGGAAGAAAAATGAACATACCTTATTTATGATGGTTGATCCTAGCTTTTCTTCTTCTCTTCAACTTGCTTCTACATCTTCTAGGGTATCTCCAATCACCTGCAAAGAACAAGATCTTCCTACAATATCTTATATATTATATCAATGGTTAATGAAATAACATATTAATAACAATATAATTCATAAATCACAATATACAAGAGTGCACAATACAAAACATTGGAAGAAGAACTTTATTTATTGATAAACAAAATATATGCGATTATGACCCAACTTCTGAGACAAGGACTCCTCTGAAAACCGAGGACACTAAGTTCTGTTGCTCCAAGATGTCTGAAGGCATACCACAAGAATAACTTTTTTCTATCAATTATGATTGATCAGCCTCAAACCCTATCCTCTATTTATACTGAGAAAAGAGATAGGTTTCAATAGTTGATATGGTTGAGGAAGATGAGATAGTTATGACTAAGGGCTCAACTTTCCTCGACTAATCGTGTTTATATTTTTTATCTCCAAATTAAGGCTTACACGACTATTGATATAGGAAAGTCACGTATGATACATGACTTACTTTAAGGAAACCCACGGGTGTAATGGATACGCGAGTTCCAATGCACATACTCATGTATGATACATGGGGTTTTATGCAAATAGTCGCATATTCAACCCTAATGTCCAAACAAAAATATATTCAGCTGGTAAGGTGATGTTGTATCAAAATTCATGCTTGTCTATAGTGTTTTGGATACTTCAATCCAATTTGTCATTTTGTGTTCTGACACATTGAGTGTCCGTACTCTAACGTAGAAGTGCCATTTTACATGATAACAAATGTCCCCTAATGTGTGAGGTCAGAGGGAAGTGATGACTAAAATATATTACAATCTTTTAATCTTGAACAACTCAGTTACCAAGGCAGTAGAGGAGGTGCCTGTTATGGAGAGAAATTCCTATGGCTTGGGGTACCACAACAGACAACTTTGACTCCAGAAATCAATCTTTCCCAATATGCAATAGAAATAAAATGTCTAATACTAAAGGATCAGACCTCGTACCTTATTCTGGACGGTTGAAGTAGATCCTCGTTGAGCTTTCCAATCTTCAGCTTGAATTGATATAATACTTCCTCAACAACAAGTAAACAATACAAGCATACTATATATCATGGTGTTAGATCTATTCTAGCATATATCATCAATAATGTAAAAGCATTTGACATATTCCAATGGATACAACATTCAATCAAATACACATCATTGGAGAGGAAAAGATATTTCTATTAATATAAATCAGAGATTACAAGATAGATACAACCTCTGATGGCACGTCTGCGAACCAAAGAAACTTAATCCCCCACTTGGGCCTCCACCACCTCAATCCTCCATCTCTCGATAACAAGCTCACTAGAAAAAGGCAAGCTTGGGAAGAACACAAAAGTGCTCCAAAGGGACAAAGGGATGCAGACTCAAGTATAAATTCTGGCAACAATGGACTATAATTTCTTTGCTCTCAATCTCTCTATATGCCTTCAATGTACCAAGGGGTTCCTTATATAGCTTCACAAGGGATAATGAAGGGTCGAATCTGTGCGATCTCAAAGCATATGGAAGGCCAGGATTCATATGAGTCGGATCCATGTCAAGGAAAACTCCAAAATGATTTGGATTATGCACACATCCTGATGTACACGATTATAGGGGTAGAACCCGCATATGTACGCAGTTATCGGGTAAAAAGCCGCCTTTATCATTTTTCATATAGTTTTAGGGATGATCAAGGAAACATCAAAGGATAAAAGATGGTCCATGGGGTCTAAAGAGTCTGCAGGGGGACAGGGGAAGCCCATACAAAGTGTGATTCACCTAGAGTGGTGAAATCCGCTATAACAGATTCCCCTAATGTGTGAGGTCAGAGGGGTCATACGATGGCCGAAATACATTATAATTCCATCCTAGAAGTGAAGTGGTGAAGGATCCCAAATGGAAGACCAGCCACCCAATCAGCATAGTACACTAATACAACTCTGCATACAACTGCAAGTACATATAGCAGTCTTGGATACATAAGAGTACAATGGCCATGAATAGGCATAATACATGATATGTGGTCATTGCCACGTACAATATACATAGATCAGAATCTCCATGATGAAGATATACAAAGAGGACTATGATCTCCATAATGGCTGAAGATATACAATAGATCAAGATCTCCATAATGGCTAGAAATATCTGACATACACTGGTATCAAGTCATGAGAGTTGAAATCTCATGAACGCTGGCATGATCAATGAGGTAGCATATAAGAGATGCCACCAGTCTGGAAAGTCTTCTACATAAACCGCTACAAGTACATGTCCTACTATGCGAATAGAGGTGTCGAGGTCGAACATAGTAGTCCATCGTCTGATTACCGATCATTGATGTATACCGTTAACAGACGTGAGATTACCCACCAATAATGAAAATGGAAATCAAGGTACTAGAGTGAAAACTAACAAGTGTGAATAAGTGTGTTGAGGTCGAACACTTGAGAGAATCCATCGATCAGGGGACATTGATGTATTCCCAAGAAACTGTCGATGGTGAGAGAACCTGCCACTGATGACTGCAAGTCTCAAGGCACTCAAAAGGACTCTAGATTCCAATCCCAGAATAAATGATCTGAAGTCGATGGGATGAAATCCACTGGAAGGAGGGCATTAAGGCATCCCCCATCATCCAACACGAGATACTCAGCAAAGCTGTCTAATGTGGAAGGAATCGATCATAAGGTGCACGAACCAGTAACTGTACCAGGAATGGCCGACATGCAAAGTCAAGATAAATGAGGAATGGTCGAGACAAGTTTCAACTTCCTTCAAACAAGAGCATAACGGCATATGGTGACTGAATGAAGGCAGCATAGACTCGATATACAAACTGGGACATCTCTGTGACATAGGAGGCATCAACAGAGGCTCCATAGGGACTAGAAGCTTAACTAGTCGGTGGAGATAAACTCAGATAAATGAGTACAGCTCCTAAAGTCAAACTATAACCCAACCAATGGATGTGATATACAGTGCTCTGTTCGAAGGCGACATGACTCGACATCTTTCCTTGTCTGGCTTTTTGGTTTTTTGATATTTTTGGACTTTTTTAGTTATTTGAAAAGCTTGAAAAAAGAATAAACTAGATTTATAGTTACAAACTAGGAGGAGACAAGTGTCATAAGGGAAAACAAACTAGTCCCAAGCAGTGGAACATACCTATGCTCAATGCAAGGATACATGTGTAGGATATCGACACTCGGGGGAAGATCCCCTACCGGTAAAAAGGGAAATCAAGCTGCGAAGGATATAAAAAATGGCTCTGCATGGCTAGACACGAGACAAGCTCAGGATATATGGCTGAAACACAATGTTAGGGGAGCTGGCATAAAGCTCAAAAAGGCAGGCAAAGCTCATGATAATGCATTCACAACTTGACATAGGGGGAGTCCGTAGGGAAACATGCCAGCATAAGATCAAGAGGAGTATGAGGCTCTTGCGAAATGTCATGGCAGTACTATACAACGGACTCCCACACCCTAAAGGAGAAAATGTCGACATGGGCACCAAATGAAAATAAGGCGCTAACTAGGGTACCCATGTAAGGTGAAGCTCTACCACTCGTATCATGCCATTTCTAAAGCAACAAGAAGGTTCCGTGACATAATAGAGTGGGTTCGTACCTAAGGTCATGGTGACATGGTCATAAGGTCATGCAAAATGCAAACGGTGGTGAACCTAACCTATATTCCAGTGTAGATGTTATACCTGATATCAGTATGAACGGGTCAATCCAATGGCTGAAACGGAACTGAAAATGGTCTTCTACATCACAAATTATGTCAGAAACGGTCCAAAAAGGTTAGAAACTGTCAAAACTATAGGAAAGGGGGTAAAAATTTTCAAATATTTGAAATTTTTTCTATAAATAGTAAAAAATATAAATCATTTGAAACTTTTACCCATTGGAGCTCTGATTTTCAACTGCAAATTCCAGGAGATCCAGCTGGCGGAATTCACAACCGTTTCTTCCAGGTATTCACTCATGCTCTCCTCATTCATTTTGATATAATTTTTATTGATTTTCATGGTGAAATGAAGTTGTTTGGGCCATCTCTACATGAGCATTGTGGCCCATGTGGATATCGAAGCTTTTTCCGCGTATAGGGCTGGATATACATGGAAAAGAGGCTAAAACCCGTGTACATACGTGGTTGTTTGCAAAACAGTCGCGTATGACACCGCGCAAGTGAATTTAAAAGAATATAATGGGAAATTTGGCAATTTCTCTTGCAGGATGGTGTTAGAATGGAGAGAGCATGAGCATGGTGAAGTAGAGGAAGCTGTAAGGGCCGACGTGATGGCTCAACAAGCTCTTCGAACATGCAGACTCTACAAGTTATGGTGTCTTGGTGGTTTGAGGTTCAAACCAGGACTGCTACATATGTTGGTATATTATTGGGATCCAGACTTAGAGTCCTTCCATATTGATGGGATGTCTCTCACCATAGAGGTGGAAGACATATACTTTATCACAGGTCTATCTAGACGAGGGGAGGTGGTGAACCTTCGTTCCCGAGGTGGGCCAGGCGGTGGGATTACTATCGATGAGTACATAGCTGTGTACTGCTACCCAGATACTGAGAAGGTGGGGAGTCAAGTCCCCACCAATGATATACAGGTGCTGGGCCTAAAGGCCATACTACTGACGTTGGGTAGGATAGCAAGATTAGCCTCACTCCATCAGGCCTCGCGGCCACTGATGTTCTACGCGGTGGAGTGTATGAGACCGACCATATATGACTGGAGTACTACACTACTGAGCAACATGAAACACCAGCTCAGTGAGTGTAAGGCAGGAAGGATACAAAACTTTGGGTTCATCAGCATTTTGAGCACGTTTTTCTTCAAGCGTGTTCTAGGATTGAGCCCTAGAGTGGATGTTCCTCTCCATGGGGTTCGAGATCCGGCCCAACGGCGTTGGGAAGATGCTATGCACAGACTGGGGGGTGGTACGGTGGCCAACCCATATCCAGCTGACTTATTTCCATGGTGGCGATGACAGATTGTTGCCATAGATGACTACCCCTATGGAGGGATAGATTTCTAGGGGGATCTGGACATGCCATTGTCACCAGGATCGGCATATGGAGAGATAGGTACCGAATCTCGACTGTCACTCTTTTTTAAAATTTTTTGAGTTGTTTAATTTTTTTGTATTTTCTTGATTATGTGGAATAAAAAAGACATGTTTTTGGGTGATAACACATAGTGACATCTACCATTCATGTGTAGATGTGGGACCACGGTGACCAGAGGGCTTCCCATGTCATAGACGGAGGGGAAGAGGGGATGACATCACCGGTGTGGATGCGGAGCGAACGCTCCAGAGCATTCATACCAACTTCGTACGACTGACTCATAGAGTTCCCATGGTGCAAGTCGAGGACTTGCCTGAGGCCATGCAGTGATAGGTGGTGGGTGTGCCATGCGTATGGTTGTGTTTATTTCGGCGGCTAGCTAGAGCCGTAGTGACGTATCATGATCACAACCCTCCTCCTCCACAGGATTAGATACCTGGGAGTGTATATGTTTTGTATGACTGTGTATTATATGATGGAAGCTTTGAAAGCTCCACTTTTGTATGTGACACTATGTATTACCACATTTTTGATATATATAAAAAGTTTTATGGTGATTAGTTTATTTATTTACATGTGCAAAAATGTTTGTGATTAGTTTATTATGAATGAGACAAATGCCAATCTAACAAGTAGTTAGCATATGAGTCAGCAACTTGATTATTATTTCTTGGAATGTGTATATATGTTATACTGTCAAATTGTCGTTCTAACAATCTCACACATAAGAATCTTCTCAATAACGTCGGATCTCTAACATGGTACAAACCATTGAGCTATGACACTACTAACTCCGAATCAAGATGTACCTCAAGAGATAGAATGCCATGTGAAATGGCATCCCGTAGAAGCTCAATAACGGTGCTATATTCAGCAACATTGTTGGAAGACGGCCATAGACATACACCTCCTGAAGGCAGTACCTGACTCATAAGAATATAAATCACCCAAGCAGCAGAGGTTGAGTGCTGAGTGTGACAGCTTGCACCATCCGCGAATCCTATGTAGGTGGAATATTCCCTTGACATCTATCAAAAGAAACGGAAACTAATCACAAACACGATCACGATAAGAAAAAGACCTAACTATGCAAAGTTGTACAATAATATACAACAAGCAGCCTTGGCTAAAGATCATGCATAGTATTTTTTGAGATAGAGCCCATTTCTAGGCTCTGCCAAAGTTGTGCCTTCATAATTGACTAACTCATAGGCACCCTTCTCTAAGACATGCTTGACCATGTAAGGACCACACCACATAGGATTAAATTTCCTTGCCCCCAATGGTTCTTTTGATTGATCCCACAAAAGAACCAAGTCTCCTTCACTTAACACTCTTGGATGGATAGACTTATCATATTGCACCTTAACGTGATGTTTATTAACCTCTAGAGCCACCAAGGCATCTCGACGCTGCTCATCAAGTTGCTCGAGGTGGACCAAATGCTCCTCTAAAGGCGAAGTGTCTGGTAAGAGTTCCACAGCTAGCTTCAACGAAGGAATCTCGCATTCAACCGGCAATATCGACTCCACTCCATGCACAAGCTGATATGGAGAGAAACCAGTGGCAGTCTTAACCGCGGTTCGATATTCCCACAAAGCAGGGTATAAGATAATAAGCCAATTCGTCTTGCTCTGTGCGATGGTTCGTTGGAGAATGGACTTAAGTGATTTATTCACTGCTTCAACTTGTCCATTCACTTGGGGGTAGTAAGAAGAGGAGTGCTCTTGCTTATACCCTAGCTTGGATGCCAACTCTTCCATCATATGGTTCGAAAAGTGCAAGCCATGGTCAGTGACAAGCTCTTTCGGAATCCCGAACCGAGTAATGATTTGGTTGAATATGAAGTGAGAAGCTGTCTCACCGTCGGCTTTTACTGTAGGCATTGCCTCAGCCCATTTAATGAAATAATCCATAGGCACTATAATATGATGGTGCCCCCCAGCCGAAGCTGGGTTGCAATCCATAAAATCGAGCCCCCACTTGGTGAAGGGACTGACAGTGATAATGGGATGTAACAGGGCAGGCTTCGAGTGCATATTTCGTGTGAACACCTGGCAAGGGTGGCACCTCTTAACCGCATCAACACAATCTTTAAAGATCGAAGGCCAGAAATAACCCACTCTCAAAATATTTTGAGCTGTAGAAAGCCCAGATAAATAACCACCACACGCCCCTCCATGGCAATCATTCAGCACAACCTCAGCCTCCTCATGAGTTAAACAACGTCGTAAAATGGAATCTACCCCACGGCGATACAAAGTATTGTCCACTATAAGGTAGTTCTTAGAGACATGATGTAATCGTCGTCGTTAATCTCGTGATAGGTGAGTAGGGGTCCTCTATGTTTGCAGATATACTATGATATCTCCATACCATGGGTCAGACGTTGAGATTAAGAAGATATGTTCATCGACAAACGTATCCTCATAAACCAACTCCTCGGCCTCGCTCGGGAAATCCGATATAAGCTCTGCAAAAATTAACGACTTCTTCGATTTTGCCGAAACAAACTCGAGATCGAATTCTTGCAGGATGACAATCCATTTATTATACTTTCCCCTAATCATCCTTTGTGTGAGGACAAACTAAAATGGATTGACATGGGCCACAACCAAGGTTTGGCGAAGGAGAATATAATGTCTCAAATGCTGAACTGCATGTACGGTCGCTAAAGCAAGCTTCTCGACATGAGAATAACGAATCTCTGCATCAATAAGGTTTCAGCTCAGATAATATATGACATGCTCCTGGAGCTCCTCATCCTCCTGAACCAACGCCATACCAATTGTCTCTAAAGACGTGGCCACATATAATAGGAAATCACGGCTATAGTTTGGAGGACTAGTCACCGGGGTCGATGCTAGGGATCGCTTAAGTGCATCGAAGGACTCCTGGGCTCACTCATCCCATTCAAAGGGAGTATCCTTCTTCAAGAGATGCATGAAGCCTCTAGTCAAATTGGCAAAGTTGACAACAAATCTTCGTAAGAAGTTTTCCATACCTTGCAAACAATGAAGATGATGAATGTTCTTCGGGGGAGACAGCTGAAGTATAGCCTCAACCTTTAAGGGATCGACTCTTATGCCCTCCTTAGAAATGATGAATCCTAGAAAACGACCCGACTTCATGCAAAAGATGCACTTATGAGGATTTAATCGAACCGAATAGTGCCGTCATCTTTTGAATACCAATCTCAAGTGATAGGGATGACGCATTCTCATATGAGAATGAGCATCGAGGTCATAAAAAATACTTCAATAATAGACTTGAGATCGTGGAAAATCAAGGTCATCGCTCGCTGAAATGTAGATCCGGTGTTTTTAAGGCTGAAAGGAATTTTTTGGTATGCAAACATTCCCCAAGGACAGATAAATGCAGTCTTGTGTTGGTCCTCAGGTTTAATCTGGATATGATTATACCCAGAAAAGCCATCCATGAAAGAGAACACCTCGCTACCCGCACACTCATCCAAAATATGATCTATAAATGGTGTGGGGAAGTTATCCTTAGGACAGGCCCGATTCAAATCGTGAAAATCAGTGCATATTCGGATCACTCCCTACTTCTTATCCATCGGAACGGGGTTTGAAAACCACTCCGTCAAGGGAACGGGATAGATGAAACTGACTTTCAATAGCTTCTCTATCTTTGCCTTAATAGTGGGTGCTTTCCTAGGATTCACGGCACGTAAACGTTGTCGAACAGGCTTAACATTGGGGTAATTCTTAATCTCATGTTCGACAATCCGAGGGTCAATACCTGGCATTTCATCATAAGACCAAGCAAAAACATCATGAAATTCCTTGAATAGCTCGGTATATTCGAGAATCTCAGCATGGGAACATTCCGCCCCAATATAGACATTCTTAATGGTGCCAGGATTTCGAGAGATGTTGATAGCAATCGTGGTAGAAATGTTCGCCATGTTTCCATCATCCATCTAACCAGGAGAGCTTAATGGAACCACAGGACTACCAACTCTCTGACTAAGAATATCCCTATAATCCTCATGCTCCAAATGGTTAAGCGGTGGAAGGAAATATGATCTATGATGAAGTTCCTCCCATGGTGGCTCAACACCTGACATAGCCTTGATGATCGCTTCATCTGAAGGGAAAACCGTATCAAGGCAGTCATGGGCATGAGAAGACTGTACTGCCCATGCCAGCAGCACATATGGGTCTTCCTCTTCCATCCGCGAAGAGGAAGAACAAGGCTCCGCAACAATCTTAAGATTGGCTTGATAAGCTATCATGGTTGCAGGAAGCGGCACGTTGGTCTTGACAGGCTCACTCGAAATACTCAGTGTAGGAAGAATCCAAGGATCTTCCATATGAGTTGTGTGAAAAGACACCGAAGTCGTAGAAGTTGAAGCCTTATCAGAACATGATCCTATCATGAGGACCGATGCAGGACAACTAAAGCTTCCCATGAGGGATGGATACATGCCTACACCCACACTCTCAGTTGCCGGCTGAGAGTGTTGAACGATCGGGACCGAAGCTCCCGAAGATGCAGTAACAGGGGAATTCTTGGATGCCATTTGATCAATCGTTACAATCTTCCCGTTATGTGGAAATCATACAACGTGGAACAAGGAAGAAGCAACGGCTTGCATACTATACATCCAGTTCCTACCCAGCAAGAGATTGTAGTCGAGGGGCGCATCAACCACCTCAACCTCTATCGCAACGGTCTTCCCCCTTAAACAGACCTTAAGGGATGGAAGGATGCCGTGCGGCCTAAAAGATCTCCCATCAAAATTAGTTAGCGTAGTCACTGATTTCGACAACTTAGGAGAACCAAGACCCTTCCAACAGGACAAAGACATCACAGATGCAGCAACGCCCTCGTCAATCACAGTACGCTTGACGATCATATTAAGACATTCTACGTGTACCAAAAGCGACACATAGTAGGGAAACCGAGGCTGATGTCCTGCGGTTTCAAATTTGATCACTGAGGAAGAATCAACACCGTTCACACCAAGAGAAGAAAGCAAAGCCTTCCTTTGCGAAGGACAACTCTGAAGCACTTCCAATGCAGACATCGCACAAGGAGTATGGCCCAAATCCTTGATAATTCTGGGTGGCTCGGGCATTTGGATTATGGCCCGAATGCTTAAGTACCCCCTTAGGAATGTGAGGTGCAGCCTCAGGTTTATCCACAGGTTTCTCAATGCGCAAAGGGGTTCCTAGTGGATCAGGTTCTTTGCCTGGGCTGGGTTGTGACGATACATAATATTTCGCACGAGTCACAACCTTGGTAGCACGGACCATGTTAATGCACCCATGAGTGCTAGTATCTAGTGGATCATTCTCACTAGATTGCTCCTGGGAATTCGATTTCATATTCTGGTTATGCGGTAAAGGGTTCGTTAGCACAGCTGGGCCTTGTGCTAAGAGTCTCGAAGCTTCATCAATTCGAGGGCACAAGTAAGTGAGGTGATCATCCTTACATATATTGCAAGGGAATTTAACCTTACGTTTCTCTTGCTTGTCCCCCCCCAGTATTCTGACCGTTCTTGTCATTATTGGTAGCATTCTCATTCTTATTCCCACCCTTTCGATTATTATTCTTACCCTTTCTTCTATCCCGTCCGGGCTGCTGGTTACCCTTCTGGTCCGACGATTGCACAGAAAGTACACTCACCATTTGGGTGGGTTGAGACAAAGACGTAGCTTGTCTCGAAGCAGATTGGTTGAACGACAATTGACTAACTTGTTTTGCAACCGAATCCGCAGGTTTCTCACTTTCACAACCCACAATTCCATCAGCATGTGGTCCAGGTTTGACCTTGGGATTGAAACTGGAACGAGGAGCATTGGGAATAATCTCATACAACAAACCCGACTGATCATAAATCAAGTCCAGTTCCTGTGCCCTAAAGATCACTTGTTCCTCATTCTGCACTCCGGATGTGGAAACATCCTTCACGATATATGGAAATAAATACTTGAGGAACCACTCGAGAAGGAACTCCGGCGGTATAAAAGCTTTAATTAATCTCTTCCATCTATGCCACTCCTGAATATGATCAGAAATATGGGTGGCTTTATCTTGCCGAAATGTCGACAAGAGTTCAGTACCAACGTCATAGCGCACTGGTAGCTGGAAGTGATTAAGAAAAGTCATCGCAAGATTGTCGAACAAGGTAAAGGCTTCCTTTGGTAACTCTATATACCATTTCGCAGCAAGCCCTGTGAGGGTGCGTTGAAATAGTCGCAAGTGGAATGAGTCTTGATGTAACGAATTCGAAGAGCACCAAAGGTGAAACATGGTAACGTGTTCGCTCAGATCCTCTCTCGATTTGCCTTCGAACTTAGGTATGTCCGAAGGAATCTTGGTAGGGATAGCTGGCCAAGCTTGGTCATGAGCCACGGGATCATTTGTAAGTCTCGATAAGTCAGGAAGGTTAAGCCTCACGAGGAAAGGGAGTCTAGGATGATGAGGTCGATGGACCGCTCCCTGGTTCACATAGGTTTGAGAACCACCATGGACTTGGCCATAGTGTCCTCCTGTCTGACCTGTATAGGGTGATGTGGAAGTACCATGGTAAGGTGGACCTTGACTGGCAGGAGCTATGAAGCTGTAATTAGGAGAGTAAGCAGGTTGTTGATACCCTCCTCCGTAAGGTGAAGAAACCTGTCCATACTGCGTCCCGTAATAAGGTCCATAGGTCATCGCATGTAATGTCCCATGGGACACTCCATAGGTAGGAAGATAAGCTCCGAAAGGGGGAACATACATACCCGAAGTAGGTATATATTCCTCGGACGTAATAAGTTGACATCTAGAAGTGTGAATATAGCCTCCCGAAGCAGCGGGTGGTATATGAACTTGAGACACAAATGGCCTAGTAATCGCAGTACGGACCTGACTCGTAGCCATATATTGGCTCAAAGGACCACGTGGATAAGGTGGAGGATGTACATTTGAAGAAATTGGAACCAAGGACGAAGGAATCTCAGTAATAAGATATGTACTAGTGCCTATCGTCACTCGTCTGGGATCTGGTATCCTAATTGGATCGCTAACCCTAGATCTAGGAGGGAGATAAGATGTAGCTTCCACCACTGGGATGGAAGGTGCAATGTGACTAGTACTCCCAAACCTCTCTGCAAGGTAAGGCATTGGATTGCCCCTAGGCATAGTGCTAGGCTCGAAGTCAGATTCAACATGAAATGTCAAATCATGCATAGGAAAACCAGTCGTAGCATAACTACCGTAGCTAGTGCTGGTAGGTTCAAAGTGAGTCTCGGCATCTTCCAGGATTCCATACCGGTAATGTGTCAACAGGGAATTAGCCCTAGGGTGAGTAGTTCTATCGTGCAAATATCCTATCTAGGAAATCACAGGACCGAACTCAGCTAGGTCAGGTGAAGGATCGTACGTAGGAGTAAATTCCCCATCGTCAACATGGATAGGAGGAGGTGGCTCAAAAATACTCTCTAAATGGTCCTCCATGGTGTGTGAATCAGTGTGTGACATAGTCCGCTTGGACTGTCTAGGTCTCTCTCCCAAAGGAGGAGGAGAAGTAGAAGGCGGAAGCCCTGCTAACCGACGAGAACGGCGCGGAACCGCACTCGAATCCACAATGACTCAAAAAATAGCAAAGACTCTCTATTTATGTAAATCCTAGGCCAACTAGCATGCACAGAGCAATCACTAATAAAATCTAAAGCCAAATGCAAGCAAACAAGGGCTAAATAAGTGAGCTCCCGAATGAAGCAGGTATGTCTCACCTACCAGAGTCGCCAATTTTGTTACAGAGAGAAATTCCTATGGCTTGGGGTATCACAATAGACAGCTTTGACTCCAGAAATAAATCTTTCCCAATATGCAATAGAAATAAAATGTCTAACACTAAAGGATCAGACCTCATACCTTATTCCAGATGGTTGAAGTAGATCCCCGTTGAGCTTTCCAATATTCAGCTTGAATTGATATAATACTTCCTCAACAACAAGTAAACAATACAAGCATACTATATATCACGGTGTTAGATCTATTCTAGCATATATCATCAATAATGTAAAAGCATTTGACGTATTCCAATGGATACAACATTCAATCAAATAAACATCATTGGACAAGAAAAGATATTTCTATTAATATAAATTAGAGATTACAAGATAGATACAACCTCTGACGGCACGTCTGCGAACCGGAGAAACTGAATCCCCCACTTGGGCCTCCACCACCTCAATCCTCCATCTCTCGATAGCAATCTCACTAGCAAAAGGCAAGCTTGGGAAGAACACAAAAGTGCTCCAAAGGGACAAAGGGATGCATACTCAAGTATAAATTCCGGCTACAATGGACTATAATTTCTTTGCTCTAAATCTCTCTATATGCCTTCAATGTACCAAGGGGTTCCTTATATAGCTTCACAAGGGATAATGAAGGGTCGAATCCATGCGATCTCAAGGCATATGGAAGGCCAGGAGTCATATGAGTCAAATCCATGCAAGGAAAACTCCAAAAGGATTTGGATTATGCACACATCCCGATGTACACGGTTATAGGGGTAGAACCCGCGTATGTACGTGGTTATCGGGTAAAAATCCGCGTATATCATTTTTCATATAGTTTTAGGGATGATCAAGGAAACATCAAAGGAAAAAAGATGGTCCATGGGGTCTAAAGAGTTTGCAGCGGGACAGGGGAAGGCCATACAAAGTGTGATTCACCTAGAGTGGTGAAATCCGCTATAATAGTACTTGAAACAGATACATATCAAATTCATATACAAAATCATATCTGAGGATTCCATGTTCAATATAGTGGAACACTAGTTCCTTTAGAATATTTGATTACGTCATATGATACGGGTAACAATACCACGTATGTTACAAAGGTGGATCGAAGCCACAATATACAATGATGAGTCTTCAAACTATGAAAACTATGTAGTTGAACATAACACAATCTTGCGCAACTTAGGTTATAGATGTGAACCTAAGGTATTCGTTGAAATCCAAGGGAACCAGTAAAATCCTTACAATGTGAATATATGTGCTGCAGTCGAACATGGAAGGAACTCAACGAAATTTCAGAAAATGAGTGATACTGACAACTGAGGCAAAGGAGTTCACCAATAATGGTAGTGGATCCTAAGGTACCATCTCCAAAACTCTAGGTATTCATCATTAGGAGATGTTCATGGGAAACCATAATGTGATGAGGAAGGAAATGAATCCTCCAACGGATCACAAAAGTGATTAGGATGGATACGGGAAGGTAGACACAAGTAATTTCACATAGGATAATGATGGGGTTAGGATAATAATCAGATGAAGGGATAGATCCTTGAACAGTGAGCATGACACAGAGATGACCCAAGGAATCTTTTGATTTGCATATAGAACAATTAGATTTATCTGTTATGTAGGAGACATGATCAGATTCCCCATGTATAAAGGACAAGTGGAGGATAAAAAAATCGAAGTAATAGCAGAGTTGAAAGTGTAAACTGAAAGATGAGTATCAGAAAGTTTAGAGAGTATTGTGTTCAAGGAGGACATGTTGCCACTGTTTATAACATAAAGAGAGTAATTCTTCCTTATCTTTCATGTTAAATTTTATTGAGTCTAGGAAATTCAACTCAATATTCTCTTCATTTTTTACCAGCTTGAAGAGGGGAGAGAATAAAGCTTGATACTGTCACTGATTCGTGGATTTTACCAGCCTGAACTAGTACATGCTCATTGATGTTTTCATATTTTGGGAGTCTTCAATCTCCGAAGAAGACTCTAGGGGGGTGATTTTTCATACAATTTAGTCTCTTGAGGCCAAAAAAGTATAAAACAATCCACAGAAGAACTCTCTTATCTCTTGGAGGACTAAGGTATACATTTTTCGTACTTAGTCACCAAGGTCCAAAAAATGGGAAAACTAATACCAGACCGACGCACATTCAAAAGAGGTAGGTAGCCTGATTTTAACGAGTGTGAAGGAAGGAAAGATCACTTGAAAATATCCATTTGATTATGAGAAATGGGGTTACAATAGTAAACTCGATGCTTTCAAAACAGGATTTGAACCCGAAATCCAACGATAGAATCCAACGTCATCTGACATTTCACATAGATGTGTCGGACAACAATCAATCAACAGAATGCTGAGAACAAAATATTTATAGCGTCGTCGATTATCCGACACTTATGAGTCAGAATTCCGACTCTTGAAGTGGAGGTTATCCGACACTTCTGTGTTGGATCTTGGATGTCTGTGAACCCAAAAAATGTTGGTTATCTAACCCCTAAGCGTTGGATATCTGACAGGTAGTATAGATTTTTTTTATAAAAAAAAATTAAGGTTTACATGACTTTAAATTTTATGGTCCCATACTTTCAACGGTAACTATGTTCAAGGCATCGAATATCCAATGCATGTCCATTATAAATATAAATTTATTTTAAACATTTCAACATGTTTGTTGTCCAAGTGATGGATGATTGCAAAAATTATTTGTTCCTCGATGGACAATTACGAAAATTAATTGTTCCTCGATGGACATTTTCAGGAATTGTTTTATTCTTCAACGGGTGGTTGTGGGAATTTTTTTTCATCGATAGACAGTTTGCCGGGAATTTTTTATTCTTCAACTTCTCTCCGTTTGAAAAAACCTTGATGCGTGGAACTTGATTTTTTAAGACAACTTGTTATATTCATTAACGAAGTTTATGACAAAATGTCAAATAGATTAAATATTTCGGATCCAAACGAAAACAACCGACAATTGCTTGCTAGACTATGGGATGTAGTGAAACGAAGGGGTGATGGAAAATGTTATTGTCCATGTACTCAATGCAGGGGATTTAAGAGGAGAAGAATATTGATCTCAACAGCCACAAAACATTGTAGGGAACGCGGACACGCTAAGGGGGAGAACGAATATCGTCCATTTGTAGGTTTAGCATTATAAACATTATTATATTCATTTTTTTTGTAATTGTATGTATTAATTTTTTTTCATATGTTAATGTAAATCCATTGATGTTTCCATGTATTTATATTTAAGGAAAGACACCCTATAGCATGTTGTCCAGAGGAAGTGCTTTCAGAACAAGTTCAGGATCAAGATCATGGACTGTGTATGTTTAATGGAGAACAAGTGAATGATCATATTGAACAAGATGATCATACTGATGATGTAATTGAAGATGATGGTACAAATACATTGATCCATGATTCATTTAATGTTAGAATGGATGACGATGATGTCGATACTGAAAAAGATGATGACTTTGATGATGTTCATGATATACCTTTTCTCGATAAGGCATATGAACCCCTTTATGAAGGCTCCAAAACAAATATTCTCTCTACTATATTGTTGATAATGAACTTGAAGGTTATGAATGGTCTTTCAAACATTGCAATCACACGTATGCTAATGTATCTAAAAATTGTATGATTGTGATAAAGTTTATTTGTATTCCTCTAATAATTGTATTGTTAACTCATTATTGATCATCATATGGATGAAGCGTGTTTCGTTAATACTATTTTTTTATTACATTAGTAAATTTTTTTTTGTAGCTTGATAGCTGAATTTTTGTTATCACCATCAAATATTTTACCTCGCACATATTGAGATTTATCTTCCATCATGAAAGAGATTGGAATGCATTATGAATCAATTCATGCATTCCCTGATGACCATGTTATATATTATAATCAGCATGAATTTGCAACAGAATGTCTAGAATGTCATGTAAGTAGATATCGTATAGATAAAGTAACAAAAAAGGTGCCTCAGAAGTTCTTCGTTATATTTTCATCATTCCACATTTGCAACGATTGTTTAGGTGCAAAAACATAGTGCAATTTATGGATTACCATGCCAGTAACAGAAGTCAAGATGATGTTATCCGAATGCCTGTAGATGGTAATACGTTTAGAGATATTGAGGAATTGTTGCCTCACTTTAAAAAAGAACCATGTAATCTTAGGATTTCTTTGGCAGTAGATGGTGTTAATCCATTTGCACAGATGAAATCCATTTACACGGTGTGGCCCATTTTTGTTATCAACAATAACATTCCTTCATGGTTGTCAATAAAGAGGGAGCACATAATGTTGTCGATGATTATTCCAAGTTTTATTGATGAAAACTGTTTTATTTATAATGTAGTTGTGGCATCTCATTTGTCATAATATGTATCTTAATTTCATATATATATCTATTATTTTACTCTTCTGCATAGTTTATATATATTAATGGTTCTCATAATGATATATTTTATATGTTCTTCAAATTATGAATCAGGTAAGTTCCAAGTCAAAGATATGAATGTATACATCTAACCTCTTATATATGAGCCACTGAAGTTATGGAATGGCATAACAATGTATGACATATATAGACCAATATGACAAAGGCAATTTCAATTCCATGCAATGGTTGTATGGACAATACATGACACCCCTGGGTTAACTTCATTTTATGGTTTGTAATTTTAAGTTCCACTTTAATTACATTTAATGATATGGAGTAGTTAGAAAATTTTATAAATGAATATATTTGACATATATATTCCATATGTAAATATTGTAGGTCTTCAGACAAAGGGTAAATTTGCAAGTCTAGTTTTTGGTCCTAAGATAAAATATCGTCATTCAAAAAGATTAAGAAAGGAGGTGTTTGATGAGTATAGGCATTTCCTCTCTAGGAATCACATGTATAGAACAAATGAAAGAAATATTTTCAATGGGAAGTAGGAGACTACATTAAAACCACAGAAAATGACACCTCACCTTTGGAAGATGCAATACAATAGAAATCGTCATCATGGTACGTATGGATCATCATATATGAATTTTTATGTATTTTAATTTTTATTGTGAGTTGTTTGTTGTAGTGGCCATATTTGATTTATGATGTAATTTATTGATTATAAACTAATATTCATGATGTCCATCGTGATCATGAAGGAATTAATGGTTTTCCATGAGGAATGAAAAGTTATCCTATTCAATTCAGCAGGTTGCCCTACTATGAGCACCTACAAATTGCTCATTCGTTTGATACAAAGCATATTGGAAAGAATGTTACTGAAACCTTTTGGTTACTACTAGAGCTAAGGAGGGATAAATATAAAGTTTTGAAAGTGTGCAAAGACATTCAAGAAAGCAACCATGCAATGAAAGACGTCATCCAATTTCATACCAACGGAGAACAAGTTAATATAAAATCAATTCCATGGATGTTTACGGAGCAACAAAGCAATGTTGTCAAAGAAGTAATGTGGAAAATTAAATTTCCCCCTGGTTTTTGTGCAAACTTTAAGAATATCATAACTAAAAAAGGTGATTTTGCGGGGGTCAAAACACATGATTGGCATGTCTTCATCAAGGTAATTATTATTGTTATGTCCATATAATTTTTTCTTGTTTGTATATTTTTTTTAATAAATGTCGTGGTTTGTATATTGATACAGTATGTTCTACCTCTCTCTCTCTCGGACAACTTTGACAACAATGTCAAAAAATTTATATATAATCTTGGTAAATACATGAGGTAACTAGCAATTACTTGCATGTGCTTAGTGTTTCTTTAAATCTCCGTAAAATAATTTATATTTTTTTTTTGTGCACTATTTCAGCATATATTGTAATTTAATGTTTATTTTTGTTAAATATCGTTATTGGTTTGCATCACTTGTAGATGGTTGACATCTAAACAAATCCATAAATAAGATATAAAGTAGTGGAGGAGAGAAATTCCTCATCTCATGTGTGAAATGCAGAAGCATCTACCATCAGCATTTTTCAATGCACAGGAACACTACCTCATACACCAAGTTGAGGAGATTGAGTTGTGTGGACCTGTGCACTCAAGGTCCATGTGGATGGTTGAGAGGCACTTGAAATTTATGAAGGGTTTGGTGAGACAACTAGCACATCCGAAGGGTTCTATGATGGAAGGATATACGGTATACCAAAACATGTTGTATGTTAGTGAATATCTTCCTATTTTAGCAACAAAGCTCAATTTACGTTGCATTTGTGATCCAGACTCCAATAACAAATTTGAAGGGGAGCAAATGAAGGGGAAAGGTATATTGAGGAAGCTGAAAGGTAATAATTAGCTAGTGGATTTTTATTATATCCTTCATATTCTAATTGTATTTTCTAGTCATAATTGCTTCAATTAAGAGCATATATGTCTTTGTTCAGGAGATTTACATCTTTCTTTGATTTTAATGGTTATTGTCATTAAACAGTTGGTCGAGAATGGGATGCAATTCATTTATACATCGCAAACAATCTTGACTGGATGAAGGTATGAATTGAACAATGCACACAATTGGGTCATGGAATATCATGGGAAGGTGTGGCTTCATTGGTAAAAGCAGCACAACGCAATGGAGATAACAATCTAACAAAAAGGGAAATCGATTTGGCATATGGTGTAAAAGATAAAATGGCAAGTATATAATTAATCAAATATCCCTTTAAATATTTTATTTTGCAAATTACTTATTGACGTACATGTTCTTTTTTTCCATGTATTGTTGCATAAGGACTGATTGGTTGTGTAATTTTTTCGTGTATTGCTTATTGTAGGTAAAACACCATAAGGCTATGGTTTGTAATGGAGGTAGATATCAGATAAAAAAACTAGATGAAACAAAGAAAACATCAGATTCTGGGGTTTCGGCTGTCTTTGAGGTTACCAATGTTTCATCTAGAACTGACAGACATCCAGAAGTCTCAGAAAATTGATACCATGGATATTTGGAATATATTATACAGTGTGACTTTAAATCCTTTAAGGTAGTTCTATTCATTGTCAAATGGTATAGGTTACGATTGAATCAACGTGATCCTGATAGAACTATTATTGAACATGATAATGGATTTACCATGGTAAACACAAGGTTGTTTGAGCCAAGAATAGAGCCCTATGTTCTTCCAAGCCAATGTGAACAAGTATTTTACTCAGAGGTTCCAAGTAAAGTGGGTTGGTCATTTGTTGTGAGACATGATCCAAGGGGAAGGCCAATAAAGTATAACCTAGATGATGGTAATGAAGAGGGTTCTCTAAAAGAAGAATATGATGATGAAGAGCATGATCAACTTGAGTTAGATGATGATGATGATCCAACAGAATATGTCCAAGGAATATTTGAATCAGATGATGTAATAGACAATACCGATGAAGATTATTCTGACGATGACATGATGAGCGTAACTGATGATGATGATGATGATGATGATATGGCCAATCCTTACAATGTTGACTATGTATCTGATGATACAGATGATGACATGGATGAAGAAGACGCTGACATGGATGAAGAAGATGATGAAATATATTGAAACTGTCATCATCATGGTCATCATCATCATCATCACCATCATTTTCATCATCGACATCATCATCATCATCATCACACATCATCATCATCTTCGTTGTCGTCATCATCACACATTTTCATCCTCATGGTGATGATAATCATCATCATCGAGATCATCATAATCAACATAATCATTATCATTGTCATAATCATAATCATCATATTCATCAGCATCAGCATCATAATCATTGTCATCGTCATCATCATCATTGTCATCGTCGACATCATCATTGTCATCGTCATCTTCATCGTTGACTTCATGTTCATTATCAACATGTACATCATCTTCATCATCATCATCATCATCATCACCGTCTTCCTCATGATGATGATACTCATCATCAACATCATCATCACCATCATCATCATCTTCATCATCATCTTCATCATCAATGTCATCATCATCATCATCAAGATCATCATCATCATCATAATCATGATCATCATCCTAATCATAATCATCGTCTTCATCAGCATGATAATCATCATCATCATCATCATCATCATTGTCATCATCGACATCATCATTGTCATTGTCTTCATCAATATCATAATCATCACCATCATCATCAACATCATCATCATCAACTTCATCAGCATCATTGTCATCATAATAATCATCATCACCATCATGGTCACCATCATCATCACCATCATCATCTTCATCAACATCATAATCATCACCACCATCATCAACATCATCATCATCAACTTCATCACCATCATCGTTATCATCATCATCGCCACCATCATCATCTTCATCATCATCGTCATCATCATCATCGTTGTCACGATCAACATCATCATCATATTCATCATCATCGTCATCCTCATGATGATGATAATCATCATCATCATCATCAAGATGATCATCATAATCATCATGATCATTGCCATAATCATAATCATCATCTTCATCAACATCATAATCATCATCAGCATCATCATCATTGTCACTGTCATCAACATCATAACCATAATCATCGACATGAACATCATAATAATAATCATCATCATCAACATCATCATCATCATCATCATCACCATGCTCACATGCTCAATTTTTCAATCATCCTTCAAAGATATATTTTCATTTATCCAAGATAGGGATGTGTCATTATGTAGATGGTTATTCCCTCATTAATGTGAAGGTTCTTTATTCAAGTTAGGATATAATAAAAATATCCTAATACTATTATGGCAATTCATATAATATAAAATAACATATAATACAAATAAAATACATATAATATAAAATAATATATAATAAAAATAAAAATCATATAATAGATAATAATAAATAATAACAAATGACAAGTGTATTTGGACATTGTCGCGACTTGTTTTGGACAGTTCAGTTCAATTTGGAGGTTTTTGTGAATTTGGGAGTAGGTTCGCTGGAGAACAAGGTTCAGAATTGGAGCTCACGGTTGATAATTGGAGGTCAGGGTTGAGAATTGGAGCTCACCGTTGATAATTGGATCTCATGCTTGAGAATTGGAGCTAACGGTACAAATTTGGAGCACACGGTTCATGTTTTGGAGTTCTAGTTTTGGATTTGGAGCCCATGTCTCAACGGGTAAGCATCATGACCTCCTTTTTTTGGGCATGCTGTGACAATGGTTTTTGGGCATCCTGTGACAAGGGTTTTTTGTGCGCGCTGTGATGTTTGCTGCTTTGTGGGACAAGCTTGAATGCAGACAGACCCTTCCTCATTTAGTGGGTTATTCATGGATTCAATTTACAAACCTTCTTACCTTACAAATGAGAAACTCGTTGTTTAGGTCATGAGATTAGAATAGGGCTTCGCGCCTCACCCCCTCTCGTATCTATGAGTCACTATTATAGTGATCATTCATTTTGTAGTGCATCTATAGATGTAATTACGCAATTTCTCTAGTTTTGCACAAACAGGCTTGATCAAAGAAGTACTTCGAAGAGACTGATTATCCAGACCTTTTGAACGGTTAAAATAGAACTAGGAAATTAGGGCCCCTGACTACAACTAGCAAAACCCCTCTTAAGGTAAGGAAGGTCAGACTATCGTATGGGAATATTAAAGGAATAAAGACTTCCACAGTGAGGAGTTCTTACTTCACAAGGAGGTATTAATTTACCAGACTAGTTCATCCTCATATTCAACCGGTAAGGTCAGATACTATAGGGAATAGAAGCCCTTAATCTGTTAGAAGGAAAGAGAAATAAGGGGTAGGGGTTGAATTTCATGTTTCCAGCTTAGTCAAGTCATAAGGCATGAAAGGAAAGTAATAAATAAAGTAATAAGGGGGTGCCAATCACCCGCCCCACCACAGGGTACCCATTCTAGTGGTGCCAATAAAGAGTAGGTCTTAAGGCAGAGAGCGATACCATATCTAGGGAACGACCTTGGATCAATAAAAAATATACTATAGGGAACAGATCCTCTGAAATCCAGGACCTTGAAAAACACACTAGTTCAGGGATAAAAGTTTGGGAACAAAGAAGTTGAAATAAGTAGCGACTTTTAAAAAACCAAGACAAAGCAAACAAATTCTTGGTTGGGGTAGTTATAGACCTTAACAAGTTGGAGAATACAACAGAGACAACCATTACGGGAAGGGTCTAAGGTCAACAATTCAATGTCAAAACCCTCAAGGATTAGGGTTAGGAAAATTGGGGTGACAAACTAGGATGTGTGCCCAAAGTCCTATTAATATCATCATCAAACAAAAACTGTCCATGAGGACAGAGTTCAAGAACTCTGTCCACATGAACTATATCTCACAAAAGATATGATTTAGGAATAAGTCCTTAGTTTTCAAGTGTGAACTAATTATTTTCCAACTACGAATTAATTATTTGATATCATATTAGACTCCTTAAGGATATAGAGCCATTGGACTGGATTATAATGAGTAATGGGTTTTAAATTTAAGTTATGAAAAACAATAATGAATCCAATAGCAATTTATTATAAAAGTAAAATTATAGTATTTGTTTAGGAGATTTTTATTACTATATTCATAGTAATAAATTCTTTGTATTAAATCTATCAAAAGAAAGATGTGGATGGTGTCTTTAATAGTTTGGAAGATTATTTACATTTAATTGTAATTTTTTTATAAGACTTATCATTATTCCATCGAGATGTTTCCTTTCAAGGTTGTGTATGTTAGGAATAGTTACAAAATAACATACATTAACTATTCCCCTAACTTTTAGAACTCAACCCTAAATTAAACCCCTTAGTTACTTCCACAGAAAAATATTTAGAAACACAATTCTCATACTGATTTGGTAAAAAATTATCCATATAAAAGTCAATCTTTGACCTACTAGCTGAGCTAGAGAAAAATTGGAAAATTCTGCAATGTCCCCTATTCAATTTTGGCCTTTAGTGCTGCAAAACTACGTTTCCAGAATTTTTGTAGCATTCCCCCCTGTTTTACACTGCAGGAACTACAAAAGTTTCACCTTCAGAACTTTTGTAGAATTTTCGTTGTTTTTACACCGTTGGCACTGCAACAGTTATGAAACTGCATTTTTTGTGCAAAAACTTGTCTGGACGCTTTCAAACCTTTTCCAAGGATCTAATACTAAAATTTAAGCATGTTATGGTCTAATTTCATCAAATTTATCTCTTGCCTCAGCAAGAAGTTTTATATTACCTGCACTAACCTCATCTTTCAACATTTGCAACTCTTTCTTCATATTTTTGTTTTCTGCTTTAAGGGATCTGTTATGCTTGAGTAGTTGTTTTTTCTTTTGAGCTTGGAGTACATCTCCTTGCTGAAGGAATACCTAGCACCTCAGGATCATAACCAACAAGGAAAATAAACATGTTATAATCCCTGCTCATTTTCCTAATCTCTAGTTCAAGCACGAGCAATTTGGTTAATCCAAAATGAAATAAACTAGTTTTCTACCTTCTTAGGTTTCGACTGCACCTATGTTCCATCTTTCCAAGACTTCTATACAAATCAAAAGGGATGTCTAAAAATGTTTTTCCAATGAAATGTAACAACAATTTGAAGTGAAATTGATACACTGTGTCAAATATTCCTTCATGTGTAAAATAATTCCTTATGGCAAATAAAAGTTTCTCATATTTCTCTGAAAGCCAAGCTTTGGGTATCCCATGAGTTAAATTTGATCCCTTGTGTTCTTTAGAAAATAATCATAATTTATCAACTAAAACTTCATCACTTTGAACCAATGCTCTTGTAATGCCTCCTTGAGTTACATCAACCTAAGCTAACACACACCATTTTTTTATGTAAATTAATTACATTATGCACACAGTAGCGGAAGTATGACCCTCTAATGAGATCCATAATTTACTTAGACAAACACTAATTGCATAATACATATCTATTAAAAAAAAAATTTACATGAGTAATAACTTTAACTCTAATTATGAAATGTGTTAGTCAAGACACTACTAGCGCTCATAGCAATAACAATTACAGACATGTAACAACAATAAAATAAACAATTTCAAGAATCTTGGTGAGTAACAACAACAGTTTCAACAACAACAACAATATCAACAAGTAACAACACTAGTTTTACCAAGTAATAACAACATTTTCAGCGAGTAGCAACAACAACATAAATTAGTTTAAAATTGCTAGTGAGTAACAGTAGTAGCAATGATTAGTTCGAAACTAATGCTTAATATAAGACCCAACTTAAAAACAAGTTTATTAACTTGATTAACGTACTTTAAACCTAATAAACCAAACTAATTTCAACCAATTACAAATTATGGCTTAAACTTGGAAAATAACAACATGAAAATTCCTCATTAATAGCATGGCTTTAGTGAACAACACTTCCAACCATTCCTATGAATTTATTACTCTTCACAAAATTAAATTTTGGTAAATATTCTCTCATAAATGAATTTCATTCATTAAAAATGAAAAAAAAAACCTGTCCATGAGGAGAGAGTTCAAGAACTCTATCCACTTGAACTATATCTCACACAAGATAACAAGTGTTTAGCCAAGCAATGGTGATGACTCATGGTATTATGCCTCACTAGTTTGCGATGTTGAAACCCCATGAAACATAATACCATGAGTCATCCCCATTATTAGCCAACACTTATTAGCTATTTTAGATTTAGTGAATTGAAAGTGGCTAAGGAAACACAAAAAATAAAGGTAGTAAGTTTGACTAAATAAACTATTTTGATAATTGTACCTACATCTTCTAGTATTTTGATAATTTTACCTAAGAAACTATTTTGATAATGGTGACGATTCTTGGTATTTTGTTTCACAAGTTTTCCATGTTGCAACCTAATGAAACATAATACCAAGAGTCGTCACCATTACTAGCCAACACTTATTAGCTATTTTAGAGTTAGTGAATTGAAAGTGGCTAAGTTAACGCAAAAAAGAAAGGTAATAAGTTTGACTAAATAAACTATTTCGATAATTGTACCTACATATTCTTTGATGGGAATTCAGCCAATCAAATTGGAGGTATAGGTGTTCATCTTTTGATCACCCATGACCACTATTTTTGCTTCAAATTGGGTGTTGGTCTGAGTACAAACACCAGATTTGAACTACTTGCTTTATGGACTCTCCTTTATTGTGCTAAATCCATGGTCCTTCCCACTCTGCACATTCATGGTGACTCCACAACCATCATTAATTGGTTCAATATAAGATCATCACTAAATTTACTTGCACTTGATGGCTGGTGTCAACGTATCCGTGATATGGAACCTTACTTCATCCAGCTAAAAGCATTTCACATATTCAGAGAACACAATACTAAGGATGATAGCTTATCCAAAGAAGCATTAACCTTGGCCTCAGGCTATTCTCAGTTTACTGAATTCACTGATGGTGAATGTACTGATCAGGGCACTTTATAGATTTTCTAGCCCTTAGCACTTGACTCTTTTATGTGATGTTGCTATTGACATCCTTTGGATGATTGAGGTGGATGATCCCCACATATTACTGATCTCTCTTATTTATTGCTTCTTTGGATTAGCTACTTCAGTATTAGACCTGAATTCTTAGTCTGATGAAGGTTAGTGATGTGGATGTAGTCAAGATTCATAGATTAGAGGTGTTACCTTTGAATGTTTGTCCAGTATTCCTGTGAAGCTGATCAATTGTATTCCTTAGGGTTTCCTTAGGGTTGAAAATTAGTATGGGAAAACAAGTTAGCGTTGCCTTAGGGTTGAAAATTAATATGGGAAAACAAGCATCATCAAGACAAAGTAAAAGGAATAAATAAAAAAATATTACAGACTGATATAAATGTATTTAACATGCCAAGTAGTGAGATCTGGAAATGTCCACTCTTCACCACCACTAGGAAATATGCCTCTGAAGTGCTGGCTTATGCACTTCAGAGTAGCAGAGAGGTTAAAACATCCACTCTACAGGTGAATTTGAATGTAAATGATAAAACATCTAGAGGTTAAAAAATCCACTCTATGGTGAATTTGAACGTAAATGATAAACAGAGAGGAGCACTAAGCAAGCTACAACACTTTGTAGTAAATCGAATGAGTAGAGATATAATGTCTACAACATTCTGCATACATCCTTCACTTTAATGATGTTAGTTCTTGGCGATACTATATAGTGGATCTTTTAACCTCTTCACTGCTACTCTGTAGTGCATATATTTATATATATCTAATCATATATATATATATATATATATAATCCATGGTGGTAAAGAGTGGACATTCCACTTGAATGATGCTTGGGTCTTGAAGCAAGTACTAGGTATTTTGATGTCCTCCATTTTTTATTTGATCATTTTATGCCAATTTTCACCGTGTCTAATTTTTTCTTGCCCCTCTTACATTTAGCAGGATAAGATGGCCTTTGTGGTTTAGATAGTTGGTTAGCTTTAGAATTATTCCATGGTGTGAGTGATATTTGATGTTTCCTTTCCCTTTTTCCATCCCCTTGGTTTCATCAAATCATTGAGGAAGGCATGATATGGTTAATTTAAGAGCCTTTTGATTTGTGGGGTATAGTCTTTTTTCGTTCTTTCTACTATGGGATTGCCTTAGGGTTGAAAATTAGTATGGGAAAACAAGTTAGTGTTTACTTAGGGTTGAAAATTAGTATGGGAAAACAAGTTAGTGTTTACTTAGGGTTGAAAATTAGTATGGGAAAACAAGTTAGTGTTTACTTAGGGTTGAAAATAAATATGTGAAAACAAGCATCATCATGAATATACATACTAGATCGGCATAAAAATTTGTTTCGTAGAGCAGTATGGGTGAACAATAGAAGACTACAAATCAATGAAAAGTTAGGGATAATCTTCATTATAAAAGGACCTTTGGGTAGGTAGAACATAGCATCAATTCATTCTCCATTTGAGTCCTTCAACCATTCATCTCACTCTCATTCGTTCTTAGGTCTCAAAATCTTTAATTTGGGAACAGAGTACTTATACAGTTCGATCAAAGCCATCAGCTATGCAAGATGCTGAAAGTAAGGATATTGTTTCATGTTTCACTTTTGTTGTCAAAAGGAATACTGAAAAGTTAGGAAGTACCAAAGATAGTCATTATGTGCAAGTGGACTTAATGTAGGGAGAGAAGTCATGTCTACTTTTTTGTTCTTGAATGGGAGCAATGATTACACTATTTTATACACCATTTCATGAGAGATATTACATGCTTGGAGGTTACTCATTAAGATGATCCACTTGGAAGGTTGTTCACATGGTTCATGCCCTATTTTTTGAAAAACTATTTTCTATTCGAGGGCTGCTTTATAGATTGACTATTGTGCACATGGGTGGCATCTAGGGCCTACAAAGCAAGTTGTGTTTTACTCCAAATAGTGTTATGATGTATAGGAATCCTACGAACCTAATTGACTCTACAATGAAGTAGGTTTAGAGTCTAGATGTTTATATTTCTAGGTTAATTTTTTTTTTGAATTGAAGTGTCATGTGTGTGGCCTGTGAATTCGCACATTCACTAGGTCAATTTAGTAGGGGATTGGGACGAATTGACCATTTTCGGTACCAAACTTGTCACTCCAATCGTTTCAAAGGCCAAGTTAGATCACTTGGGGGTCAAATTGGTTGACTCAGCCACCTCGGTAGAAAAACACTTGATTAAATCTGCAACTATTATTGTTGAAAAGGGGTTAGGCCAGTAAAAGGAAAAGGCAATGTTAGGAAAAGGAAATGCAAGCAATAAGTGAGAATGGAGAATTGTATGTAACTAAAAGAGGGGCATACATAATATTTCTTAGGGCATACATAAGTTTTTGCATACAATCCCATTAGTATCATAAATTATGGGAGAGATCAGAAAAACATCCCTACACAAATATTAACCGATAAGTATGGTTTTGGTGTTCCATTTGGAGAATAAAATCCTATAACAATAATTGTTATTATGACTCTTAAAGGGTCCTAGATGAGATCTGTGCACTTTTAGGTAGTTCAACCTTCAAGGAAAAGAAGCCATCAACAACAAGTATGTGCACCCTAGAAAACATGGAAAAGATCATAAAACATCTTAGGTAAAATAGATAATCATCCACAACATCACAAAATCATTCATGGGAAAACTAAAAACCACTTAAAGGAGATATGTTCTTTGAAGAAGATAGTCCATTAAAGGAGAACCTCTAGGTTTTGTATAGAAATATATTGGCATAAATTGCAGTGTTATATGTGATCCATATGCATAACATATCATCTCAAGCTTGACAACGTTGAAAGGCTAAAGTACAATGGCCACAAGCATACATTTGAAGCTTATGAAGCCTACTTAATTCATGTTAGCAAAAGGAAATGCAAGCAATAAGTTAGAATGGATACTTGTATGTAACCAAAAGAAAGGCATACATTAGAATTTTAGGGCTACCAAATGCCCACACCTATTAACCAAACTCATTCTTGACAAGCTTTTTCTTTAACAAGTTATTGGCTTACAAGTCTTTCCAAGTTTTTTTTCTCATAAGTCTTTCCACATTTTTTTTCTTATAAGTCTTTCCACGTTTTTTTGCTGGTATTTTGCTATGCTTATGCCAAATTTGTTTTTGGCCACAGTGCAGGTAGAACCAAACAGGTATTTTTTAGACCTGTCTTCCTCCAGTGAAGCGAGTTTGGGAAGGCTAGAGGAAAGTGAGACATCCAGTAGGTCTACACGGGCTAGATCAACTAGATGTCAGAAGATCAGAAGAAAATTTGACAAACGCATGAATTTTTTTCTCCAAGGAGGGGGGTCATGTTCTTATGATGATGAGACAGTGGGAGACATCAACGTGCCCTTAAGGTACAAACACCTAGTGAAACAATGGGTGCCTAGCGATCTTCCTAAAGTAAACACTGATTTTTTTGTGAATGAGAGGATATATAGAATTGCACCGTCCTAATTGCATGGATTGGGCTTGTTTTGCATGGAAGGCATAAATGTTGGATACGGTATATGTACAAAATTGATGGAGTATGTTGAACACTGTTACAACTACAGTGATTGGATGCACCTGGTACAATATACATGAAGCATGCGTAGATATGGGTTGTCAGCAAATTATATACAACTGAAAGACAAAGCTCAAAATAAAGGAGCAACGATGTACATGGATGGAAGGGAAAAAACAACCAGTAATATTGTGGGTTTTATAAACAGTACACAACCAGGGTCTAGATTAAAGCAACCCAACTGCATATTCAAGTCGTGTGAAGGAAACCGTGTCTTTGTATGTGCAATTAAATCAATAGCTGCTGGCGAAGAAATGCTTATTGATTACAATTTGAATCGTGTAGATACAAACAATGTTAGTATGGTTGTGGTACAAAAAACAATTTAACCACCCTTTTATTAATTATTTTAACGTCTATAGGAATTTTTGTTAGCATATAATTGAAACTATCTACTTTTCATGTTTCCTTATGTAACTTTTAGTATGTTTTTGATGCAGGGTTCTCTCAGGGGCACCTCCATCTCCGTAGATGTTTGTCGACCTGAGTCAAGGCAGCAGGTATACATTGATATTGCCAATGTAATATTAAATTTTAGGATGGCCATACAGTTACATTGTTATGTATTTTCATTAGTATATTAGGTTCGTTTATATAATATTATCGATTTTCCATGTAGAGTGTTGATCAGGGAAGCCAACTGGCATGGGGGCTTCACTTATTGACCAATATCCTATCACGTTAATTCATATTGTGGGTTTTAAAATTATCAAAAATTGAACCAATATATTGTAGGTATTGGGGGGGATGAGGGGTTTAAGGTGGGGGTGGGTAGGGTGGTTTATAAGGATTGAGGTATAAAAAGGGGTGGGGAGGAGGTTTTAAGTATTGGGATGCGGTTTCAACAAAAATACTTTGGGAAGTATCTCTGGAAATTAAGGGTATTCTTTAATATCCCATAATCGCACATGCTATGTGAGAGGTTCACTAAGTGAAGTCCCCGTGCCAACCAGCTATTGATCAGCCGACTACATCATCAGGGCAACAACCAAACATGAATGTAATTCTCCATTTCAAATACTTTAAAATCGTAAACATGTCTATCGTGACGCATTATGTTTATTTTGTTATGTATTCTTTCACTTTTATGGTTGCGTTCATGATGGTAATGTTGTCTACCTTTTTTGCAGATTGATCGGGGAAACTCCCTAGCTATTGATCAGACGACTGGAGACTCAAGGAAACCATTTAACCTAAATGTAATTCCACATTCTAAATACTTAAAAAATGTACACATATAAAACATGTAGCATAGTGTTTATTTTTGTTTTTGTTCTGTATTTGTCAGCTTATACATATTGTGTTCATTGTGATAATGTTCTCTACTATTTTTGCAAGTGGTTCATCGAGGTAAATCCCCATTCGTTGATCAGACCACACTTTTGACTAGGCATCAGGTAATCCTAGATGTAATCCCTAATATAATTATTTGCGCACACTATATTTTCAAATACTAAGCAATTTTTTAGATATTTCAATTGCAAATAGGGGATTCCATTTATAAAATAGCGTCTCAAAACTCTTTACAAAATGAGGTCTCTCGGTTGATGAGAGATAGTGAAATTAGAGAGTCTGCAGACCCATTGAGGGTGCTACAAAGGACAACAAAAAAAACAAAATGAGGAACTGGTTCGTTTGACATTAGCAGTTCCACTAACAGAAGGGCTTGAACAAAGGATTCAATTGTTGTTACAGCAACATAAACAAGTGGACATAAGTTATCGAATAAAAATGTAAATTCATTTATAAAAACTTTATAATATTTGATTTTATATGATGTTGAACTTATAATACAATGGGTTTAATTTACATCATGCTATGGATATTATCAGTGGTGTTCAAGGCAATGTTGGTCCTAGTGACCAAACTACTCCACGTACACAACATACTTCTCCCATATTGTCCACTGAACAATCAACAACACACTTTGTGACACTGCTGAGGGCAGTGGAGGGTGCAGCCGATGTTGCCCCACCCACAACAGATGTTGCAGAAGAAGGGTGGATGCATTGCTAGATAGAGATGTGGAAGCAAACCTGGATCTTCTCGTGTGACTAGCACTGGTTCAATAAAGTGTACATTTTTGGTGAATGAAGAACCGGTTCCAATAAAGATAGAGAAGATTCTAGGTAATTATAGATTGTTCAATTTATTTTTTATAATTTGTGTCTAATATACCGATAATATTGTCTAATGTTGACTAATTATGGCAATAATGTTTTGCAGGAAATGATATATTTTATAAACACATGGATGATTTGGCCTTGGAGATCTTTGGGCTCACCATCCGTACAATGTGGAACAAGCAGCGAAAAGATGTAAAGGATGATTTGACTAATCACTTGGTTAGTCTGTTCAAAAAAGATACCTTTGATACATCGAAGGTACTACAGAAGGCTGGAAAACATCTAAAGATTGTCCGAGACCAATATAGGGATCACCTAGAAAAGAACCCTAGGTATGAGCACCCTCCAATGATTACATCTATGGAGTGGAAAGCCCTGGTGGAAGATGGAAAAGAGAAGGGCCTGAGAAAATCAGGAAAGATACCACCAGGTGGAACAGGGAGGTATGCAATTCATTCTAAAATGTAGTGGTAAGCCTTATTATTACTAGTTTTTATATCAATTTTGGTACATAGGCTAATGTATTTAAAAAATTAATTAGGCTCTCGGACACATCTAAGGCCACAAAGGCAAGAATTGAAAAAATTGGCCAACACAAGCTTGGTCCTGGTGGTTACTCCAACTTGGCGGCCCGATATGTAAGTATCGAAAAACCCGAATCTGCATCCAAATATCAAACAAATTATTATTTTTGTTTTTTTTCTAACAAAAGGCTTTAAAATTAATGACATCATGGAAATATGAAGGCCGATCAGTTCAAAGAATTGCCCAGTGCGGATTACATGAAGCTTGGCTTCGAACATGGCTTTGACATCGTTGTTCAACACCGGAGAAGCTTGTCTGTGAATACTGCACGATCTTTTGCTGATCCATCTGGTGCCTAGGTATGTGAAAACTGTATAGTTTAATGATAATTTATTAATGTTCATGCAATTTGTTTCTTATAAATAAACTAACGTAAATTATTTATTCCTTTTTGTGCAGGAAAGTAACGATCCCGTTCATGTCGAGGATGAAGTACATGACCAACCAAACGAAGATCATAATTCTCATCCTAGTAATGAATTTATCAATGTGCTACTATTTTTTATAGACCATTGTAGATGATGAACATTAATTCTAATTCTACATAATTCAACTACAAAGCATGTAGCTACAGATCATAACACGGAACAGGTTGGGCCAGTACGAGATAATGTTGAACATGTTGATGTGCACATGGCAGGTATAAAAACACACATTCGTAATGTTTTTTTAATAAATTACTCATATTTATCAAAATATAAATATATTAATGAAATATTTTGACATTATTGTAGAAATTCATCACCCCTCGCCTGAAGTTCAACCTTGCGAGCAGACTAGTAGAGATACCGATGATCAGATTCCTGAAGATGTGACTCTAACTAAATATTTAAAGAGAAGAAAAGTAAAAAGGAAGTGACTAAACAAATTTTGAGTAATTCTTATTTATAAAAAATAAAAATTAATGCTTTTTCCTCTGTTTTATGAATGATTGCTTTACTGAATTGTTTACTGATATTTTTTTTCTGCCATTGACTAAATTAATGTTTTAATGAATGGCTTTTTTAGCTATTGAATGATTGAATGGTTTAATGAATGTTATAAAGAATGATTTAATGAAAGCATTTTTCAACTATTGAGTGAAATAATTTGCATTGTAGATGCATTGTTATTTGCATTGTGAAATAGTGAAATAAATTGTTATTTGCAAGTATAGGCATTGGGTTTGGGGAGTTGAGAGTGATGTGAGGGGGGGGAGGGGCCATAAGAGCTTCCACCTTCACATGGTTGGTCCTGTTTAGTAGAGAATATTAAATTATTCTCGAAATAGAGAGGAGCTCAATGAATTGTAAGGAAGAATACATTATAAAACATCTATTCCTATATTTTTACTGTGTAATTTTCACTATTGCTATTTGACTCCTCCATTGGAACTTGTTACAGATAGCGTTGAGAAACATTTCCAAAGTTAAGAGGCAAGAAATGGAGTTTTGATTAGATCGATGGCCTTATATACATAGTATTTTTGGTTATCCATGTTTTATCAGGTGATATATTCTTACTAATTATAATTTTTTTCTTACATAATTTATGTTAGATCATTATATTTTAAATTCCTTGATTAGATTAAGCAATTGAGTGTCATTTAATGTTGCTTGAGGATTTTAAAGAACTCAGTTACTATTGCTTGAGGATTTTTAAAGAACTCAGGTACTTGAATTGAATTAGTAAATGATAGATGTTATATAACATGTTTATATAAATGGTTGGGCATGATAGCTTCAGAGATAGATTGTTTGAATACTTGGTCAATTGTAGCAGGATGGATTTATTTTCGCAACACACTCATGTCTTCATTTTATGTTTTCAAGATGCTTTTGAACAAATAATGGCTTGTTTCTACATCATAAGTCCACATTCAATGTGTTCAAGATGCTTTTGAAAAAAGAATGGCTTGTCTCTACATCAAAAGTCCACATTCAACAGCCTTTGCAGCGAGATTTTTTATATACCGAAAAACTAACATTCATTCTTTAGTTGACTATGGATTTTGCAATCATGCAGACGCAAGATGTGGACAATGGTACACTGTTAAAGTGGACTCTTCAAAGGTTACCTTGGAAAATAGGACATATCTTCTTCAATGAGCTGAAGTTCGTGTGTGTGTTTTTGATATAGAGACAACCAAGGTTCCTTTGAAGTTCCCTGATGCCGAATATGACATGATAATGATGATTTCACACATGGTGGATGGGCAAGGCTATATTATTAAAATCGAGAGGTAAAAACACTTGGCATTTTTTTATGCTCGTTGGTTAGCCTATCCTTTGTTTTGGGATTTCTTTCATCTATGTTTTGGGATTTTTATTGTTTGTAGATTGATGTTGCATTGATTGTTATGAACATTGTTTCTCTTCTTTAGTTTTCCAATTCCTTTTAGTTTGTTTCCTGAGTGTGTAGGGGTGGGGCATTGAAGACTTGGAGTACACTCCAAAACCAGAATTTGAAGGAAATTTCAAAGTAGCAAATGTGCCAAATGAGGTATATCTGCCATTTACTGTTTACCCTAAGACTATAATTCTGAAAACAAGTATTGATCCCCTGGAAGTTTGCTATGTTTTCCAGATAGAGCTTCTTAGGCGGTGGTTCAATCACATGCAAGAATTGAAGCCTGGGATTTATGTCACGTATAATGGAGATTTCTTTGATTTACCTTTCATCGAACAACAGGCTAAGCACCATGGAATGAGAATGAGTCATGTATGTTAATTTTCTTATCTAATATACTGGCATCTTATGCTTGCTGACTATTTTTTGGATTTTCACTCAATTCTATGTTTAATTCAAAAAGGAGTTTATTATTTAGTGTATTACAATGAATGTATTAATCCATAGAGTGGACATATCAGGGCCCCAATGTATACTGTGTTCTTGAATCCTTTAGAAGTTTTCTCTACCTCTTAAAATTCCTGCATTGTTTTGCAACCAAGGATAGGTTTTTGACCATCATTATAAATTTTGACCCCTCTATTATCTAGCCACTTCATTTAGCAAGAACAATCCGTGCTTACCTTGGTTGTTTGGAATTTGCAAGAGTGAAGTTAAATATCTACTGTACATTATTAATAATGATTTAAGGTAACATACTCTGTTGTTTCTTTGTCTCTTTGCTATATGAAGTGGTTATGTATTTGTAGGATTCAATCTTATTCTATATCCCTTCCTTAAGCAAAGCTAGAGTATTCTAAAAGTATTGAATGCCTCTTGGTCAACAAGTTTATTTCTGTTATTTTTTTTATCTTAGATGTTTCCTTTGGTCCCCTCTATTTAGAGACTCTATAGGTTCAGTGTCCTCCATCATCACTTATTAAGATTGGGGATGTAAAGCACTCTTTGCATGAGAGCTCTTTCTTATACAAGGAGAAACTTATGCAGATACTTATACAATTAGCACAATGCATATGAAGGATAAACACAATTCTTTAGACCCATTTCATCTTAATCATGTTATAAAAATCCACCCTTTAGAACTTTAGTCTCCTCAAAATGGAGGTTAGGGACACATACATTGTATGGGGACTGCTTCATTCCACTTTCCAACTAATAGTCTCACCCAGAGAAGCACTACATTGTGTTCAAATAGGAAAAATTGATTGCAAGCAACCTTTCTCTGACTCTCTCGAAAGGCAAGTCACATAAACCATTTCTAAGTGGGTAAGTTGGAACATGCGGGCATGGGATTACGTGACCTTTGTACATGTGGTTCACACTACCTGAGTTACTTGGAGAAGTGTGTAGGCTGAAGTTGTGTTGTAATCACCTACCCTTAGCACATGTAATGGCTCTAGTTAAGGAACATTCTCTTAAAGTGTTCATGGATTGGTTAGATTGGACTTTGTCTTGTTAAGTGGTCCACTTGTAGACCTACTACGGGGTTTGCTTGTAATTACTCTCTTCCTTATTCCATAAATAGAAAGGAGGGTGCTTCTATTGAGGATATTTGGTTTTCTATTTTGCAAAATGTAAATTTAAGAGTAAAGTAGTTGTGATAACTATATGTACAAGGATGAAATATATACTTGACATAGAATCCTCTAGTTTGCTACCAGGATTCCTTTAGTGGTCAAATTATAGGCTGAAACCATGTGGCCGTAAGTGGAATATTTGGATTTTTTTTTAAATCCATCAACACACGTCGCTTTTCTGATGTTATTCCGACACTCCGGTAAACTCATCCGACGGCCATGTCATGAGCCCAATGCTTCCACCCGTTGGACTATCGATAGTTAAAGTGTCAGACTGCATCGAAAAGTTGACTCTTCTAGTGTCGGATTGTAGCGGCTTTTCGACAGTGTCTGGATTAAAAATCGATGACAACACCATTTCTCTGAAACTTTTGTCTGTCAGAAGGCCGACGCTGCAAGGGTTGGAGGACATCGGATTTCTGACGGTTTATGCCAGTTTGGTTGGCACTTCAGAAGGAAAAATGATTGAATATGCAACACAATGGTCTGTCAGATATTTCACCCACATTAGTAGACTATTGAAGATCCAACGTTACGCCATCGACACCAAAAAAAAGTGTATGTGTCAAAAATGAGACAGAGAAGTGTCAAATTTTAGACATGCAAGGTGTCGGATTTTGGGTTGAAATTATGTTGTGTTCGTTCTTTAGGTTTTGCAAGCATGACAAAGACAAAATGTATGCTCAGAATATTTTTCATGTTTAGGTCTAGAGAACAGAAAAGAGAAAACTAAGCTTACACTGGGTGTTAGTTTTTCGTAAGTTTAGTCCCTCAGGTCCGGAAAAGTGATAAACCTATAGCTGAGAATATTGTTCTCAATTCCAAAGAAAAGAGAGTGCTCCTTTTTCGTAAATATTCCACATGGTCCGAAAAAGTGATAAACTACCACCAATGTGGATGCCCATTCAATTATTCTTAACGAGTTTGAACGGACAAGTTTACTTGGAAGTCAAGTCTATTTTGGGGAGTCATACCTGGGCCTAAAGAAAATCCATAAGTGTGGGGATCCTTTTAATAGGGATATCTCGTAAAAGATGAAAAATGAGGCTCATTTTGTCATGAAAAACTACTAAGAAGGCTCCCACAAACCTAGATCAGCTGAGACATGGGTACTAGAAAGACAATAAAGTGTTCTAAACTAGGATACCCATGAAGAGGAGGCCCTATCCACAGAGGAACAATGATGCAGATGAGTTAAAAATGGTTTAAACACCATAGTCCATGGTCAAAGAGGCAATCCTAGGGTTAAAAACAGATAAGGTGTAAATGAAAAAGTACATATTGAGGACCAAATCCTACCCTATATCAGCGGATAACATCTTCTTTAAGATCTCGAACCTATTGCACTTAGTAAAAAGTCATGGTATTATTTCATTTATAAAAATTAATTTTTAAATTATAGATTGAGTCCAAAAATTTGAATTTTTTCTATATATAGTTTAAAAAAAAACATACCATTTGAAAATTTACCCAATTTGGCAATTTTTTAGCTCGGGCCTCAACTGTTCACTGAGGATAAACCAGTGGACCAAATCGACATCCGTCAGTTACAGGTTGGTAAAAAATCCCTTCTCCTTCTTTTCATATGTTCTAATGTTTAGTTTTGTGAAAAAATTCATGGTTTTGTGCCTGCCCTAAAGGGGTCACATGACATACACGGGTATGCTACTATGGCTATCTCGTACACTCATTTCATACGTGACTTGATTTAAAGAAACCCATGTATGATACATGACATGCCTAAAAGATAGTACCGCATTCTGTGTGGCCTATAAAAACTTGTAAATTGGCCAATATGCAAAGAAACTAATGGATTCTATCGATTGATGGTGGTTAATGGGAAGGTATACAATGGTTCTAGAATGGAGGGAAACAGGGCATGAAGACATGGACCAAGAAGCTCTTCAAGATTCCCCAACATTACAAGATTTACAACAATGTGGGTTGTTAAATTTCTACTATACTTCCAGCATAAGGGCCAATGTCCGTTTGCTAGAGCATCTGATCAGCTACTGGGATCACAACTTTGGTGCCTTTTGTCTTCAAGGAGATATTTTGGAGGTTAAAGTAGAGGACATGTATTTTATTATAGGGTTTTCCTGCATAGGTATGCTTACGAATCTCAAGGGTACATGTAGGGGTGGTGACCCTATGAGTATCCAAGACTATATTGACACTTACTTCCCACTAGGAATGCAAAAGAAGGGACCATGTATCCCTATTTTTCGCATTGCCAGCTTTCCATTACAAGTAGTGGTAAGCACTGTGGTCAGAATTGCCAGATCTTTTGCATTGCATCTAGCTACTTGGACTCAAATGTGGATTGCAGTGGAGTGCATGCAGGGCATAGTATTTTACTAGTGTTCGGGTATGATCTTGATTATGAGGAAACAACTCTCTCACTGCAAAAGAAGGCGCAGGAAGAACTTTGGATACTCAAGTATTTTAGTGGCATTCTTATTTGAGAGAGTTCTCTCTATTAGCCCCATAGTAGCACTACCACAACCTTCCCCTTGACAGCCTAGACTTACCAGATGGCAGGAGGTGTTTCTCCATCAGGGTGGCAGAGGATCTGTTCATAGTGTCTATGACAATGACTTCTATCCGTGGTGGGAGTAGCAAGTACCAAATCTTGAGTAGTTTCCATACGCCGGACTCAATTGCTGAGGAGATAATGATCTTTTCCTCCCGCCAAGGGAGGAATGGGGAGAGCTAGGTATTTTTCATTTTATGCTTTTTAATTTTTTATGAATTTTAAATCATAAAGATATATACATATGTATAATAGTTTTAATCTATTTTTAAATCTTTCCAAAATGTATATATTGAACATGTACACCCGATGGGAACCCTGGGACTTTTATGCGGCCTACATAGGGTGGGGACCAAGGTATACTTATATTTTTAGAGGGGAATATGGACAGGCCGACCCAAGGGGTCCCTACCATACTCATAGAGAGGATTCCCATTGCGATGCAGGAGTTTGTAGTAGGGAGTTTTCCTAACTGAAGACGCCTATTGAGAAGGGTATCCAGGTCCGTTTTACATTACAAAGAGGCCTAGGAGGTAGCCACAGCTGGGGAATCTGAGGAGAAGGCTTATGTCTATAGGCATATTTATGGATTATGATCCTAATTTTTGTATATTTATACATTTATGACAAGATATTCAGATCAAGACTCGATCTATCTATCAAAAAAACACACACACGCACACACACACAAACACACACACATATTTCGTGGTTATTTACATGTGTTCCAAATGTATCTATTATGTTTATTTTACAATGTCAAGTTCCAATCTAGAATGTAGTTTGCATAGGAATCAATGATTGTATTTTCATTTCTTGGAATTTGATTAAATGAAATACTTTCGAAATTTCTTTCAAGTAATCTAACCTGCAAAAAATGTCATAACAAAGTAGGGTTTCAAACCCGATAGTCTCCATTGAGTTGGGAGCCACGAGTTGAGAGTCAATCCTAACCTCCAAAAGGGTAATGACATATGACACAAAATCCCATAACAACTCAATAACAACTCTTTAATCGGCCACATTATTAGTAGTAGGACCTAAGCAAGCGCCTCCAGAGGCAACTAGTTGTCATGAGAGTGAATAGATGACCCATGTGGCTAAAGGCAGGTTACAAGTATGGCGGCTAGCGCCATTTGCAAAACCTACGAACCACTCAGCTCACATCCGTGGCAACCAACAGATTGTTTAAGAAACACTAACCAGCTCACTATTGTACATAAAAATACATACTATAAAAATACAAGAACATGCACCATGCCTAGGCGTAGTACTTCTTCAGGTAGAGCCCATTTCTAGGCTCAGGAAACTTATTTCCATCAAAGTCTGTTAACTCATACACCCCTTTTTCAAGAACTTTGACACAACGTAGGGACCTAGCCATATGGACTTGAATTTTCCTGCCCCCAGAGGTTCTTTGTCTTGATCCCAGATCAAGACAAGCTCCTCTTTGGATAAAATTTTTGGCTTAACCACTTTTTCGTATTGGTTTTTCACCCTATTCTTATGAGATTTGTTTGCCATCAGCGCATCTCTGCATCGTTCATCTAGATTTACTAGATGTAGCAAACATTCTTCTAATTTTGTAATGTTAGGGAGTACATGAATGGCTATATTAAGAGATGGAATTTTGCATTCAACCGGAGTGATTGTTTCCACCCTGTGAACGAATTGAAAAGGTTAAAAACCGGTGCCAATCTTGACATTAGTCTGGTACGCCGAAAGTGCAAGATATAGCATGATTTCCCAATTTAACCGGCTTGCGTTAATGGTACGCTTGAGAATGGTGTTCAAGGTCTTATTTACTACCTCTACTTGACCATTTGCTTGCGGGTAGAAGGAAGATGAGTGATCTTGTTTGAACCCTAGCATAGTAGTCAACTTGGTCATCATACTATTTTGAAAGTGACTACCATGGTCAATGACAATATCCTTTGGAATACCGAAATCAGTAACGATCTGGTTAAACACGAAATAAGCTTTCGTTTCACCATCAACTTTTAAGGTAGGAATTGTTAGATTTTTAACATTAAGCTAGCATAACATTAGGATATTTAACTGAGAGAACAACAAACACACCAATCAAACACAAGAGACAATGAACACAATGTTTTTCCTCGGGGAAACCATAAATGGAGAAAACCCCGCAACTTCCTCAAAGATAGAATCAACACCAAAAGTGAAACCCATAAACAGTAAGATGATCTGTCGACAGCAATAACCTCTTTCTTCCTTTCCCCAGTGTCTTTCTCTTCCTCAGCTATGCGCTACAACTGAGTGTGAGTGAGTGTGTGATAAATAGAGAGGCTAGCTCTCTATTTATATTAATTCTTGACTTGACTAAACCCAACTAGGGCCGACTTCACTAGGTGAGTCTAATAGCCCTAGTGCCCTGGAACTATGGGGACTTTAATCCTTAGACAATAGGAAGGTTACCCACCTTGACTTGACATGACTTGTTTACATTATAGAAATTCCCTATAGGAACATCAGGGCATGACATGACTCAAGTACATTACAAATACATCCCCATCGGGTTACAATACATAAGAAATATAAGTGAATACATTCTTAAGTTACAATTATGTCAACACTCCATCTTTACTATGAAGGTATTCTCTTGAAATAATTTATCAAAACAAGTATTCGTCTTTGTATCATCTGGATCATCATCGAGTCCTTGTCATCTTCACTTTCAAGTCATCTCTATCTTCAAGTCACCTTCATCTTCAATTCATCTTCACCTAGATCTGGATCATCACTCGATCTGGACCATCTATAGAGCATCATCTATGGATCTGGATCTTCCCTTGATCTGGATCATCTCTGCTGGATCATCATCGCTGGATCATCATGGGTGCTATCTCATGATTCTTCTGGATCTTTTTCATGCTGGTTGTAGGCCTAGACTCCATGTAGGTCTTCTTCCAGCACTTATATCTGACCCTAAGTCATAATGGCCCACCCAACACTTACATTTGATCATGTAGGAACCAATCCTATAATCATATCAGAAAGGCATGCCCATCACTCACATCTAACCATGTGGGAACACCTCCCACAACCCTGTCAGAAAGGCCCAACACTCACATCCGTCAACCAATGTCAGAAAGGCTTAGCACTTACACTCGGCCATGCGAGGAACCAATCCTCCATGCTAAAAGGATCTACACTTACATCTAACAACCAATGTCAAAAAGGATCAGTGCTTATATTCGACCATGCAACCATGCAAGGAACCAATCCTTCATGCCAAAAGGGCTTTGCACTTACATCTGACAACCAATGTCAGAAGGGCTCTGCACTCACATCTGATCTTGTAGGAACCAATCCCGCAGTCATATCAGAATGGCCCTCAGTCCCAGATTGAGCTTTCTTGGTAACTGACCAGGTGCCTCCATTCCAAGAATGGCATTCAACGCTTAGTTCTGATCATGTAGGAACCAATCATACAGTCACATCAGAATGGATCAGCACTCACATCTGACATGGAAGGAACCAATCCTCTCACCATGATAGAATGGATCAGGCCTTACATTTAACCATGGAAGGAACCAATCCTCTCACTATGTCAAAATGGCTCCAGCTCTCATCATTTCCCCTTGGAGGGAACCTCGATCTGGAGAACACCAAGCTTCTCCCTAAAGTACTCGAACTTCACCCTAGCCAATTGCTTCATCAACAAATCAACTATATGTTCGTCCATCGCAACATACTGGAGCTTCACTACTCCCCTCTGCACCATATCCATGATATAGTGATACTTGATCTTTATATGCTTCAACTTGTCATGGAACATTGGATTCTTTGATAACTTCATGCAACTCTGGTTGTCACAATGTATACAAGTAGCATCCATCTGTAGATCAAATAAATTAGATAGTAGCTTCTGCAGCCATACTGCCTCATAACTAGCTGAACAAGCTACGACATACTCTGCTTCAGCTGTACTCAGTGCCACACAGGATTGCTTCCTGCTAAACCAAGAGATCACACCTGATCCCATACTAATGCAACACCCTGAAGTGCTCTTCCTATCGATGGAACTGCTTGCCCAATCTGAATCAACATAACCTTCCAGGTTAATCTTTTAATTTTCCTCATACTTGAGCCCATAATCAATTGTACCCCTCAGGTACCTCAGAATCTACTTTGCAGCAATCAAGTGAACATGTCTTGGATCTGTCAAGAACTGTCTCAAGGTGTTCACAGTAAAGCAAATATATGGTCTCATGTTCATCAGGTACATCAATGACTCAATCATCTGAAGATACATCATAGCATCAACTGCTTCTGATGAAGCATCACTCAATAGATTCAGGTTCGATGCCATAGGTGTGGTCATGGCCTTGTAGTTCATCATCCCAAATCTCTTCAGGTACTCTACTGCATACTTCCCTTGTCTGAGGGAGATTCCATCCACATTCTTCCACACCTCCATGCCTAGAAAATAATGCATAATACCTAAGACCTTCATTTCGAACTTGGCATCAATCTTTCTCTTCCTATTAGCAATCAACACATCCATACCTCTTACAAATAGATCTTCTACATACAGTAGGAGCATCACTGGGTTGCCATCTTCAACCTTGTAGTAAAGGTTGGAACCCGCTTTACTCTTGGTAAAGCCCAATCTGGATAGAAAGCTATCAATTCTACCATACCATGTCCTGGGTGCCTGTTTCAAACTGTACATGGCTTTCTTCAATCTGCACACATGAGACTCCCTGTCATGTGTCTCAAAACCATGTGGTTGTTCTACATACACTTCCTCTTCCACTACATCATTCAAGAAAGTAGTCTTGACATCCATTTGGTGTATCTTCCATTTCATTATTGCAGCCAGAGTAAGTACTGATCTGATGGAAGTGTATCTGGATATAGGAGCAAAGCTTTCTTCATAATCTATTGCTCTGGGAGAAACCATGAGCCATGAATCTTTCCTTATATTTCTCTATGCTACCATCTGCAGGATGCTTGATCTTATAGATCCATTTGGAAGTTACAACTGACTTCCCTTCTGGTATTGGGAAAATATCCCAAACATCATTCTTCATGATCCATTGATACTCTTCGATCATAGCATCCTTCCATTCTTTCCGTTTTTCCGCTTCTTCATAATTGGAAGGTTCTTCATTGATAAAGACACATAGTAAAGCTACATATCCAGAGCAAGATCCGGTTCTCTTTCTTTCTCTGTGGTTCTCTTTTGGAGCCCCATATATTTTCGCACCTTGGATAACTTCTCATACCCAAGCAGGTTTTCTCTTGTGAGGATTCTTCTCTTGAGGTGGATCTATAGGTCTTTGTGGTTCTTCAAATTCTCGATATTCTTCTTGAGTTTCTTCGTTCATGGTTGTATCATGAATTATGGGTGTTTCTGCTTCTTCAAGTTCTTTAGCAGGTCTCTTTCTAGATTTGTTGTAAGTTGTGTCTTCATCAAATGTTACATCTCTGCTGATGTCGATCTTCTTGAATCCTGGAAAGTATATTTTGTAAGCCTTCGAGCTTTTAGAGTATCCCACAAATATACCCTTCTTTCTTGAAGGATCTAATTTTGTTCTCTTCTCTTTTGGAATGTGTATGTACACTAGATAGCTGAATATTCTAAGATGGATGAATTTTGGTCTCTTGCTAGAAAATACTTCTTCAGGTGTCTTGTTCTTGAGTACTCTGTGTGGAGTACAGTTCGGTACATACACCGTTGTTCTGGAAGCTTCTGCCCATAGATGCATGGGAAGATATTGATCATGAAGCATTTCTCTTGCAACTTCCATGATAGTTCTATTTTTCCTTTCTGCAATCCCATTCTGTTGTGGATTATAAGGAGGGATAACTCCCTCTTAATCCTTGATTCTTTGCATAAGTCTTTGAATTCATTTGATGTGAATTCGCCACCATTATCTGATCGAGAGTTCTTGATATTGTTTTCTATGTGGTTCTCGATCAAGGTTTTGAATTCCTTGAACTTTCTGAAAACTTCATCTTTTGTTCATCATGAAGCAAATCCATGTCTTCCTAGAAAATTCATCAATGAAAGAAACCTAGTATACATACCCTCTTAGTGAAGTTGATGACATTGGTCCGCATACATCAGAGTGGATGATTTCCAAGATTCCTTTTGCCTTGCTCTCTCTACTTGGAAATGTCTTCTTTGTATTCTTTCCTTTTGCACATCCTTTGCAGACCCCTTCATGTTTTGCTTGAATTTCTGGAAGACCTTCAACAGCTTTGCTTGAAAGTGGTAGTGCTCTGTAATGCACACGTGCAAGCTTCTGTACCAAAGTTCATTTGGCTCTACTGTGTCATGGACCAAAGCTTGTTCTGGATGGCCCTCTAATTTGTATAAACCTCCTTGTTGTTCTCCAATTACTATTGCATTTTCAATAGTCTTTCCTCTTGGACACATGAGGACTTGGCCATATACAAATGCAATCCCCATGCCTTTTGCATCCAGTGCTGATATGGAGAGAAGATTCTTCTTTAGTCCTGGTACAAACAAGACATCCTTCATTTTCATAGACTTTCCATAGTATAGCTTGTAGGAGGATTCACCACTAGCTTTTATGGGATATTGGTAGTCATCCCCAAGTTTCACCTTATGGGGTGAATTATGTTCGGATAGTTTCTCAAAGGATTCCTTGAAACCTGTGATGTGTTTGGAAGCCCCATTGTCAATAAGCCAATCTTTGCTTCCATGAGTGACAATTCCCGTGAGAGAGGAGATCAGAACATATTCTTCTTCACTTGAAGAGTATTCACTTTCTTGTTTTACTCTCTTCCTGGGAGGATCATCACCCTCAGCAGTGTGAGCATGATGTCTTATTTTGGAGTTATTATTCTTCTTGGATCCATTCTTATTCATGGGACAATTTCTAGCAAAGTGTCATATTTCATTGTATGTATAACATCTGAGTTTGGATGGATCCGTTCTTACAGGATTATTTTTCTGATGAGAATGCTTACCTTGGTGATGATTATTTTCCCTTCTTCCTTTCCTGGAGTGTAGTGTGAGAGCTTGATCTTCACTTCCCATCTTTTCTTCTCGAGCTGCTATCCAAGCTTCTTCTTGAGAACATTCTTCCCACAGTATACTAAACTTGACTAACTTCTTCCTAGCACAAATTCCTTGGATGAAAGAATCCCGTGACCTAGGGAGACCATTCAAGGTTGTCATCACAATTTCTGCATTCTCCACTTCTTCATCTACTGCTTCAATTTGTTCTTTGATCTAGGAGACCCTTGTGAAGTATGACTGGATGGTCTCCTCATTTTGGATCTTTACATTCTTCAACTGGTTCCTTGGAGTCATCTTCCGATTGATGTTCTTCCCTTCAAACAGTTTGGTTAGGGCATCAAACATGGCTTTAGGTGTCTTGAGGGAGGACACCCGTGGTATGGGGTGATCCTTGATTGAATCAACAATGATCCTCTTTGCCATAACCAACTTCTTCTTATGTAATGCCTTGGCCTCATCTCCCACTAGAACTGGAACCTCCTCATTGATATAGGAGTCCAACTCATTTTCTTCCAGGACCAGGGAGATCCTATACTTCCAGGCTCAGAAGTTATCAGCTCTCTCAACCTTTTTATCAAGCTTGGTATGATGAGACATCTTAACTAAGAAAATCAAATGGAAATACAAAAGATTTAGATCTTTCCAGGTCAAGATGCCAGATCTAGATTTGGAGTTGAAATCTTGGAGTGCTGGTTTAGGAGCAGATTAGGGTTTTTCTTTTCCATAGTTATGTACAACCAAATGCTTTGATTTTGATCCCTAACTTCTATTTTGGGGAGGAGATCAATCCAGGCCTGGGATCACTGAAAAATTCCACTTCTGTGAAAAGCCCTAATTTCCAGCAGCAATGTTGGGTCGAAAACTAAAAAACCTTAGAATTGGATTCTGCTTCGACAGAAAGATGCACCCTATGTAGGAGAGTTATTCCAACCTTCTATTGTTGAAAATATATGGAGAGATATCCACAAAGTAGGAAGCCCTAGTTCCCGCAGTTGCATAGTGTCTTCTTCTCAGTTTATCTTTGATACCATGTTATATTTTTAACATTAAGCTAGCATAACATTAGGATCTTTAACTAACATAACAACAAGCACAACAATGAAACACAAGATACAACAAACACAGTGTTTTTCCTTTGGGAAACCATAAATGGAGAAAACCCTGCAACTTCCTCAGAGATAGAATCAGCACTAAAAGTGAAACCCAAAAACAGTAAGATGATCTCCCGACAGCAGTAACCTCTTTCTTCCTTTCCCTAGTGTCTTTCTCTTCCTCAGCTATGTGCTACAACTAAGTGTGAGTGAGTGTGTGATAAATAGAGAGGCTAGCTCTCTATTTATACTAATTCCCAACTTGACGAAACCCAACTAGGGACGACTTCACTAGGTGAGTCTAATAACCCTAGTGCCCCAAAACTGCAGGGAATTTAGACCTTAGACAATAGGAGGGCTACCCACCTTGACTTGACATGACCTGTTTACATTATAGAAAATCCCAATAGGAACATCGGGGCTTGACATGACTCAAGTAAATTACAAATGCATCCCAAAATAAACATCAGGTTATAATACGTAAGAAATATAAGTAAATACATTTTGAAGTTACAATTACATTAACAGGAATTGCCTCTTCCCACTCAGTAAAGTAATCAACAACGACAATGATATATTTGTTCCCCCCAGCCGAAACTGGATTGCACATCACGCAATTCACCCCCCACTTAGTGAAGGGGCCTACTGCGATTACAGGAAACAACAGAGCAGGATGTGACCACATTTTCCTGGTGTAGAGCTGACATGGATGACAATGCTTCACAGCCTCCACACAATCTTTAAAGGTTGTGGGCCAAAAATAACCAGCACATAAAATATTCTGGGCCATTGTTAACCCAGATAAATGACCCCCACATGCTTTTCTATGGGAATCATTTAGGACACGCTCATCCTCCTCATGGGTGAGGCGTCGATGCAAAACAAAATCTACCCCTCTATGCACTACAACAAAAACTGGATTTAGCGTCGAATTTAGCGCCGGATTTTAGTGTAATTTTTTCTCAATTGTGGTGAACAATTCGACGCTAAACCTGGTGCTATTGTACATTTTCGTAAAATGCCGTCTATTGCATCTTTTTTTCCGTCCTTTTTAACATCCATTTTTGCATCCATTTTTGCACCCAATTTTTTGCATCTAATGTTATGCCTTTATTTGTGCCCAATTTTTCAACTTCTATTGCATCTTTTTTTGTGTCCTTTGTTACTCCCTTGTTTGCACCCAGATTCACGCTCATTTTTGCATCCAATGTTGCGTCTTATTTTGCTCCTAGTTTTTCATCGAGTCTTACACCCAATTTTGCACCAGGTTTTACATAAAATTATGTGTCCAATTCTGCATCTAGGTTTGCATCCAATTTTAGGCCCAATATTGCGTCTAGTTTTGCGTCCAAATTAACTTATAATGTTGTATCCCCATTTGCATCTAATTTCGTATCTTGTTTTACGTCTTTTTTTGTACCCATGTTTGTGCCAAATGTTTCATCTTGTTTTACGTCATATTTTGCATCTAGGTTTGCACCTAGTGTTGCATCTCGGTTGATGTATTGTTTTGCATCTATGTCTGGGCCCAATTTTGCACCCAGTGTTGCGCCTAGTTTTGCGCCCATGTTTGTATCTAATATTGCATCTAGTTGTGTGTCCAATAATGCATCCCATCTTGCATTCAATATTACGTCTAGTTTTACATCCAATGTTTTGTCCTGTCTTGCATCTAAAATTGTGTCTTGTTTTAAGTTTTTGTTTGCGCCAAATGTTGCTTTCAGTTTTGCACCTGGTGTTACGCCTAGTTTTATGTCCATCGATACACCATATTTTGTGCTCAATTTAATGTCCAATTTTACATCTAGTTAAGAATCCACTTTTTCATCTATTGTTGCGTCTAGTTTTGGACATATTATTACATCTAGTTTTGAGTCATTAATTGTGTCTAGTGTTGAGTTTCTTTTTGCATCCAATTTTGCATTTAGTGTGACATCCATTTTTCTGTCCACATTTGCGTCTGACATAAGGTCAGATTTTGCATCCACTTTTGTGTTTGATGTGACGTCCAATTTGACATCATGTTTTGCATTTAGTATTGCGTCTAATATTGCATCCATCTTGCACTACTACATTTTTTACCTTTAGAAATACATTGCAATATCATTAGGGCATGGAGGAATCGAACCACCAATTTACAAGCAGGTGCTCTTCCATTGAGCTAGCACCCTTTAAGAATCAGGAAGAGGAGCAATATTAACACATAGATTTCATCATTTGTAATTCTAATAAAAGACAATAAGATCCAAAGACAAACATGCTTAAAATCCAATTTATTATTCCAAACACACTAATAAGCAAAAAAATCTACCGTGCTTAGGCAAAAAAATATCCTAAATAATTACACAATCTATTAAAGTGGTTCGCAAAAGGGTCTTAGAGAACAACATAATGTATCGATGCATACCTAATAACCTAAACTTGATATGGACAAAGAATAAGGGATGTGTTTAAGAAATAGTTGTAGAATCCAATTGAGGATGTGTGTGTTGCTACATAAATGTTGTTATTCATTGATGGTGTGATTTTGTTCAGCAGGGATGTTAAGAAAAGAACTCATGAATGGTTACTAAAAGAATACGCCTACTATGTGCATCATGCATGATATAATGAATATTTTAACAATGTACACCAACAAAGACAATTTATATTAGCAAAAAACTTATTAGCCAAGGGCACATGCTATTGTGCACATGTGACTATAGTATGATATGCAAGTACATGAAGGTATTTGTGTTCATAAATAGAGATATATTCATACACATTCAAATATATATCCATATTCCATGAAAGAAAAATAATAGAACAAAGCATATAGAAGAATTAAAGATAAGTGTAATATTAATGGGATAAGCTATTCAATGTCAGCGACCATGATATATCTTGAGATCAAGGGTACTTTGATGGATCCAGTCAAGGTAAACACTCCAAACAGTGTGGCTGAATCCAGTCAACGTAAACCCTACAAATAGTGAGGGTGGAGCCATTATTTTTCTAAATGAAAAAAATATAGGACATTTATTAATATCCTGCATCTACAAAAAAGAAGTTTGCGGTGAAGTGGACTATATTGTAGGAATAAAGGCCAGCTAGCAAGGAGAGACAGTTGTTAAATGCCTCTGAAAGTGGATTCAAAAGCACGAGCTTAAATCATACAAAGGACTTCCCTTAATTCTCTAATGGGGAATTTAGCTAACTAGGAATCCAGAAATCTTTTAGGATAAGTATATACCTTCACTCCAATGTGCCTCCCAAGCAAAAAATATATGCTCAAGTTTCAAACCTGATTCAAAAGTTGATTCTCAAAGACGATTGACCGACGCTCCTATTAACAAATCTAGAGTTCAAGGGTTCTTTGACGGAGCCAGTCAACGTAAACCCTCCAATTAGCGAGGCTGGAGCCATTATTTTTCTAAATGATTCATGTATCATCAGATTCAAAGCAGAAACAGGTCAAAGCACAAACATCTATGTCAACCTTCTAGATTGATAACTTACCATTCAATTGGCTGATCAACAAGGAATAAACCGCTTACAGGTTTTCAGTGACTCGATGCTCGTAATAAATTCGTTTATGATAAAGCAGGATGGTAAATCTGACAGCCCAATATTGTTAAAACATCCTTATCTGGTAGCCCAATACTGTTAAAACATCCTCATTCATATTTAATACAGCTTTCTTTGAAAATGTTTATAGAGATTTTAACAAGGAAGCAGACACTCTGTCTACAGATGGCTCCTGGTACAGGGATCTGGAGGGAAATAAAAAATGGTGATATCATACAGGAACACCTCTTTACCAGATTCATCTGATGGTTCCTTTGACTGTAAGATCTGAAATGACAGTTAATCTTTGTTGGGTATGTGCTATATTATTCTTGTATGTAAGTTGCACCAACTGCCGAGGGTTTTCCCCCAAAAAATTTTTTTCGTTGTTTTTAGCTTTTTAGCTCCCAGCTAAGAGATTGGTGTTGTGATCTAGGTTAAGGGATTAGGGTTTTGGATGCCACAGAATAGATAAATATTGTATTGTGGATGGTTAGATGAATACAATGAGAAAGAGAGAGAGAGGTGTGGCTCCAAGTTTTGCTAGTTTTCTCACTTAAAGGTTTCTAATGTAAATCTCTGTGTATTAAGTGTGCCCCATTGTTTGATTTATGTTTTGCTTCAGAATCTGTATGCATTGTTTTACTTCACAGGTTTAAAACTTACAATCTTAACAGGTATTGACAGTCTTTTTATGTCTATTTTTTAGGTTGTAAGCAAGGTTCATACTTCTACAGGAAGCATATAAGTTATAAGCTATATTGTTTGGACCCAGGTATTATCTGATTTCATGCTAGAGTTGGTGGATGGTACAGAAACTATTTTTCACAATTCACCCTTGAAAATTCCTATGACAGTCGGACCTCTTGGATACACAGGAATGATTCTGGTGCTATTCAGCCTGTAGATTTTGATCTCTCTTTTATATGAGAAGTTATGAAATCTTTTACTGTGCTAATGTATGGTCTATGTATCAGAAGAAATCTGCAACTTTGTTGCAATGCCTCATATACCTAAGAGGTTTCAGTTTTGATTGTAATTTGCCATGACAAAGCCAAGCTAATCCAGGCCCTACGTATCCAGAAAAGGTCCTGATTTTCTACCATTCTTCAGAGATGAGCAATGTAATTACTAGCAATGCTTCAAAGATACTCAAAACGCATCTTTCCTTCATATTAAAAAAAATATGACATTTTTTCCAAAGAAAAAATAGCATTAAAATAGCACAATAGAAGACAAGTTCTCTATACTTCTATTGAGCACCTATTGTTTAACAGGACAAAGCTTGTACTATTTTTGGTGGGAAATGAACTCTGGTGGGAAACCATCATCGCGCCAACTTGACCAATCAGTTAGCCTCAGTGATGTGTGTATATATACTGCTGTTCACCCAGATATAATAAATGCGGTAAGGTTCAGCACCTCAATGTTTTGGTCCCTCTTTAAACTTAACAAGTCTGAAATTAAAATGGATACATGCCAATGATAATAAGTTAGCCAGAGCTGAGAAGACCTCAACTAAAAGGGAAAACACCAGAACAATTTTTGAATGTCAGCAAAAGATAAGTAACAACATTGTGCTTTTCTTCGGACATTATAGTTCTCTTATAAGGATCTCTGGAGAATCCCAACCTAAATCAACAAAGGAACACAACTTACTATTATTCCTGGTTTTAAGTATGCTTTAAAGGATCAGTAAGTAGTTTGCAGCAGCTCTTTTAAGCTTCTCTTTAACAGGGATTAGGGTCCAGAACCTTCTTCCTTGACTCTAATCCGTCCAACTTTCATCATTGTCCCTCAAAAAACATCCCTGTCAAATGCAACTTACTGCTGCTAGATTCACTTATACAGCCAGATTTTTTTTCAACAGCCATTCAGAATTGTCTCCCTAATAACATAACCATGACAAAAAGATGATAACATGACCATGAGAAAAAAATTGTCTTTTGTGCTCTGCAATGACCAATAACTGTGCTGCTACTATGCACAGTGGTTACACGTTTGGATTACTGAATTTGTGAGAATTTGATAGTTTAGTTTAGCTCAAATCTTTTTTCCCTGTGTTTGGAAATGGGCATTATCAACTGTGAACCTAGCTCCTTTCTAAGTTGATAAATTTTGGGCTCAAATACATGTTTATTAAACATCCGCATCGTCATTGTCACTCAAGAAATCAACATCAATCACTCACAAATTTTTCATATTCGTACAATCTCACATTGGGTCCTATAGAAAATAAATAACTTCCTTAGTCAGTGGACATGAATACAATTATCTTATCTTATCATCCTGACCACATTGTCTTAACATCATCAAACATATATTAGTCTCTTCTGCAACAAACACAGCTATATGCATTCTTTAAGTAGAAGCATCTTGTTTATAATATAGCATATACAATACAGACTGTGATTTAGACCTCTGATTATTAGGAACCCAGAGTGTCACCATAACTAAGAAGGTCATCAAATGTCTAGCCACTAACAATTTCAGTCTTTGTTGATCAGTTTAATTAAAAGGGAAAGGAGAAAGAAGCAGCTACCAATGATTCACCTCACCTTAGAAATCTCTACCCACTAACTTCTAAGATATTCCCCACCTAAAAATAGATATAGTTTGCATAGCCCTTGTCAGAAAGACCCTCCATACAGTTAATATAATCCTTATCAAAGACCCACTTGAAATCTAGTCAAACTTACTGCTATTTTTAACTTATTCGAACCTGATCACATCTGCACTTGAGAACCAAATATTCCAAACCATGTATACACCAAAACAGTTGTGAAACTCAATGATGATCCAAAGAGGAAAAATTATATATGGTTCACCTTATTGATAGACATGATGATTACCCTGTAGGGTATAATCAATGTTCAAATGGTGATGTCTTTGCTCTTGCACGGGAGTGATGTGAGGTAAAATGCCTCCCAGTGTTAAAGTGGTTATCCATATGACATTCATTAATCAGGGGGTATCTATATGGAATTCATTACTCAATCACAAACATTTAGCTACATCAAAAAACCAGAAAGATTTCCTATTGCGCAGTGTAACCTCACCGACCCACATGTAGCACTTCGACTTGTCATTCATTATACACTAAGAAACCATGTACTTACAAAGCAAAAACTCTTTGGCATGTCCATTTTTTTAAATGCCAATTATTAGTCCAGTGGAACCACCTCTTCTTTGAGTGCAATACCACTCTAATAGCTCTACTACCTATAGTAAACTAACCCAATCTCAGCTAAGGAATTCTGTACACATTGTCCCTTCTGATCATATCCCATGTATGGTTTATTCACTACAATTCAGACAAAGAATTGTATTTGTTGCCATCAAAATTGACAATTGTATACATGACAAGAACATAAGCAATGATTCATAAAAATAACGACATGTTCAGATCAAACCTGGAAAATAAACGAGCTAAACAATATACACTTTTCTATAAAACATGAGCCCACAAGAGGAAAATTTACAATTTTTCCTTCCAAAATCATGCCAAGCCCTATTCATCCACCTACCATAAAACATGCTATCGATGACTCTGTGACTAAGGATTTCCGGCTAGTTTTCAATCAAATGGAAAGGGGTATCCACCCACCATAAAACATGCTATCGATGACTCTGACAACCAAGGAATTCAGGCTAGTTTTCAATCAAATGGAAAGGGGATATGCACATTTCTGGTATGATTATAATCTGCATATACAATAAAATATATTACACAAGAAACAGACCACGCAAACAGAAAGAAATAATTCAAGGTTCAAGTTTCATACCAAGATCATATCAAGATTCGAAATTTCATACCAAGATCATATCAAGATTGATGATCCATAATTCAACGAATTAATGGTCTAATAATGCAAAAGGCATGACTTGTAGCTTAAATAACTTTCTCATGAACTATAACAATAAAAAGGCCACCTCAAAAGCAAAATAATAAATGCAGTGTTCTAGCGTATCTAGAAGATAAAATAAAAATAGAAACGAGCAGTAGACTTGACTGTCAATATAATATTCATAGCAACATACAACTGCTCTTGATATAAAAGACGTCACCATATGAGGATTCTCCTAAAATTACTGCAAAGAATGTAGAATCCAACTCTCGAGACAGATTCAAGATAGTCATGCAAGGTCAATGCTTTAGCACCTTTTTCCCTTCTAACTCTTTCATAGAGAAGCTAAATTCTGAACAATTGTATTATTTATCTATTTTAACACAAAAGTAAAGAATGCTTGAAAATCCTAAGATGTAATAGGCAAGTAGAAAATTCATACACAAAAAAATAAGTGAAACTGTACACACTGTAACAAATGGCATGACAATGACAAGTCTTTTATTGCAAAATGGGGCCTACTTTAGAAGAGTTAAAATAATGCAAAATGCTTGCTGATGATACAAAACAACACATCAATTAACAAGACTTTGGATTTTTGAGAATTCCTAATGAGATCCTATATTCAAAACGCTGGAAATTTTCAGAGAAGATTCCTCTTAGTTCTATAAGCACAGGAGAGTAGCGATACTGAACTATAGGCATCATGAGAATTCATAATGGTCTGAAATCCATCAACTCAAAATCATTGGGTGTGCACAAAAGACATACTTCTCAAGCCATCAGAGTCCCACACACTATCATAACCAACAGAACGGAAATAAAACATTGTTTACAATAGTGTGATGAGCCTTACAAATTAGCCAAGTTACCAGGATATGGATACCGATCAGTCGCTTTTTTAAAAGCCAGGATCCAGGTATGGCAGGGATACATTCAAGTACAAAAAAATATAATAATATGGCTTAAATTTTAAGAAACATATTCAGAGTTAATAATCAAAACCATTAATGAATTGCAACATTAGAATTGAAACAGTTAAATGGACTGTAAACACAACAATGTCTCACACACTCACTTGGGCACAATATCAGTGCTCGACGTCGATGGTCAATATCAGTCTCGACTCCCATGTTCACTGTTCAACATCGCTGGTCAATATCAGTCTCGACTCCCATGTTCACTATTCAACGTCGCTGGTCAATATCAATCTTGACTCTCATGTTCACTGCTCGCCAGGTGCAATATCAGTCTGGGTATCACTGCTCAAGATGGAGTCAGTCTGAAAAACAGCACTCAGTGTCGTGTTGAAAGTGGGGCAGGATTATCTTATATAATATTTCAAGGGAGTTAGGGTTTAAACAAGTGGCCAAAAATACAAAATGCCTACAAATACATCAAATTTCCTTAGGATCCACACGTGGTGGGGTTAAAGTGTCGCTGTATACACCTCCAAAACTTGGGAACAGCCTCTGGACTGTCTGTATATGCCTAGCTGGTGAATCCTAGCAGTTCCATATCCAGATCCAGATCTGAAAGGGATCCACGGATAAGGTCATGAACCCACATATCCAGTGACACAGCAAAATACTATCAGACAGAAAAACACTACTCTTCTATGCCCTCAAGGATATCCTTCTATTTGGTTCCTGCAGAGTATGCTATCTGAGACTCTCAAAACTTCCATAGATTTGTGCCATTCCTTATAAATTATGATATGTAGGTCCAGTGTTGAAAAGCTAACTACCATTAAAAGAATGTTTTCAATCATTTCAAAATATCAGAAATCACCACTAAATCACAATATCACTGCTCAACGTCGCTGGTCAATATCAGCCTCGACCTTCATGTTTACTGCTCAATGCCGCTGGTCAATATCAATCTCAACTCTCATGTTCACTTCTCACTAGGCGCAATATCACTCCAGATATCACTGCTCAAGATTTAGTCAGTCCAAAAAACAACGCTCAGTGTCATGTTGAAAGTGGGACAGGATTATATTATATAATAAGGGGCTTAGGGTTTAAACAAGTGGCCAAAATGCAAAATACCTGCAATTACATTTCCTTAGGATCCACACATGGTAGGGTTAAGTGTCGCTGTATACACCTCCAAAACTTGGGAACAGCCTCTGGACTATTTGGATATGCCTAGCGGGAAACTCCCACAGTTCCAAATCCAGATCAAGATCTGAAACAGGGATCCATGGATTAAAGGTCAAGACTCAATACACCATAGATCCAGTAACACAGCAAAATACTATCAGACAAACACAGCTCTTCAATGCCCTCAAGGATATACTTTTAGTTGGTTCCTGCAGAGTCTGATGTATGGGACTTTCCGAACATCCATAGGTTTGTGCCATTCCTTATAAATTATGATTTGCAGGAACAGTGTTGAAAAGTGCGAGAGTGAGTGTGTGAGATAATGAACCTAGGCCTACATCTATTTATATGAGTGTGTGTAGGAAATGAACCTTTGAGTCTCCTTTGATTAGAAAATAGAAATAGAATGGAATTTTATTTATGCTTTGAGCTCTATCCCTTCAACAAATTTTTTTTGAACATTAGGTTTGTAATGTCTAGGGGAATTGAAGAAAGAATTCAGAATAGTCTCCTTCCTTAATTAGGCCCATAAATCTTATAGCCACTCAAGACATCAAATCCATCATCATCTCAAGACATTGACAGGAATTTTACCAGAGGCCTAGGCCCCTTCGATGTGGAAGAAAATTTTGTTTTGCCTACAGATTTCCCCTATTTCTTCAATGTCAATGGGATGAATCACACCAATTTCATTATGAACAGTCATGACAGAGACCAAACTTGTGTTGGGCATGATGGTGGCCCTAAGCTCGTCGATGTCGATGAGGCTGTCTTTTTTCATGGGTAAGTAAGTGACCTCGAAACCCTCCTGCTGCAGGTGTCGGCATGAGTCCAAGACGCACTTATGCTCTGTCTGCATGGTGATGACATGCCTCTTCTTGTCTTTGAAGAAATGCATGATGCCCTTGATGGATATGTTATTCGACTCTGCGGTGCCCGAAGTTAAAATTATTTCCTTAGGGCTCGCTCCATTTAGGGTTGCAACCTGCTCTCTTTCCTTTTCCACAGCTGTGTCAGATTCCCAGCTAAAGAGATGGGTTTAAGAATGAGGGTTCCTGTACTGCTACATGTAGTATGGAATCATGGTGTTCAGAACCCTAGGATCGACCAGGGATGCATCCTACATGTCGAGATACAAAGGATGACCTTCTATCTTGACACCTTTCATTGTGATTCCTTCTACAGTTTCCTCCACCATTTCTTCTACTCCACAGTTTCTTCTACTGATGCTGCTGCCGTTGAGAAAGAGGCAGACGGGAGAACATTGATGAGAGTTCTTACGACCCTTCTTAAATCCATTTATAGGAGCTTCGATGCCATTGTGGAGCTCTTGAGGTGTGGATTCTGAATTAATGTAGTGGTAGAGTTTGAAGATATGAAATGTAGGTTTTTAAGCAGAGACAAATGGGTAGTAGGATTTAAAAAATGAATACTAATTCTCCTTCAAATTGATGCAAACTACATTTAAAACTCCCACAGAAGAGAATTATGAGTAAATTTAAGAAAGGTATAAATATATTTTATTTTATCCACTAAGTTATCAAGGGAAACCATAACCCTCTTAGAAGTTGGGGTATTGTTTTTTACTTGAAAGGTATGAACAAATTCAACTCTCCATTGAATGCAGGTTGAGCCACCCAAGAGTTTAACAAAAACTCTAACGAAGGTAACAAGGATTTAAACATTGGAGGGTATTTTACCCATGGAGCAATAGAGAAATTGGTTACGTGGGTACTCGTTATTAAGTATATATTTTCTCTAGTTGTGTGGGTACTCATTATGAAGCATATTTATTATTTAAGAGTTTGTGTATTTAAGAAAGATTAATATGAAATACATTATTTTTGTATGTTGACAAATCCTAAACACTTTAGACTCACATGAATTGGTGTAGGTAATAATATAAATATTATAAAGATATAAACAAAAATATGCTTAGTAATCAACATAAGGGAAACTTGTCGCAAACCACCAATGAAAAAACTAATCTTGAGTTGTGGGCATTGATCCCTTATCAAATAGATGCATATTTCACAATATTCAAAATACTTGAAGAGAAGAAGAGGATTTTGGAAATAAGGATGAATACTCCTCTTAAAGGAGGTCATCCTGACATCTAGCATGTTGGATGTTCTAAAGA
>LPNX010903631.1:0-65504 GCA_001517045.1 Pseudotsuga menziesii | reverse complement strand
TAATGATATTGCAGTATTGATATTTTAAATAGATATATTTTATTACGATTTATTATGGCTAGTTCTAGTGATTTTTTTATATTTGATCTTCATACAACAAATATGAGTGGATCCTCAAACATATTGGTTTATTACTCCCATTGTTTAAGCAATGTCAATTCTTGTATAAACCATAGCAGATATTGAACAATCAACCATGCTGTTGTTTGGAATTGATTTCTTCTTTTTCGGTTGTTTTAACACATATCTCTTCAGAAAATTTGTCATATTTTACAATAGACATTTTGATGGACTTACAATTACGACCTTGCACTTACAATACGATGTGTTTATAAATGACTAGGATATTATGGATAAAATGAATAACTAATTAGATCTCAAATTACAAAATATAGGAATTATGTTCATTTGTTCGGATCCTTGGTGCTGATTTTGTGGAAGTAATTGGTGACTCATATATTTGACTTTGGTTATTGTTCCATGCATGCATGCCCCGACTAGAACTTTGCCTCAACATGCATGCCTCAGCTGGAACTCTGCCCTGGGCATGCATGCCCCGGCTAGAGGGAGTTGTGACTTTTCCCCGGCTGGAACTCTGCCCTAGGCAGAGTTCCAGCTGGGTCAAAGTTCCAGCTAGGCAGAGTTCCAACTGGGGAAAAGTTCTAGCCAGGGCATAGTTCCAACAAGGGCAGGTTTCCATCAAGGGCAGGGTTCCAACAAGCAGGACAGAGTTCCAACCGGGGCAAAGTTCCAATCAGGGCAGAGTTCCTGTGAGGGACAATGTGCCCTAGCTGGAACTCTACCCTCTGTTGGAACTCCGCCCTAGGCTGGAACTCTGCTTTCGGCTGGAACTATGCTCTAGCTGGAATTTTTTCCTGGCTGGAACTGTGCCCTAGTTGGAACTCTGCCCCTATTGGAACTTTTCCCATCCAAAATTATGAACGTAGAACTGTGAAGAACCTGCAATGATTCATGTTGAGAAAATGCATGAGCGGGGCAATGTTGGAACTCCGCCCTGGCTAGAACTCTGCCTCGGCTGGAACGCTGCCCCGGATGGAACTGTGACCCGGCTGGAACTCTGCCCAGGCTAGAACAACACTGGGGCAAGGTTCTAGTTGGGGCAGAGTTCCAGCCGAGGGCAGAGTTCTAGTCAGAGCAAAGTGCCACCGGGGTAGAGTTCCAGCCGAGGCAAAGTTCCAGCCAGGGCAGAGTTCCAACAAGGCAGAGTTCCAAAAAGCGGAAGGGTTCCAACAAGCGGGGCAAAGTTCCAGCCCAGGCAAAGTTCCAACCCAGGAAGAGTTCCAACCCGGGCAGAGTTCCATCCGAGGGCATAGTTCCAATCGAAGCAAAGTTCCAGGGAACTCTGCTCCGACAAGTGCCCTATGATAGCATCCTCCTTCACTCTGGTACAAACATTGCTACCAACAGTTTCAATGCAATGTCTTGTGGTCACTTTTTTAACTTGATGACCGTTTAGCTTGTGGTTGTTATCTATGTGATGTCCATAATAATTACAAGTCTTACTAATACAATATGTTAGTATTTTGTTCTTAGTACCAATTACCTCCTGCTGCTACTTACTATTTTTTGGTTTCTGAACTTGCAGGCTTATCTCCTCTGCCTGTTAGCTGGGAACAATATTTGATGGCCTAATACTATCGGAAATCTCAAGGAAATTAATGTCATAGGCTGTGAGCTAATCATGGGATATGGAGTTCATGCATTTTCTCAACACAAATCATTGCAGGTTCTTCACAGTTCTACGTTGGTAATTTTGGATGGGAAAAGTTCTAGTAGGGGCAGAGTTCCAACTAGGGCACAGTTCCAGCCAGGAAAAAATTCCATCTAGGGCATAGTTCCAGCCGAAAGCAGAGTTCCAGCCGGGGCACATTGTCCCTCACAGGAACTCTGCCCTGATTGGAACTTTGCCTCGGTTGGAACTCTGCCCGGGCTGGAACTCTGCCCTGCTTGTTGGAAAATGGCCCATGAGCAGCGTTCCATCGAGGTAGAGTTCCATCGTGGCCCATGAGCCCAAGAAGCTTCATTTGGCATATAAGTCTCTTGATTTCCTCCCTCAGCCTTGATCAAGGCCTCGAGACCCATTCTTGGTGCACAAATCCTCGTAAGGGTACCTTGTCATGACCTTTGAGCCCTAAGAGCTCTGACCCTCCTAGATATTTTCCCCGGCTATAACTCTACCCTGGATGGAACTTTACCCCACATGAAACTTTGCCCCGGCTGAAACTCTGCCCCGACTGGAATTTTCCCTCGGTTGGAACCCTGCCCCGCCTGGAACTCTGCCCCGACTGGAACTTTGCCCCGCCTAGAACCCTGCCTTGGTTGGAACCCTTCCCACGAGAACGAAGAAGCAAAAGAATCTGTATCCAGCAATATGAAATTTTTTTTGATGAGATTGGCATTCCCATTGGCAAAGTTCTAGCTGGGGTAGGGTTCCAGCAGGGGCAGGGTTCCAGTCGGTGTAGGGTTCCAGCTGGGGAAAAGCTCTAGTCGGGGCAAAGTTCCAGCCGAGGCAGGGTTCCAGCCGGGGGCAAAGCTCCAGCTGGGGCAGAGTTCCAGTCGGGGAAGAGTTCCATCCAGGGCAAAGTTCCAGCCAGGACAGATTTCTAGCCAGTGCAAAGTTCCATCCGGGGCGGAGTTCCTACCGAGGCAGAGTTCCAACCGAGGTAGAGTTCTTAGGGCTTCAAAGGTACTGTTACGAGTATTTGTGAACCAAGAATGGGTCTCGAGGCCTTGATCAAGGTTGAGGGAGGAAATCAAGGGATGCCAATTGAAGCTTCTTGGGCTCATAGGCCACGATGAAGGACTTGAATCATCATACATCTTCTAGATGGGATCATTGACCTTTGAATGGGATATAGGTGGAATTAGAAGGTTTTGCACAATATAGATTTGTCTAAGGGCCTTTACCATGATAAAGGTTGAAAATACGCATCAAGGGACAAAAAATGAAGCTTCTATGGTTCATGGGCTATGGATAAGGACTCAAAACACCACATAATCCTTCTAGAGCAAACCTTTGGCCTTTGAGTGGGATGTGGTTTCCATTAGGACATTGTATACACCAATGATAGGTTTCAGGGCTTTGACCATGCTATGGGAGGAAATCAAGGGCTATAGGGTTTCATTGAAGCGTTTAGGGTTCATGGGCCATGAACGAGGTTTCAAACCACCATATAAGTGAAACAAGAAAGAGATCAACGAACCAAATAGATCAACCAAATACCAAGAAGAAATTGACAAAATAGAAACTCAAGCATTTCCATTATGCCATAAAATAGATATCTTCGCAAAGTTCCAGTTGGGGCAGAAATACCACCATTGAGTTTGAGGTCAATCTTTTCATCCAAATGATGAGCAAACAAGAAGCTCCTAATCTTCTTTTGTATAATACCTAGTAGATGGGTTCTGTAAGATAAAGAAATCCAGTTGGGGCAGATTTCTAGGCAGGGCAAAGTTCCACGCGGGGCAGAGTTCCAGCCAGGGCAGGGTTCCAGTCGGGGCAAAGCTCTAGCCGAGGAAAAGTTCCAGCTGGGGCAGAGTTCCAGCCGGGCCAGAGTTCCAATAGGGGCAGAGTTCCAACCGGGGAAAAGTTCCAACCGGGGCAGAGTTCCAGTCGGGGCAGAGAATGGACACACCAAACTAGGAACCCTACATGCATAAACCTGCTTGGTCCCAGACCAAGAATGCCAGGAGACAACTATGGGCCCTAGGGTACCTTTTAGGGTCTTACGCCACCCTAGTTAACTGAATATGGTACCATCCTACTTGAGAATGGGTCTCGCATCTACATGAACTTAAACAATTTTTAGCCCTAATGTTTTCACATACAGTGTACTTATAGATGGCCTTTGTAAAGAAGGCAAGTTCAACAACGCAAACATGCAATTTCAGGGGCAAGTTTTTAGTCGGAGCAAAGTTCCAGCTGCATAGATTTCTAGTCGGAGCAGAGTTCGAGCAGGGCAATGTTCCAGCCCGGGTAGAGTTCCAGCCGGGTCAAAGTTCCATCCGGGGCAGTGTTCCAGCCGGGGCAGAGTTCTAGCCAGGGCAGAGTTCCAACAAGGCAGAGTTCTAACAAGCGGCAGGGTTCCAACAAGCGGGGCAAAGTTCCAACCCAGGTAAAGTTCCAGCCCGGGCAGAGTTCCAGACTGGGCAGAGTTCCAACCCAGGTAGAGTTCCATCCGGGGCATAGTTCCAGCCGGGGCAGAGTTCCAACCGGGGAACAATTCCAGCCAGGGCATAGTTCCAGCTGGGGCAGAGTTCCATCCAAGGGCATAGTTCCAATCGAAGTAGAGTTCCAGCGGGGCAAAGTTCCAGCCGAGGCAGAGTTTCAGCTTTGCCCCGGCTGGAACTGTGAGGTTGAAATAAATAGGAGTAAAATCTTCTTGTGTGTTTGCAAATATATTCATGGATTTTGTGTTTCTATGAATCATTACAGTCAAAACCATTGTTAGAAAGGTTTGGTGAATATTCATGGCTGAAAGTTTGACCTACAAGCAGTCATTAGTCAAATTTGCTACCTCTTACCTAACTTGGTTCATTTTTTTAGTAGAGAAGTCATAAGGCAATTTGTAACATTGATTCAAGATAATTTAAATGGATTCACCAAATGATTTTAATATTGGGTTGTGAAGCTTGGGATTAGAGCAAAAATGCTAGTTGTAGAAGGGTGAGAATATACTCTAATGTCAATGTGTAGATTTGTTTGGTAGCTTCATTGTTGTTTTCTATTTGTATTTCATTGTATTCTATGCTTCCAATTCTGAAAGTTGCAAGATTGTGATGTTCATGAATTTGTGTGGGGATTGTTTCAAAAATTTCACAATCTCATTTGACAATGTTGTTCGAGAATGTGGTCATTTGACAATCGCTTGCTTGTTCAAGTATTGGATAGATGTTAGTTGCTTCAGTTGTTGTGACGAAAAACACATTTTCCTGGAATTTCACAATTTCCTAGAATTTGTGTATGCCAGGTAGTTTTTTTTTGCCGCAGGCCATATGTGACAAATAACAGGGCTCACGCTTTGTTTATGTTCTTGCTTATATCTGGCAACATAATTGTGGTATTCATGTTTCCTTCAAGCAGATTTTCAATGTTCATCTTCTTGAGCTTCCCCGGTGGAAAGGTTCGACGAAATTAAAGTAATTCTTGCTGTAATAAACCTTTCAGATTCAACTATAGTGTTATTTTTGGAATGTGTTTTATCCTAAATAGTTTACTCTTTTGTAGTCAGCCTTGGATGATCTGGTTAGTTATCACATGCGGAGCTTTGATGAGTGCTATATTAGTATTGTGGACTGTAGTGTTCTTTTTGGAATGTGTTTTTGGCTTAACACAATATCATATATTACATATAACTCTGATTTTCTTTCTTCGAATTTGTTTTGGCTCAAGGAAGGGGAAATGCTGCCAGGTGGAGCCCACAGGGGAGTATAATTTGCACAACACATCACCAAGATATTTAAACACCCATGCATATAAATATCAAAGCCTTCATTGCCACAATGCATGTGGAATGCATCCCCATGCCAAGATTAAGGTAATTAGGCACAAAAGAAGGCCATAATTGATTTATAATAGTGGGTTGATTTTCCAGTTGGTGGAGCAAAATGATTCTCAGTAAAAGTAAGGGAGAAGGGTGACTACCTCTTCTAGTGGTCATGGAGGATCCACCATTAATGCAAGTAGGGGTATCAAGGAGGCTTAAGGCTTCCTGTAAGAGCCAAATGGAGTAAGTATAGCTGAATTGCTTTCCTAAAGCATGAGGCACAGACAAGAACAATTCAAGGGATAAATGTTGCAATATTTTATAGTTTTGGAAGCCATCAAAAGGATCAAGAAGTTATAGATGATAGAGACAATAAGCCACATTAGAGTTTGGATAGCTAGAAGAGCCAACCCTCCCCTGACATCATAGGGTATGGGACAGTACTATGATTACTGATTGCATTGCATTAGGTCCTTCAACTCACAAACTCATTCCTTTGGACAATGCAATGTAGCCTTCGCTAGTAACCGATATGGTCAAGTCATTTTCTTTTGGAATTCCAACCCTTTGAATGGTTGTAGCAGTCACTTTCAGGGTTCAGGTAGTTCGGTGGTCTTATTTTCCCTCCATTTCTAGCTTCAATCAATGTTTGTGACTTGCTATGCTACAGGTTGGTTTTGATCTATATATTGTAGATTGGATCCTCTCTTGTGTTCAGTCAATGTCTTTTGCAGTCTTGCTTAATGGTGCAACTTCAATTTTTTTTAGGTATGGGAGAGGCTTGAGGCAAGGGTGTCCCCTAGATCCATTTCTCTTTTTCTTGATAATGGAAGGACTAAGTAGAGAAATTCACCATGCTAGATGAAATGGGACTCTTAAGGGGATCAGAATAGGTGTAAATGTTGTTGTTTCTCATATGTTGTTGTTGGCGGGCTGGAAATGTTGTTGTTTCAACTGACTCTTGAGAAGACTTACATCTTTACTGTTGAGAAGACCTACATATTTACAAATTTATACAGCCATTCCCTTTGAAGTAAATGAACCTGACTTAGGTTTCATTGTATTTTTAATTAGTGCTCGATTGTAGCTTGCAATTCTCACATTCCATTCACAAGATACTGAATCCAAACATTGGTATGCTCAGAAATGTTCACATTTTGTTAACTTATACTAATGAACCCAAACAAAACTGGTCAAACTTTGAGATTATTGCATTTCATTAATATTGAATCCAATCTGATATTAGTGTTTTGCAGTTCATGGATTGCATTAATAGTATTGCTCTTTTATTCAATATATTGAACACTGAAGATTCTTGCATTTAATTAATATTGAATCCAAACTGCTATGTTTTGCAGTTCTTGGATTGCATTGACAGTATTGCTCTTCTATTCAATATCTTGAACACCTAAGCAAGAGTAAAAATCCATATTTTCTAGTCCTGTTCAATTAATAAAATGCAAATGGCCCAATTTAAAAAAGAAACTGACATCAATAAATGAATAAATTTTATCCCAATGCAACAGCCATGAAACATGGCCTGATTTTTTGTTCAAATACTGCGGCTAAAAAAGTGAGCTATTGACATTTTTTGCTCAGTCTAGCAGCCTTGAAAAATGGCCTGATTTTTTATTCAAATACTCTGCTATCAAATACTCCACTAAAAGGGTGGGCTGTAGAGATAAATATGTCCCCATCTCTATTCAGGCACACTGCTGCTGGACTTTATTTTGTTGTAGGTGTTCTAAATTCTGTGATAAATAAACTATTAAATATTGCTGGAATTTTTACTGTTATTACTGAACTTTTTCTACTAATGCTGAGTTTACTGCTGTTAGCATCCCTATTAGGGTCAACTTTTATATATAAGTTATCAAGTTCCATTTGTTCTGCAACTACTCTCTTCCTGTTTTTTCTTTTCAAATAAAATTGCAAGGTTCATAACACGGCCCCTAATACTAAGAGTTTCAATTACAGGTAGAATCAGCTCATCATACTACATCTTAATAATCAGAGTATACTGAAGGTTTCGTATAATCCATAGTTCCATCCACTGGCCAAACAGACATTGATGTACACTGCCACTATGTTATAGGGCATAGAGAAAGGAACTATGAGAACAAACTATGATTTTGTCCCACAAAGAGTGGATAATTAATATCCTTAATGTGCCATTGGGTAAGGACATTCGATATCCATACTTTGCTTCTGCAAAAAAATTCAGAATCATGATCAGCAAAGTGACCATTAAAATAGGTGTTGGAGCTATTCCCACCTAATAATCGTTGTAGACCTAAATTGTTGAAAATTATATTATATTTCTTTTCAATTACAACATTGCATAACATATCGCACATGCTTTCATTTATCACACATGTTTAACATTTCCAACTTTTTTAATTAGCAAAATAATGTTACAAACTTTTAAGGGATTCTATCTTTAACATATTTCAATTATAAAAACGGGGTGACGTATGACTGAAGGTAGGAGAATCTCTAAAGCAAGATCATGACAGGGAAAGAAAAATAAAAGGACGCCAACGTGAAATCACAACTTGGAGAAGGCATCTAAATTGTCGTTACATTGTGGCCATACTCATAGGAGGATGTTTTGCCGAGTCAAAGTCACCATAATATGTGCAGTTTGTTATTTTTCTTCCTAATAAATTCAAGGGAAGATTTGTAAACGCTAGGTATTTATTGATAGTTTCGAATTGGAAAAACCACTAAAAAGGTCAATGTTGGCTGGTCATTGCCCTCCAGTTATTTGGCAAAAAAAAAGAGTCAATATTACATAGAAAATGATAACAAATCAGGTAATGGAAAATGAAATCATTGGTCTGGCAAAAAATGTTCCATAGCTTAAAAGAAAAAATGTAAAACGAAACTATAATATTGTCTTCAAACAACACATTTTACCCAAATAGATCTTCTACATGAAATGCAGGACATCCCATGCAAACTTACAAGGATGGTTCAAATTGACATGATCGAATTATTTCAGTTTGGCATGCCTTGATAATCTAGTGCTAAGTTTGTCAGTCAATCATTCTTGCAATTCTATACATTGAAGGAGCACTTATAATATATCTAAAATAAAATGATACATATAAATCACAATAAAAGTTTAAAACCCCATTTATTAACAGTTCATCACTTTAAGCCATGATGAGAGCATATAGGTGCCTAACAAGCATTAAGACTTGATGAGAACGTAGGTGTCTAATAAGCATTAAGCCATGATGAGAACATGGGTGTCTAACAAGCATTAAGTTATGTTTGAACATTGAGCTTCACCAGCTTAAAATTTTGAAACCCCACATGCAGAGAAACCAACGCTAAATTAAGAGTTGTTCATGTAAAAGACATATCTCAAGTAAAATGCTCATGGGTTAGATAATTGGTATGAAAAGTTGCAAAAAGAAAGTCACAAGTTCAAATACCGGTGGGTAATTACTTACTATCTCTCTCTATATATATATTAAAATGATACGTCTAATTACAAAAGAAACTCCCATTCATCGACAGTACGATTTTTAAACCATGGTGTAACAAAATAGGTGCCTAAGTTATGTTTGAACATTGATCTTCACTAGCTTAAAAATCTAAAATTAGCTATCCCACAAGCGGTTCAACCAGCCCTGAATTAAGAGTTGTTCATGCAAATGATAAACAACATGAAACCTTTGAAAGAGAGTAATTATTTCAAACAAAAGAGTAGCCATTTCGATTATGTTTTGTACATGTATTTTGGAAAATATATATATACCTTCCTCAAACTATACTACCTGAATGCAGACAATCAAGATCTCACATATCATTCTTGAATTATAATACATAAAAATATAGGTATGCTCGATATTTTATTATATTATCCACTCATAAGAATAAGCATTTTTACTCTGTAAAATGAAGAGATCTCCACGAGACACCCATTGAACTTTACCATAACACTGTGTAGTATACAACCCATAAAAATACAAATCAATTTATCAATATATCTCGTGAATTAAATCTTGGGAGTAACAGACTGCCAAAGGTTTGGTTAAAAACTCCATCAAACAGCCCTTCAAAAGGTAAAATAATCATTAGGTTTTCGAAGCTATGCTTTTGATTTCCAATGGTACAGTGATGATGTTTGTAGAAGCTTTCAACACACTAATGGAGATTGAAATGAGGTGGCACCAAACAAGCAAGTACAGGAAGCCCATCGTATTATACATTCTGAAACCTTTATATCCAGCTCCTCAAGCTCCCCCAAGCCTATTGTACGATTCTCTTTGTGTGCAATTAGGTATCTTGGACTAGAAGTTTCTTCCTTTTGTGTCTGGCCTCCACCCTCTTTAACTGACATCACATACTGAGATACAGTCGGTATACTGTTAGAGACTACCACTGCAAAGAGATGTCCAAAACTGGGCCTTGCAGGTAAAGATAAAAACTACTCCATTAGATCACGAACCTAAAATTAAAATAAAAACAAGAAATAATATGAAGGAATTGATATGCATCACAAAAAACAATGTTACCTCTTTGAAAAAGCTGATGCTACATTTTATTGTTGAAGAAAGATACAGAGTGTTCCGAGATAAATGCACCATCAGCATTGCAAAGGCAAAGTTCAGAGTGTTTTGGATTGCTGATGAATATTCTGACCCATTTGCTTTGGGATAACTATGAAAAGAAAAACTTCCCAACACTTGACATCCCTCGTCACCCACCAAGAATCCAGATAAAGATGGTTTTCCTGAGAAAGATGACAGAATATTTGTTTTGGTGTTGCATGCTGAGCTGAATGAAGCCATTGTCTTTGGTTCCCCTGACCTCAAATATTTACAGATGATGCCCTGTTTACCTTTAATCCCATTTGTGCTATGCACCGATCACTCTACTTGACTAGTGATCCAAGGATGCTCTGCAATATCAAACTAATAATAAGTCCAATTTAAAAGGAATCTCTGGAATTTGACATCTCATTCAACTAGATGGGGCTAGACAAATTTTAACAAATACCCAAGGATTTCATGTAATATCCAATTTACCTAACAATTCCACAGAGGTAAGCCTCTTCCTTGGATCCGTGCATAGCATTCTGGAGATCAAATCCTTGGCAGAAGAAGATATATAAAATTAGAGGAATACACCAAGAATTAACTTACTCCTATAAAATTAGCTTACTCCTTTCTTACAAATGGTTCAAATTGACTTTTGTAGTAACAATCATCCAACAACTCATTATCCTCTAACTATCTAACTAACTTTGAAAACAAAATGCCTTTTCCTTTACACCTAAGTTTCTGATATGAAGGGTACTGGTCCATACATGCCAAGATGCAGGAACACCCAACTTTCCAAAATCGGACTCAAATATACAAAGAATCGAGATAACCGTACATACTAACTGCACAAATGTAATCAAATATACAAAGAATCAAGATATCCTTACATACAAAACACACAACTGGATAAAAATTTACCGTTCATTGTCATTCTGGGTTGGGACCTGCTTCTTCTTCATCACTCAAATAAAATACTCTTCCTGCATATTCCTTCAATGCAGTGTCATTCACCTCGTAGAACATATTTTCCCATCCATGGGGTTTGGTGGCCCCGTTACCAAGTCCCGGAGTTCGATCTTGGGACCCAGGATTCCTGGACTCCCTCCAATCAACAACGTAGGTAAACACCCTCCTCCGAAACTTGGCCTTCAACTCACTCCACGCCTGGTACTTGTAGTGATTTATCAGTGCCTTGGAGGCCTTCACATACAGGGTTATGTATCCCTTCTTCAACTGAAAGCGGTGTATTATGTTGAGAAATGAAGGAGAAGCAGCTTCCAACAGAAGTATGGACTTATAGCACTTCTCCTGCCTTTCCCTGCAAGTGTACCCTTCAGTAACCCCTTTCTGAGGGTGCTCATGGAGGCCCGAGGGCCCAAAGTTTCTACATCTCAAAGAGATTTGTCCTGTCATCGCAACCCCTGGTTTACGTACTATACTTAGATTTGTAACTAATTGCCTCAGCACTGCTTTTGGATATGTAATATTCATTAATGGGTACTCAATATTCTGTTTCATCCATGAAGGAGAGAATACAAACTCATCCACGTCTGTGTACATCATCCATTAGCACTTGTCTTTAGCCATGAGAGCACAGTGTGAGAATCCAGATTCCTGTGTTTTGGCCCATGGCCAAGGATGCCTGCTTATATTGTATTTTTCTGACAATAGCCCTTCAACAGTTTCTTCCAAATTGTCTTCACTATTATTATCATACAGAAAGAAGTGTTGGACACCAAGATGAGAACTACAGATAACCCATTCTCTTAAGTATTTTGCAACGTTAAAAACCATGGTGCAGGCACACAGTTTCAGTATCTGTGTATCATCTTGACTACTTGTGTTTGAATGATACATTGGTGGGATTATTTCATAATAAGCTACAGAAGGGATGGATTTCCCATGGATTCGAAGACTGATTTTGGAGTCAATGAGGTGATAACGAATTGGCTCATCTGGATGTTCGCATCTAAAGACTTCTTGTGCAGAGAGTGTGACCAGAGTTTCAATGGTATAAAACTAACGGAGATTTGTGCATCTGGTGACAATTCACATGGAAATCAATTTTAACTAAATCGAAGGAAATCATTCTTGTACATAATAGCATATTGTTTTGATAGGAAATCAAGAGAGAATGATAAACAAAGCAGGGAAGAAGCTCGTGGAAAGATTAAAAAACCGACAAAGCAAGAGATTCCCGCAACTCTTACCTTGTGAAACTAACCCTATTTCATTATCATCTCTTCCATACAACGCGTCCAAGGCTCCACAAGGCATTTCTTTATGCTCCAGGTATAAGATATTCCATATGCAAATAACTGGAAGCTCTGAATTCATTCGAGGCAGATGCTAAACGTGAAAATGAAAAAAAAATGCTTCAGTTTTCAAGGATTACTTAACGGAAATCCAATCTGAATCTGAAATTATTTTGAGAGCTGTAAGAGAGGTGTCCTCCATACACTCAACACGCTCGCAGATAACACACAACACACTGTAAATATCTGTTCCTTCGTTCGCGGAGAGGCGTCCTCCATACAGATAAAATAAAATATCACACAACAAATAAAATATCTGCATCTGTTTTTACCATCGCGGCGACCTGCACTCCATAAACTCAACACGCTCTCAGCTTCAGTTTTCAAGGATTACTCAACGGAAATCCAATCTGAATCTGAAATTATTTTGAGAGCTGTAAGAGCATACATTGTTAAGAATGTCATCCAACAAGCAGGTATTGTCTGCAGAGCCTTCTCACCTTCAGATCCTGGACATTGCCTTCGTTTCCTTAACATATATGCGCGCTGGCTGCTGATTGCTACAGGGCCTGGGCAATGGTGTCTCAGAGAGGGCAGGATTTTTCATGATAACTACAGGAGTGTTGTTTGAATTGCGAAGAGCCATCCGTCGTTGCGCGGGAGTGTTGTTTGAATTGGGAGATGGCAATAAACGACGAGGGTTAACGGCGACTACGGACTACTCGACTATGAACGGAGTTAGATTAACGGATTTTGACGATGGATCGGGTGCCTACGATGGGAAGGTAGGCCGTTCCGGTGACCGGAGTGCCGGCATGACGACTGTCGCCGGGAAAAATCGTCGCGTCGGTAGCTTACTCCGTTTTTTTTACAGCAAACGAAATTTACCATGTACGTGGCCGATGATACCACGTGGAGTGGAAATGAAAACTCACATATAGAAACCAATAATATGATAACCAATAACTATTATATAATGATCCGCTCCAAGACATTTACTTAAAGTGTATAATACTCAAGAATGTAACTATATTTCAAGATGCATATGTCAATGGTTTAGGACCTAAGATTAAGATCACTAATTTAACCTCTTATTCGAGGAAGAAAAAATATTTGTAATTTAACTTTAATATATATATATATTTGTTAAATAAATTTTTTTAAATATTTAAATATATCTTAGAATTTAAGATATTTAATCTTTTTCTTTTTTTTTTCAGGAATAAAAAATCAATCCTTGTTGTTCTTATTAAGAATCAAAGGGCCTTGATAACAGCCGCCCAAAAAAAGGGAATACATCAGCAATGAATACATCTAGACAATAATGAATCACGTCCAGTCACAACCAGGGGGAATGGATAGCAATAGCAAGTGATCCCATCAGAAATCTGTCTCATCAAGTAAATGATCTAACTCCATCATTCCTATCTATCGGGAAACAAAGGACCAGAGCTGCGGTCCAAAAGAGACACTCAGTCTACGTACAGTAAATGTCCAAAAAAAAGGGGGGGGATCCCCAAAACAAGCTCAATGGAGCTGGAAGGAATCACTTGTGACCAAATGGTCTTCAAAAAATTCATGAAAACATCCAAAACCTGGAGAGAAAGTGAGTGCTTGTTTTGAAAGACGGTCTGTAATCCCATTGTATTCCCGATAAATGTGACTGATGGAAAGATCTTGGAAGCTTTTAAGAAGCTTTTGTGATTCCCTGCACCAATGAAGGAGCTCTGGTGGGGAGAGAGCAGTAATACCTTTATCCCAATTGATAATGACCTGTGAGTCACCGTAAATACAGGCTAAAGGGATTCCCATCTTTTGGGATGAGTGCAGAAGTGCCCAGAGGCCTAGAAGTTCTGCCTTAGTATTGGATCCATGTCCAACCCCTAGCGCAAATTCTAGACGGTGATTCTCATTAAGATACAAGCAAAACCCAATTCCTGCTACAGAAGAAGTAGATGCTCCATCGAAAAAACCACATGGGAAATTCATGAGTGGTCTAGGCCCGATCTGTCTGTCTGATATTTTTTTTCTTCCCTTAGTGACAGGCCGAGAGGAAGAAATATGTGCAGCATTTAAAATCTGGTGCATAACACCCAACATATTAACCTTATTACCATCAAATACAGCTCTGTTACGAGCCTTCCAAATGGCCCATATCGCAAAATGAGGGATGAATAAAAGAGTCGGGCTGCGGTGATAGGTGGATACCCAAGCTTCAAAAAAAACTGATAAAGAGTCAGCTACAGGAGGTAAGCTCAGCTACAGCTGTTCACAAACAATCCCCAATATACTTCTCCATATCGGACAGCAAGAGAAAATGTGGAGGACAGTTTCTTCATTTGAATAACACAAGGAGCAAATACCTGGCCCGATTTTCCCTCTTTTCTGTAAATTGTCCCAGGTAAGAATTTTATTTTTCAAGACTAGCCATGTAAAACATCCAATCTTCCTTGGTAGGAGGCTCGACCAAAGTGAAATGTACAGCCAGCTGCCCAGATCTGGTCTGTATGAATTGACAATGCAATCATAGACTTTATCAGCAGAGATCATACCATTAACTTTATTATATTCCCATATCAGCGAGTCAATTTCAGTAGATAAGCGAATGCCATTCAGATCTAGGTTCCTGGTAAAAGAGTTCCAAATATTTTTCCAATCACCTTCGAGATATAATTCTTCAGCAGTGTACCAGTAGTGAAGAACATCTTGTAAGTAATTACGGGCCTGAGCAAGAGTTTTTATTCCTAGATCCTCCAGATATGTTCTAAGTTCTTCAGGAAAGTGGATAGAAGCAGGATTTCCAATCACAGGATCAGTACCAATCAGTATATCATTACCATTCCCTACTTGCCAAGCAAGATGGGATCCCATCCAGGGGAGAGTTTGAATAAAACCCCTCCAAATAGCTGATACGCCCCTAGTACTGAACTTTTTCTCCCGAAGCCAAGTAATTACAGTGGTATGCCTCAGATATTTTGAGATAAGAACTCGATGCCAAAGACTATCACTGAAGAGGACTCTCCAAAAAATCTTAAGACGGAGAGCAGTGCTGAACCAATGAAGATTTTTGATACCCCATCCTTCAAATTTCTTTGGCCAAGATAAGTCCGACCAGCAAGCAAGGTGATATTTATGAGTATGCCCTGATGATCCCCATAAGAAAGAAAAGGTAATGCTTCTGAGCTTGTGCAGAATAGAGACTGGTAATGGTGCTAATCCCATCCAGTAGACAGGGATTCTTGAGAGAACTTATTGTACAAGTACCAGTCTGCCTCCCAAAGAAAGCAACTTGTGTGTCCACAGACTTATCTTCTTTTCGAATCTTTGAACTAGCCAAAGCCAATCCTTGGATCTGTATCCCAGGGGTTTGATAAAGAACCCAAGATACTTAAAGCCCGTAGTGAGGGGGAGCAATTTATAAGGGATAGCTCTGGTAATATTAATGAGTTCCGGATCAGGAATATTGTTATGAAGAAGGACAAATTTGTCCAGACTGATAGACATACCTGAAGCTTTACAAAAGGTCTCTAGTATGACATCATAAGCAGCCCATTCTTGTAGAGTCCCAGTGCCCAAGAGGATAACATCGTCAACAAAGAGCAGGTGTGTCAGGGCAAGAGAAGAGGTAATTTTGATTCCTCGAATTAGACCATGGCTACAGGCATCAGCAATTAACAGACTAAGGCCTTCAATGACAAGGATGAAGAGCAGGGGAGAAAGAGGGCATCCTTGATGAAAGCCATGCGAGGTAGGGAAAAAGGTACAGGGGGTGCCATTGATAAGTACAGCAAAGGTTGCAAAGGAGATACAGCCCATAATCCAGTTGACAGTTTGAAGGGGGGCACCAATCTGAATCAAGATGAGGTGGATAAAGGTCCAATTAACCATGTCAAAGGCTTTTATGAGATCAAGCTTAAGGATGAAAGCACAGAGATTTTTAGATTTTATAGAGTGAAGAGATTCCTGTACAATACCAATGGGATCAACGATCTGGCGATTTTTGAGAAACCCATATTGTTCCTGAGATATGCCGGTGTCCAGGAAAGGCTTGACTCTGACCGCAATAACTTTTGAGATGAGTTTGTACAGACAGTTGCATAAGGAAATGGGCCTAAAGTCAGCAAAGGTCTGCGGCTTGTCCTTTTTGGGAATGAGGGCACTAAAGGTAGAGTTCAGAGATCTAGGGATGTTACCCATAACTCTAGTCAAGTCAATAGCTGATAATAGATCCATCCCCAAAAGATCAAAGAAATGCAGGTAGAACTCTACAGGCCATCCATCCGGGCCTGGGCTTTTATATTTTTTGAAAGAATTTAGAGCATGTTAAACTTCCCCCAGAGTAACCTGACAGGTAAGAGCTGTGGCATTTTCAGTAGGTATCATCCTGGGATAAAGGAGAACTACCTTTAGCTGGTGATAAAGACTCGTGCCCCCATCATCCTTGAAGATATTGGCGAAATGAGATTCACCAAGGTCTTTTAGTGAGGCCTCATCCTCGAAGGTAGAACCTGCCTCATTTGAAAGAGACCAAATAGTGTTATGGTTCCTCCGACCTGATGCTAGCATATGAAAGTACTTCGTATTCGAATCACCCTGCAGATCCCATTTTGTTCTACTTTTCAGTTGCCAAGTGAGAAGAGAATGATTCAGAATCAATTTCCTCTTTGATCTGAGAAGGGTGAGTTGATCCATATCGCTCGAAGATAAGATACCACTGTAAGAGCTAGCAAGGAGGGAGGAAATGGCCTGTTCAATTTTGTATAAGTCCTCATCCATCCGAGTCTGACTTTTCTTGATCCACAGTTTTGCTTCAAGTTTTAGAGTGCGAAGCTTGAGGTGGAGAGAGTCAATAACAGGGTCAGAGTCAAGCTGAGAGAGGAGAGGCCACTTTGCAGATACCCAATCTGAAAAATCCTGATCATTAAGCCAAGACCGGTTAAACTTGAAAGGGTAGTTAAAAGAGGATCTATGCTTGTTCCACTCTAGAATAATAGGATAGTGGTCTGAGATGTCCGAACAGTGTGTCCAGACTCTATGAATCCCTAGGGAAGGGATTAAGGAACCCAAGATCAAAAAACAGTCCAGTCTTTTACTAATTCCATCTGCTCCAGCACGACCGTTACGCCATGTAGGGCCCGCAGAAGGGGGGGCCAAGTCCCGAAGGTCAAGTGAATCAAAAAGTGATGAGAAATAAATATAAAGGGGGTCCAGTGAGGGGTTGAGTCCCCAAACCTCTGAAGAGCGCAAATTTAGGTTAAGATCACCACCAAGAATCAGATTGGGGGCACTGAGAAAGCCACTGGTGAGAGAATTTTACCAAAAATATTCATGGTTTTTATAGGGACCATAAGTGTTGAGGATAGATAATGGATAAGTGAGACCTCGAAAGGATGCCTGAAGGAGGATTCCAACACAAGTATGATAGGCTTGGCACCTGACTTTGTGTGGGTTCCAGGCTGAGAGGAGACCACCAGAGAGTCATGTGGTGTCGATTGCACAGTACACCCAAGATGGAAAAATCTTAGAGAAATCCAATAAAGCAGGAAAGGTGGTGCACATGGTTTCTTGTAGAAGAACCATGTCCAGCCTAAGAGAGTGGAAGAGAGTGCGGAGGCGATGAAGTTTGGCCTTGCCTCCAAGGCCCCTGACATTAAGAGAGATTATCTTCATGGAGCATCGTGATGGGGAGACAAGGCTCTAAGTCCCCAGGGAGGCAAGATACCATCAGCTTCATTTATGCAGGCAGAAAGAGGAATGTATGGGGGGGAAGCAGGGGAGAGATTCAGATGTGACTTGTTCACCTTTTTTTTCCTGACAGTTACATTTGCGAAGCGAATGGAGTTCAGAGGTAAAGTTGTGGGAGAGGTAGGAGTAGAAGCTGTGAAGATGGAGAGGGTATGTTTGAGGGAAGGATCAGAGAACGAAGGTGAAGTTGTAGGACTGAAGTGGGAGGGGGTAAGAGGGGGTGATGAGACCCGAGTCCCCAAAGGCAGAAACTCAACTAATGAGGAAAGAGAGGGAACAGGTGCAACCAGAGCAGAGGAATTATGGGATAGAGGTGTTGATACTGTCGTGGAGAGTGTAATGGGATCAAAAACAGCTTCCTTAGGAGGAGGGTAGGAGGGAGAAGCAGACACCCCATGCAAAGCTTCGGCCAACGCAGAGGTGGGAAGTGCCTCTTGATCAAAATTTGGAGGCCAGGAGGATGTTGACAGCATTTCCTTAGAGTGAGACAAAATAGGAGAAGCAGAACCCCCATGCAGTACATCAGCCAGCGGAGATGTGGGTAGTGCCTCTTGTTCAAAAATAGGAGGTCGGGAGGAGTTAGACAGAGCATCCTTAGAATGAGACAATATGAGTCCATCAATATCCTTTAAATAAGAGTCCGAGACATAATCTGTAGGAAAGGGAGATGAATCAAGTGTACCTGGTGGCGTCCGGGTTTGTCTGTATTTTTTTAGATCAGTATACTGAAGAATGTCAGAGCCCGAATCTTCATTGTTAGAGCAAAGAGTAGGACAATGTCGCCTCAAATGTCCGGTCTCGTGACATAAACTACACCTGAAAGGAACTCTGAGGTAATCTAACTTATGAATAATAAGGCGATCCCCGCAGAGAACTTCCACATCAGCAGGTAAACCCGAGGATACATCCAATTCAACCAGAACTTTTGCTACCCTCTTGTCAAATACCAGGAGAAAGTCTGACTCGACGGCCACGAATCTTCCGATGGTATTTGCAATACCTTCCAACACATTTTTATTCCACAATGGGAAAGGTAAGTGGGGTAGTAAAACCCATAAGTGTCTCTTAGCAATCCGCTCTTTAAGAGGATTGAACCGTGGATGCCAGCGGTCCAGCACCAGAGAGCCCGACCCCATTCGCCAGATGCCTTCCAAAATTTTCGAGCAGTGAGACTCCTCGAGAAATACAAATACTATCCAACCCTTGGATAATAGACTAATCATTGGGACATAGTCTATCAGAGGCTTCCAGTTTGCATTCACCCACTCTATCCATTCCATTTTGTTCATGCGAGCATACTCTAAACTCCCTATCAGTGCACGGGAGCAGAGGGCAGACACTCTTTCCATATATATATCGTGTCCAAGTACAAACCGGTATCGCCCCTCCTGGGCCTTGATGCATTTTGCGATTCTTTTCCGGTGGGATCGAGGTAGAGGAGTCTGTTCGTGCATTTTAAAACCCGATAGCTGAGGCCAAAACAGTAGGCTTCTGTTCTGAAGAGTCCACCTCAGCAGTGCCCTAAGTGGTGACAAGGAGCACGATGGCACCAACGACCATGTCCTTCAGAAGCCAGGTCACCAATATTAGACAAACCCTAGAAGAAAAAATAAAAGACTGGAAGAAAGCCTGTCTAGATACCCTTGACCACGATAGACCATGATGATGATATGTCCACTCTGCACTATAAAGTAAAACCCTAGAAATAGTGAGAAAACCCGGAAGCTAACCCTGCTTTGTAATCCTAGAAGAGTGTGACCAAATCGCTGAAACTAGAGCGACAACCTAGGTTAAAATCAATCGAGAGCGAAGATGACGATGTGGGGGTACATCGGAATGATGCAGAGGTCAAGTGTTGTTGTGACAAGACACGTGATACCCTACACCCCGAAAATCCAGGGTTCAAGGTCAACCATGCCCAACAAAAAGACAGACAGGAGGAGGAAAAACATAAAGGATAGTGAAAACCAAGCAAGGTGTCTGTACCCGACCGAAATACCAAGCGCTATCAGTCTGTAAGCGATGAACTTCCCACTTTTTTTACCCTTGGTTGGTACTAGTCCCCCAGCTAAGGGGAGGGACTCCAAGAGACTGACCGCACCAGACCGCCCTGTAAACAGCAAAAAACCCAGACGCAGGACCAGACAAAGGGTAATATACACCAGAAAAGGAGGACAGATAGTTCAGAGCCAAGATAAGAGTCAAGATCATCCCTGAAAGGCAGAATAGCTAACGCCATGTGCGACACCATCAACCTCTGCTAGGGTGAACCAGGACAGGACGGGGTTCGTCGAGGGCCGAGGGTTTCGCCATCGATCAATGAAAGTAGAGCAACCTGAAGATAGGTAGTTTATCAAAAGGACCCATGAAATGACATAACTTACCTGAGAGAAGACATCTTGATAAGCCAAGATCACCAACACATCAACATCAATCAATCAAAGACTGCAACTTGCTACTCTCCTCCCCACCTGATGAATAGATAAACTGGCAGCTATGCACACTTCATGGCAGATAACTATAAGATATTTAATCTTTTATAAAAGGGGGAAGGGAATAACCTAAAAGAGGAAGTGAATACACATTATTAAGGGGAAGTAAGACCGGGAAGTGAATAAACATTTTTTTTAACAAAATCGTTTATGTTATATTGATAGGATCAGCAAAGATGCTATAAGGAGAACATAATACAACAATCAACCTTATCACTGCCTTTCCAGTCAGTCAACCTACAAAGTACTAAGGCAGGATATCAATGCTTACATTCAGATTGACAATAAGCTCATTAAGTCCTACAGCAATAGACTTATTGGCTGCTAGATCCGCCTCTTCGTTAATCTCCCTAAGAATATGAAAGAAATTAATCTTCCTGGACATTTTGGACAAAGATCTAATCCTCCTAATCAACCTTGATGTTTGTTCATTTTTTCCCTTTCTTCCTTCGTTCAGCGCTTGGATAATAAACCTGGAGTCACCAAAAACCAATACTTCTTCCACTTCTTTCTTCTTCAACTGCTTGAGCCCTTGCCAGAGCCCATAAGCCTCGGCCATGTTATTGGAGTTGTAACCGATGTTCCAATAGTATTCTATCTCGACTTTCCCTTCCGGTTCCATAATAATTCCTCCTCCTCCCACTCTACCTAGGTTCCCTTTGGAGGCTCCATCAAAGAACAATTTGAAGATTTTCCTTTCTCTTAACCAATTCTCGAATTGGGACTTATCCATCCTGATCTCCCAGTCCTCTGATTTTTTAGCTTTCATAGAATTTGCGGCCCTAATATTGAGACTTTGCATCTAGTTGTTTTCAGTTTCAGTTAACTTTTCTTTATTATTTGGGATCTTGGATATTCTGACCACCTCACCCAGTAAAGCATTTGCTTTAGCAGCGATCTTCCATGCTGGATGCCACTTATCTTGGAATATTCTATGGTTCCTCTCATTCCAAATACACCAACAAATTATTTTCGGTAATTTCATCCAGCATGCTTTTAAACCTTTTTTTTTCGGAGCTCTCCTTGATAGAGTTTATCCCAATTGAGAAAGCAGGACTGAATGTGGTATAGTAATTTTAATTCACCTCCCCAATGTTTCAGCACCTCCTTCCAGACAGAGGTAGCAAACGGGCATTTAAGAAAAAGATGGCTGATATTCTCAGCATTTACAGCGCAAAGAGGACAGCAAAATGGGCCTACAATCCCTCTCTTTTCCAGGTTCTCACCAGTAAGCACTCTCCCGTGCATCAGAGTCCAAGAAAACATCTCAATTTTTGGGATTGTCCTACAATTCCATAAGTAATTCCAGATTTCTGGGTTTCTGGGCACGTTGTAGTTAGCGGAAAAATTTTGATATCCCTCTACCGCATTGTATCTGCCTGAGCTCAACCCCCATCCACGCTTGTCTTTTATGGTTTTTTTAAGTGGTTCCAGCCCAGATAAGTGGGATAACAGCATGCTTTTTTCATTTTTTAATTCCTCAGGGCACTACGGCATCTTACAGGCGACCCAACTCGCTGACTCCTCATTCTCCCAATCAGAAATGTCCCAAAGTGTATTTATTCCCTGCTCTGTCATCCAGTTTTGTAGACGAGGGAGCTTAGGAGGGGTTTGTCCCTGGATCACATCATGTCAAATTCAAATTCGTTTCCCATTGCCAGGAATCCAGAGCAAGCCAGAAGTGAAGAATGGCAGCGCCTTCCTGCAAATATTCGGTATGGGGGATCCCTTCTTAATCGCAGGCTCTCCATCGAGGCATCCCGGTCTTGGACCGTGAAAATATTTGCTTTTTAATACACAGCTGCTCCAGGATGGGTTAGGCACCAACATATTCCATAGCAATTTGGCTCCGATAGCCAATTTTTGAATTTTTAAATCTCTTATGAAAAGACCTCCCTCACACCATGGTTGTTTGATAGTATTCCAGCTTACCAGGGTGAATTTTTTGCCTCCCTCGTTATTTCCTCCCTGCCAGAGAAAATTTCTCATCAGTCTTTCAATCTGATTGATAATATGAGCTGGAGCAAGTAATAATGAGCATTGGTATAGAAGGCAGTTGTTCAAGACAGCTTTGATAAGCACAACCTTCCCAGCCAGGTTGAGCCAGGCCGCCCCCCATCCCATGATTTTCTTTTTGAATTTTTCCACTATAGGGAGCCAAGCTGAGGATTTGGATTTGGACTTGAAAATAGGCACCCCAAGATAGTTGAAGGAGTCCCAGTTGACAGCTCCATCCATGTTAAGAACCTGGGTGATATCCAACATTTCCCTTTAATTTATGTTCCATCCGTAGATCTGGCTTTTCCTGAAGTTGATTTTACTACCGGAGGCTTGACAGTATCGGTGCATTTCATTCTTGAACCGATGAGCTATGATCGGACTGGCTCCTCCGAGTAGGATAGTGTCATCCACGAATTGTGCGTGATTGATATCTTTAGTGCCTCTTGCCATCCTAATTCCTGAAAGCTCCTGATCTTGCCTGGCTAATTCCAATTGGAAACTTAGAACTGATGCTTGGATGGTGTACAACAGAGGGGATAGCAGGCATCCTTGCCTTAGACCACGGATGGCTTGGAAGAAGGGAGCAGCTCTTCCATTAACTAATGGAGCTATCCAAGGCTGGCTGATATAGGCCTTGACCCAGGAGATAAATTCAAGAGCGAATCTAAATCTCCTCATTACTTGAAGGAGAAATGGGTGGTTGACTCTGTCAAAGGCATTTGCCAGGTCGAGCTTCACCACCATTCCTTTGTCTCCATTCTTCGAACTAGATTGGATGGCCTCTTGAACTAAAATAATATTGTCCTAGATCTTCCAACCTTTCACAAAACCACCTTGATTTTCTGGGATAAGGTGAGGGAGAATATATTTTAATCTATTGGCAATAATCTTCATAATGAGTTTATATCCTATATTACACAAAGATATAGGCCGGAACCTGTCAAAAGAATGAGCTTCCTTCTCTTTGGGTATCAGAGCCAGGAAGGTTGAATTTGTGCTGCCCACAATTTTACTGCATGATTGGGATTTCTTGAACATTTTGAAGAGATCACTTTTAATGATATTCCAGCAGATTTTAATAAAATTAACATTGTAGCCATCAGGCCCAGGCGCTCTGTCCTCCTCCATGCTATCAACGGCCAGTTTAATTTCCTCCATCGTGATTGGTTTCTTCAGAGAATTGTTGTCTTTGTAATTAATAGCCCTAGGAATTAGGTGGAGCAGATCCGCATCTTCAGAGACAGGCTGGGCCATGAAGAGTTCTTTGAAGTGCCTGGCTGCTTCTTCTTTTATTTCTTAGAATTTGGTAATTTGCCTATCGTGAGCTTGGATCTCTTGGACAAAATTAACATTTTTTCTTGCCTCCGCCTGTTTGTGGTACAAGCCAGTATTTCTATCACCCTCTTTCAGCCATTTGCAGCGAGCTTTTTGCCTCCACCACTCTGATTCGATACTGTAGGCTGTGTGGAGTTCCAACTGCAATTTGATCTCAGTTTGAATGTCTGAATTTTCCACTGTTCTGTCCTCCATGCTGGCCTGGTGAATTTCCAGCGCATGGGCAGCTTGAGTTTTTTTGTGGTTGGGAGATGGGATCGATTTGGCCCAGCTTTTAAGAGCTTTCTTGGTCCTCCTTAACTTCTCCTCCCAAACGTAGAAAGGGGATCCAGAGACCGGGGGATACCATGCTTCTGCTACAATCTTTAGGAATTTGGGGTGATTGGCCCATTGAGGATTAAATCTGAAAGGGATGGGGCCCATATTTTTATCCTTCTTCATCTCGAGGAGTACAGGCTTATGGTCCAATCCTCCAAACGGTAAAATTTTGGATGAAAGATTCAGGCCAAGGAGAAGGAAGGAGTCATGAACCAGGAAGCGATCTAGCCTGGCAGCAGTGTGCCCTGGCCCAGTCCTTTTATTATTCCAAGTAAACTTTCCGAATGAAGGTTTGATATCCATGAGATCCCATTCTAACATAGTTTCATTGACAAGTTCTCTGATGGGGTCTCTAATCAGGGAGCCCCCTCTTTTTTCATCATGGCTGAGAATGACATTGAGATCTCCAACAATAATTACATTTCCTAGTAAATTGCTTCTTTCCTCACGGAGAAGATTCCAGCAATTTCTTTTTTCAGCATATGAATTGGGTGCATATAGATTAAAAATTATTACCAGGATATTTGTTTCAATATGCCTCAGCAGAGTGACGATCCAATGTGGACTGTACTTGGTGTCCATGGCCTCGAATTTCTTGTCATCCCAAAGAATTCCTATGCCTCTGGATGCACCCCTTGAACTAATAGCAGCTTTACCTCTTTTTTTCCAAAATTTATGACTTACATGGAGACATGTAGATTTCTCCATCTTGGTCTCCTAGATCAAAAGGATGTCCGGTTGGTTAAGAGAGATTAAATCTAGCATAGATTCTTCCTTGCTTTTGCTACCGAGACCTCTGCAGTTCCAGGAGAGGACCTTCATTACTTACTTTTGGAGGTCGTGGGCATCCCTTTCTGGGCATGCCCTTGCTATCGGGTATTTCTCGTATTCTTTAGCAATTTTTCCAGGGTTAGCTGGGATCCTTGCAGCTTATCCTTATAGGTCGCCTATTCCCTGACTTCTTTTTTGGATTTCCTTCCTTTGGTTTTGTTTTTTCTTGGGGTGGTCAACTCTATTTCCCCTTCTTCCTCTTCTTCCTCTTCTGATTCAGTGTCTTCCTCCGACTTCTCCATGCTTTCTCCTTCTTTGGTCATAGTTGTACCTTCATCTTGATATTTCCCTTGCTGTTCTTATAGGGCTACTTCTGGCTCCTTGCTAATTTCATTACTATATTTCTCTTCATAATCCTTAGTTTCATTCCTTACATCAGTGGTTTCTTTAATCTTGGTGATTTCCTAAGATTTTTCATTAGGGATGACTGTGGCTTCCTTAGAGGCCACTCCGATTTTAGTCTTAGCTCTGTTTACCCTTTTCCATCCCTCCACTTTATCCTGTTGGATTTCTGGCTTTTTGGGGCAGTTACAAATGAAATGCCCGTACTCTTGGCATCTTCTACACTTAAAAGGCAGTTGTTCGTAGTCCAACTTTTGGAAGTGGGACCAGTTCCCCACGATTATTTTTATAGCCTCTGGCAATCCTGCTTCTAGATCCACCTCAACACATATGCGAGCGCAGGCATATTGGTCCTTCGGGCTAGCCATGTCTATGTATTTTCCCAAGACGGACCCTATAGCCTCGAGAGATTTAGGATTCCAGCAGTGCATGGGGAGATTTGGAAGTCTGACCCAAACTGGCACTGCCTTGGGGGTTTCAACCTCAGGATCGAAGTCCGGAGTCCACCCATTAAGATATAGTCCCTACGACCCCATGAAGTAGGGCCCATTTCTGAAAAGTAGGTCTTTATCCTCCTTGGATTCGAAATCAAACAGAAAGTAGCCCCTTCCGATGGAGTAAGATGCAACTTTTTTAGATATAATAGGGCTCCAGTTCCTTTGAACCCAACTATCCGTGGTTTTTGGTGAAGGCCAGAGCCCCGTAAATTTCCTGATCAGAGCTCGATCTGCCAGGGATAGAGCTACCCTCATGGTTTCTTCCGGAGAAAGGGCTACCTTTGGCACATCTTCAATATGCTTGACAAACTTTGGCGGGGCCCTTTTCCCCGATCTCTTAGTCAGGTAATCTATTAGCCAGTCAAAAGCCTCAGATCGCAGACCCGAAGGTGTCCCCATCGGATTGCCACACCAGAAGTCCAATCCGGGCACTCAGCTCAAGGTTTACCCAATCGAACGGCCTGCCAGGATTCTGGATGCCCACAATGGGCCCGCCACTCTACTCAGCACCGTCCTGTAGCAACTAGCGTTCAGCTTAGGGCAGGGGGATTGAATCCTGCGTTCAAGCTCCCAGCCTGTGTTGACCCTCGTTGTGTTCTCTAATCCTGCTGGTTCATGCCTCCTGGAATTGATTCGAAGGGGATGTACCAAACTAAAGACTCAATCTCTTCTTAGTGTAAATTGTTGCTTGGATAAGCAACCATAATTTCTGTTTTTTGTAAACATGCACTTCAAGGAGATCAACCTTGGAAAAAATCATTATTCATTTCTCATTGAATAAACATTATTAAGGGGAAGTAAGACATGCAATTTTTTATTTTATGTTAGTGGAAAATAGATTGCGCATAGTTATATGAAAACAAAATTTTGAGTTGTCAAAGATATGTGAATTATATAAATGATTTTTTTCTTTCAATAAAGGAATTATTGTTGTTGAAGATTGTTCTTGTCGCAATTGTTGTTGAAGACTGTGTTTCTTCGAAAGATATTCTTCCTTTATTATTGATTTGTCGTGTTATATTATTATTGTACTCCCTTTTGGGATAACATTATTGTAATCAATCATGTAAAGTACAATGAAACAATTCAAGTGAAAACAGTCAAATCGGCCTCATAGAAATCATTGGATAAAACTGCCCATGCATTGGGTAAATCTGCCCCAGTGAAGTCGGTCCAATTAGTGGAAAAGTCAACGAAAGAAGAGTATAAATAGAGAGGGTTCACCTCTCATTTGGAAAAATGAAGCAAGCAAGCATATTCATTAGAGAGAGAAGAAAATCTAGTTTGCTAGAGGAGGAAGAGCAACTCAATTGTGAAGATATCTTATTCTTGGTTTTTTTATCTAATCTCATTCTCGGTATTTTTCTGTGGAAGAGCATTTAGCTCTTGGATTGTATTAGAAGACATTGCACTTACTAACGAATCTATATTGAAGAAGTTTGCTAGGATTTCTTCCCTATTAGGGTTTCCTAGAGAAAAATATCTGTGTGCTCTTGTTTTGATGTGCTTGTCTTTGTTTCAATGGTCCTATTGCATATGGTTATTGTGTTATAATGCAAATTGTATAAAGATCTAAAATAACCATCATTGAAGTATAAAATACTAACATGGCATCAGAGCGGTGTTAAAAGAATTCATTGTATAGTCATAGCAACTGCAACAGCCACACATGTTGGAGATTAGGGATCCATGTTTCTAGCCTTTCCATCCACTAATCAAACTCAACTTTTACATTATTGAACTCACCCTAGTAGGGCGCATCTTTCTGTGGAAGAAGATTCTAGTTTTGTGGCTTTTCAGTTTTGACCTAAAAAATGTCGAGGTCAAGAACTAGGGCTCCACACTTTAACACTTGTTATCCACCAATTGGGTTCAACCCAAGCATTTTCCAACTCATTCTAGGAGGGAACATCTTTCTGTGGAGGAAGAACTTAGATCTGAGAATTTTCAATTTTTGTCCCTATCACTATTGCTCGGGAAGAACTAGGGCATCAAATTTTTGGCAATTGTGTCCACATATCTGGAAGAAGAATATCATTGCTCAACTCACATTGAGGTGTTAATGTTTTGAGAAATAATGGAGATACTTGAACTTTAAAACTTTTAGCAATGATATGCTAAGGACCTGTAACAATCAACAATTCAATCACACACAATAATTCATCCACACCACAAGATGTACCATGGGGAAAATCCTCATAATAGATAGGATGAAAAACTCCAGCAATTCTTCAGAGTATAATAGATAGATTGTAGAGAATGACTTTTACAACATAAGCAGATTTCCCGATAAGAGAGAATACTGAGCAATAGAGAAGAGAGATCCATTGCTACAACTGTTATGAACTTTCCATATGCCTAACATATTAATAACAAGCCATAATGGTTGTCATGCATACCCTAGTGAATGGTTGCATTAGAATTATCCACACATGCATTACAATTTCCAATTGCCTTTTTCAAATAATCAATTCATTCATTGAATCTTCATCTTGCACAACTAATGTGGCATACCTTCAATCCTAGATATTAACTAATAGTTAAATGACATTGGAGTGAACTCAATCTCTAACTGAATACCCATCACTTAGTTAACATGATAACATAAGTGTCATGGTATAATAACTCAAGTGTCGCATGCAACACACTTTTTTTAACTAAAGCATCGTCCTTTGATTAACTTAAGTGTCTTATGTTAGTCTAACTAAAGTGTAAATACTTTAGTTAACTATTCCATCTTTCTTTATTCGCGTAGTTAACCATTATTAACTGAATCTTGTTGTTTAATGAACATTGATCTCTTCTTTACTTAACTGAATGTTGATCATTAATAGTTCAATTGATGCTTTAACTAAATTGTTGATTGAGGTATTCATATTTAACTAAAGCTTTATAACTTGAGTTCACTTAGTCATCTGCATTGGAAATTTGAATTCTCTTTGTCTCATAATCTCTGTATTGGTTATCTCTTTATATTACTGCATGGTCTATGTTTAATCATATATCATGTCATATTATACTCAGAAGAATTGTCACACATATTGATGATCATATATATTACCTCAAACCATATATGCATATGCTAAAGTAATTCACTCTAGAGGTCATCAGTATCTAGAGGAGACTCGATAGCTTTACCCATCTCAAATGACCATGATTAGTAATACATAACATAGTATAACCTCATTACTTGATACAACACAAGACCAATCTTGATACAACACAAGACTCCAGAACTTAATACAACATAAGTTCTTTAACTTAATACAACATAAGTTCCGGACTTGATACAACACAAGTCTCTGACCTTGATATAACACAAGGTTCCAATATTGATACAGCACAAGCTAAGAACTTAATACAACATAAGTTTCGAACTTGATACAACACAAGTCTCTTAACTTAATACAACATAAGTTATATGAACGCAATACAACATAAGTTCTGGACTTGATACAACACAAGTCTCAAGGAGAAGTTTCTGAACTTAATACAACATAACTTCCAGACTTGATACAAATTAAGTCTCGTGGAGAATGACTCCTGATGTTGTACATTTAACATGAGGAGGCACATCTCTCTCTCAAATCATATTTACAAGATCCCAAATTTGGAAAATTAGGGTTTCTCTGTCAAACCCTAGATTCAACCAGAAGCAGTTTTCTGGAAGGCATTGAAGCAAGCACTTGGTTGGAGCACTCTTATTGGTAAGCACTTCTATCTTTAATTCCATTGGAGGTTCTCATTTTTTCAATATGACAAACAATACCAAGCTTGAGGACAAGCTCAAAGGAGTCAATAACTTCTAGGGATGGAAGTATAGAGTGCTTCTCGTATTAAGAGAGCATGACTTGGAAAACTATGTCAAGGAAGAAGCTGCAAATAGGAGGGATGTGAAGAAAAGGCTAAACACAAGAAGAATATGGTCAAGGCTAAGAGGATCATTGTTAACTCCATCAAGTATCACTTGATCCCACATGTTTCCTCCTTGAAGACTCCCAAGGAGATGTTTGATGCCTTGACTAGATTGTATGAAGGGAAGAACATTAGTAGGAAGATGGCCTTGAGAACTCAAATCAAGGGTGTGAAGATGCAGAGCTCGGAAAGTATCCAACCTTATTTAACAAAGGTCTCCAAAATCAAAGAACAACTAAAATCTATTGTATACATTGTTGAAGAAGCAAAGTTGGTTATGAATACATTGAATGGTCTCCCAAGATCATGGTAAGCATTCATTCAAGGAATTTGTTGTAGAAGGAAGCTCACTAATTTCAGTAGGTTGTGGGAAGAGTGCACCCAAGAAGAAACTATATTGGAAGCGAGAGAATAGAAGATGGGAGAAGATGACAATCATGCCTTAACAACTCATGCAAAGAACGAAAGGAGAAAGAAAGAAGAACACTCTCACCAGACGACTAGAACATTCCAAAAGAATCTTAGCTCTCATAAGGACTACTCAAACTATAGATGTTACACTTGTGATGAAAAGGGACATGTTGCAAGAAAATGCCCCAAAGGAAAAGGTCATGTGAATAAAGAAAAGAAGAAGAGGTATCATGTTCATACTGTTGAAGATTATGAACCAGTTAAGAAGAGAGTTAGAGATAATTGTTCAAGTGAAGAAGAATATGTATTGTAAGACACTCATGAAAATGACACGTGTCTTTTTTATAATGGTGTTTCTAAACACATATCTAGTTACAAATATTCAAAAGGATTCATCTCATAAGGTGAAGCTCCATGATAATTATAAGTATCCCATAAAAGGGGTAGGATAAGCCTCCTACAAGTTAGACTTTGAAGATAAAATATGAAGAATTTCTCTCCATGTCAAAAACAAGGATATAAAGCTACTTTTGTTGATGGCCAAGTTCTCATGTGGCCAAAAGGAAAGACTATTGTCGACGAACAAGGAAACCTACACAAGTAGAAGAAAGAATCAGATAAAGAATTTGTTCGAACATGACGATGTACACTTGGCAAGAATGTCAAAAGATATTTTCCAAGCTATAAATGTAGATCCAAGAGGATCTAGTGCATACAGAAGACATGAAAACCAATATTGAAGTTTCAACAAACTTGATGAAGAAGAATATCAAGCCTTAGAACTTGCAAGGAATCAGATATCAAGAAGGATCCAACAAAGCAAACAAAGATAAGTATTTGAATTGTCATTTCATGTGTATCTAATTGTTTAAATGATATTGTTTAATTGTTTAATTAGGAAGTGTAGTATGCATGTTAGAGTGAATGCATTGAGAAACAATATACTATTATTATGCATGTGATGGATAAGTATCCTATGGTGTTGCACAACATTCCATGAGGCTTTATTGCTTATCTAGAATGAAACCTCTTTGTTAACATGATTGAGAGCAGTGCACACTCTTAATATTATGTTTTGGTAGAGAAGGAAGGCATCTAGTAAATTACCATATGTATACGGGATATGGATGAGTGTTATGCTGGAGCATTGGCTGAAATGGTTGCATAATTGTGTGATTTATGCATTGTCATTGTAATTTCAATATGATTTGATGATTATGAAATGTTAACAATCATATGACTGAATTTGACATGTAGGAGAGATCATGTGATATGACCTACAAGACAAGGACAATGAGACTGGTTCCAAAGAACAAGTGATTATTCAGCAGTAACCTTCATTTACAAGATCAAGCATTTTACGGAAGCACAAGGAAAGATTTTTGGCTCATGGCTTCTCTCGAAAAGAAGGAATTGACTATGAAGAGATACACTTTGATTAGAGCTATACTTCTGATAGTTGCAGCGATGAAGTAGAAGGTACACCATATGGATGTGAAGTCAACTTTCCTAGATGGTGTAGTAGAAGAAGAAGTGTACATGGAGAAGCCACTGGGATTTTAGACATAGGACAGAGAATCAAATGAGTGTTGATTGAAGAAGGCTTTGTACAAGCTATGAAGGCACCCAGGGAATTACACACCGGGACATACAGTTACATGATGAGCTTGAGGATCACCTAGAGTGATGATATTTCAATATTTGATACAAGGTTGGAGATGATTGCTTATGGAGGATGAGAAGCTAGTAGATGGGTGCAAGAGGGAACCTGCAAAAAAATTGGAGATGGAGGATCTTGGTATCCAGTGACCCTAAGAATAAGAATCTCATCTCAATAAACTCATTTGATGAGAGATGATATATATCGATACATAGAAGGTCAACAACAGACAAGGATAAGCGTCACTTCGGCACGGGATGTCCAGATGTAGAGGGAGAATGGTGTTGAATTTCAGACGGAGCACAAAAGCTCCAATTTAAAGGGAGTGATTATTGCACAGATTGCATAGACAAATTGAGAGACATTATCACTTAGCCTATATCCATGGAAAGGGTTGTTTGCCTCAGTATCTCAGGGATATGCTCATAGTGGTAACAGAGGTATTCCATCATTAAGAGGGAGTAGATCTCATAGTTCGATAATATTGGCATGTTTCTTAGGATTAATGGTATGGCAGAATCCATATGAGATTTTCCTTAACCAAGAAAAATATGCAATAGAAATCCTGAAGAGAATTGGGATGATGGATTGCAAGGAAATGACTACACCGATGATATTGAACTTGAAGTTATTGTGTGATACTACTTCAGAGATAGTTGATGCCACAATATGCATACAAATTATTGGTGCGTTGATGTACTTGACGAACATGAGGCCAGATATATGTTTTGTGGTGAATACATTGAGTCAGTACATGGTAGAGTCGAGACGTGTTCACCTAATTATGAGAAAGTATAAGTTCCTCTAATCGATCACAAGAAGAGTAGGCTAATCCTCCAATCCATTGCAAGAAGAGCAAGCTAATCCTCTAATCCATTGCAGGTTAATCCTCTAATCCATCGCATATATGGACTCATGTTTTGAGGTGCACAAAAGGTATGAATTCTTATGGAATCACATATGTGATGGATTAGAGGATTAGCCTGCAAGGCTATGTTGACTCATATTGGGTTGGTAGTGTCACGAATAGAAAGAGCACTTTGGGATGATTCATAAGTTTGGGATCTGACATGATTTCCTGGTTCAACAGGAAGTAGACAAGTGTGGCGGTGAGTACAGTAAAGGCATAGTACAATGTAGCTTGTTCAGCAAGTTGTGAGGCTATGTAGCTTCGAAAGATACTTGCAGGATTGTTCGATCTTGAATTAGAGGTGACTTGCATTTTCTGTGACAACCAGAGTTGTGTGAAGTTGTATGAGAACCCAGTATTTCATGACAAGTCGAAGCATTTCGAGATCTGATACCACTATATCATGAATATGGTTTAGAGAGGAGCAGTGATACTCTAGCATGTGGAGATAGATGAGCAGATAGTTGATGTGTTGACTAAGCCTCTCTCAAGATTGAAGTTTGAGTACTTCAGGGACAAGCTTGGAGTTGTCTAAATTGGTGTTCCTCGAAAGAGGGAGTAGCGAGCACCATAACACATGTACAAAGACCCAGGTTGCAGACCTGGTCTGATCTCCACATGAGGTGACGTGGTAGTAGGTATTCACTTGTGTGATGTAATGTATATTACTAGGATACACTCATGAGATGTTATGGTGGACATAAATGCATATGTGAAGATGTAAGTCACGAATCTGGTTTGATCTCTAGATGAGGTGACATGGTAGCAGATAGTCATTGTGTGTGATGTAATGTATACTCCTAGGATACACACACAGTCGTGTTTCACTAATGTGCGAAGACGCAAGTTTCGGACCTGGGTTTTTCTCTACATAATGTGATGTGTTAGTGGGTAGCCACTGTGATCTGTATGTGACGGGATGGCGGGTAATCACTATGTGTGACATAATGTGCATATTCCTAGGCATCGCTCATGAAATGATCTATAATGATGTGATGGTGTGTAGTCACTGTGAGTGACATAATTTGCATATTCCTAGGACTCACTCACGAGATGATAGTGTGCTGATGCAGGTAGTTTCCTAGTGATGTAATTTGAGCTCCTGGGTTGTACCCATTAAATGGATTGTTCATAAAGAGAAATTCTTATGATGTATAGATTCGAGAGATGTAAGTAGTCAATGGTTTGAGTAAAAATTTGCAACAGTTATGTTGATGATGATGATTGTGGTAGAAGAATACCTTCCTTGTTAAGAGGGAGTGTTGAAGATTGTGTCACTTCAGAAGATATTCTTCTTGTATTATTGATGTGTCATGTTGTATTATGTTATGGTGTATTATTATTGTGCTCCGTTCATGATATTATTATTGTAATCAATAATGTAAAGTACCTTGAAAGAATTCAAATGAAAACAGTCAAGTCATCCCCACAAAAATCACTGGGTAAAACTGCCCCAGTTATCGAAGCTACCCCAGCATTGGGTAAATCTTTCCTAGTGAAGTCGACCCAGTTAGTGGAAAAGTCAACCAGAGAATCTAGTATAAATAGAGAGGGAACACCTATCGTTTGGAAACATCAATAAAACAAGCATATTCGCTAGAGAGAGAAGAAGATCAAGTTCGCTAGAGGAGGAAGAGTAGCTGCATTGTGAATATATCTTATTCTTGGTTTTCCTATCTTATTTCATTCTTGGGATCTTTGTGTGGAAGAGCATTTAGCTCTTGGATTGTACTATAAGGTATTGCACTTACTAACAAATCTATACTAAAGAAGTTTGTTGGGTTTTCTTCCCTATTAGGGTTTCCTAGAGGAAAACCTTTGTGTGCTCTTGTTTTGTTATGCCTGACTTTCTTTCAGCAAGAATGTTGCATATGGTTATTGTGTTACAATGGAAATTGTTTGAAGATATAACATAACCATCATTGAAGTATTAAATTATATTAGTCTCCATGATTAATGATTGTTATCCTCACCTTAAAAATGGTATAGCCAAAAAAATTCTATGTCCCTCTTTGTTAATCTTGGAGAGAGAGGGGTTGAGCTTGATATGATAAATTGAGGAATTTAAGGCTTAGAGCTTTACATTAAGAAGGAAGTGTCTACAATTCAATCGGTGCCTAGAACCTTACATTAAAAAGGAAGTGTCTACAATTTAATTGGTGCTAAGAATCTTACAATAAGAAGGAAATGTCTACAATTCAATTGGTGCTAAGAATCTTACAATAAGAAGGAAGTGTCTACAATTCAATTGGGACATTGAAACAATCTGGTTTGCTATGATTCTTTAGCTTTTGTAATCTATATAAAATAAGAGTTGATTGCACTATCATAATTTATAGATGTTGTGGGAAGATCATCTTATAAACTTAATATTTGAGTAACTAGTTGACCTTAATTGATTTTCATATATAGTAGTCTTTTTAAGGGAAGGGACATAGATGGTCCAAAATGTTGCATCTTATTAGAAGCTAGCATAAAAATTAACTTGTTCAATTTGTGGTTAGCAAGGAAATGAATAATCATATTTTTTGGGGCTCGTGAAGATAGAGATTATAATATAAAACAGCGAAGCCTTTTGTGTTGCATAAATGGATTCAAAATGTTGGGTCTAAGGGGTTATCCTTTCATAATTTCATATGTTTTGACATTTGGGAACGAAGCATGAGTTAGTAGCACAGTGTAAAACAAGTTTTGTGGTTGGCTCCTCTTTTAACTAAAGTTTTCATCCATTAAATTTAAAAGCCAAAAATTGATGTTTATTTTTAATAAAGTTGTCTCACTCATTAACAAGGTTTTAGTCATTACAATTTCATGTTTCAACAATCTTACGAAAAAAAATTTCTATATGCTGGTGCTTTTCACGCTTGCCTGGCTGTGACTAGCTGCCGTACTACTGTAGGGTTAGCTGGTGCTCGCGCGCCTCCATGGCTGCACCTGGGGGAGGGCTCTCCCCTCCCTCTGTCTTGATCTCTACCGCAGAAGCCTTCAAAAGGTTACTAAAGTCACCAGGCTTCAATCCGGTGGCCCCTTCAATCCCAAAGTTCATCAAAAAACTGGATGAAGTTCCTGAAATCGACCTCCCAAGTGAGCAACCCATCAAGATAGCCCTCACTCTGGCGGAGAGAGGTCTGGTAGGCTAGTTCATGGGCTTATGGCCCTCAACAAGAACCACAGATGATTGGATCCAGAGAAACTGGAGACCGCAACTCAAAAACAGTGTTACCTGCTACCCAGTTGGACGAGGGTTTTTCATTTTTGAATTTATAGCCAAGGAAGATCGGGATCTAATCTTTAGAAACGGCCCATATTTCATGGGATCCCAGGGTTTGTATCTCAATAGATGGACTCTAGATTTCAATGTAGAAGTTGATGTGCCGAAAGAGGTTCCAGTGTGGGTAAGGCTACCAAATCTCCCGGTTCATTGCTGGAATGTTCAAACCCTTGAAAAAGTAGGAAATGCTCTTGGAAAATACATAGACAAAGCTGAGAATAAGGGCCAATATTCCTGTGCCAGAATCTGTGTAGAGGTAGATCTCGAAGCCGGTCTACCTGAGGCAGTCAAACTAAAAGTTGGAAACTAGCACCATTATCAGAAGCTGGATTATGAACAACTTCCGTTCAAGTGCTGGCAATGCCATGAGCATGGTCACTTCCAAAGAAATTTCCCCAAATCAATTGCTTCAGAAGAAGGCGAGGGCTGGCAAAAAGCAAAAAAAGGGAGAACAAATCCCAAAAACCAAGGGAAAAAGAAAACGAAAGAAATACAGAATCAACCGCCAAGCACAAATAATTCCAATCAAGAAAGCACAAAATCTGCCCCAATCATTAGCCAAAACGATGAAGAACCACAGAAAACCATCGATCTAGAAGGGAAAGACCCAACTGATGCGAGCATTGAATAAAATCAAAAGGTAAATCAATCGATCTGTAAAGAGGCAGAATTCCAGATCGTAGACCCTTTGTAACCTGGGGAAATACCCCTTCAGGATTCAGCGTGGGCTGCTGAGACCCCCGGCACCTCCAAATAAGTCAATGAAGATCCCACATTGATAGAAACTGATCCAGGCGAGGAAACGGACGAAGGTTCTTCAAGTAGTCTGCATGCCTTACCTATCAAAAATCCAAGAGGAAGGAAATCAAGAAAAAACAGAAGAGAAGAAGCAACCTACCTAGCTATCCTCGAAGGCTCACAAAAAACTCTAAAAGGCATTATGAATACCAGATCCAAAAAAGGCACAGATCTGGCCTCAAAAGGGGCCAACCCCTACCTCCACAGTAATTAATGCAATACATTTCCTGGAATTGCAGAGGACTAGGATCAACTCCAAAAGAAGAAGCTATGAAAGATCTTATTCGAATTCATACTCCCGAAATTCTGCTAGTCCAGGAAATGAAAATGGAGGAATCTACTGCCCTTCGTATTGGGAAAAAATTCTGGAAAAAAGGTCCTGGAATTGGCAACAACTCCAGAGGTGCTTCTGGAGGTATCGCTACCTTCTGGGACTCAAATTTGTATAACCTCGAAGCTGAAGAACGGACATTGCACTGGGTTTTCACCAAACTCAGCCACAAACCTTCTGGACGCACTGTAAGTATGTTTAACCTTTATGTTCCCATCATGCACTCTGAGAAAAAAGAATGCTGGAACACGTTAGAATCCTTTCTTAACTCCCAGCATTTAGAAAATATCATTATAGCAGGCGATCTGAATGTTACCCTCGCCGCCAATGAGAAAAAAGGAGGCACGCCGGTCAGAGACCCTTCAAGAGAATGGGTGGAAGATATCATACTCGGATGGGATCTGTTAGATATAAAGCCTGCCAAAGGAATTTTTACCTGGACCAATAAGAGAAATGGTCCTGGCCATGTTGCAGCCTGCCTTGATAGGTTCTTAGTCCACTCTACTTTTCTTGATTTAGGCATTTTAGCTTCTTCCAAAATCCTTCCTCATTGCATCTCCGATCACAAACCTGTCCTCCTAGAGCTGGCCCCAGATCAAGACCTTGGCCCGATCCCCTTCCGCTTTAGCCCTCTCTGGATCCAGCATGAAGAATTTTTGCAAGTAGTGTCTGATTCTTGGGATAACCAAATAAAAGGATCTCCATCCTTCATTTGGGAAGCCAAAATAAAAAGACTTAAACATGATCTGAAAAGTTGGGCTAGGAGCATCACCTCCCCCATCTCAAAAAGAAAAACAGCGCAGGAAGAGTTGGAAGCTCATCAACTTCACATGGACACCTCTTCCATCTCAGACTATCATCTAAAAAAAGAAGAGATCCTTCAGAAAGACTACTTCTCGGCCTGCAGGTTAGAAGAAGAGTATTGGAGGCAAAAATCCTGAAAACTCTTGATCTTAAGTGGGGATAAAAATACCAAGTACTTCCATAAGCAAGCTGAGGCTCGTAAGAACTATAAAGCGGTCACTGAAATAAATTTTCAAGGAAATCTGGTTAAAGATGTTGAAGGCATCAAGCAAGCAGCTGTGGCCACGTTCCAAGAGCTTTACACAGCCCCAATAGAGGATCCGATTGACACCTCTTCTCACCCTTTTGATCTCATCCCTCACCTTATTAAAGCTGCTGATAATAACTTCCTTTCTGCTCCAATCACCATGAATGAAGTCAAAGAAGCTCTTGCGCTCATGAAACCTGACAGTGCCCCAGGCCCTGATGGTTTCACAACTAGATTCTTCACAAGTTGCTGGCCTATAATCAAAATTGATCTCTTAAAAATGATCCGGCACTCTCAAAAAGTAAACAAGCTGGGAGGTAGCACTAAATCTTCATTCCTAGCGCTGATCCCGAAAGAAAAAGATGCCAATACTTTCAACAGGTTCAGGCCTATTTCTTTGTGCCACACAGGATACAAGATCACAACCAAGATTATAGCCACCAGATTGAAAAGAATCCTGCCCGGCATTATTCCGGAAACTCAAGGAGGCTTCATCAAGGGCAGGAAAATTCTCGACAACATCATTCTCGTCCAAGAAGCAATCCATTCAAGCTATCAACGCAAGGAGAAAGGTATGGTCATCAAACTCGATTTGGCTAATGCGTTTGATCGTGTTAGGCATGACTTTCTGTTTGCAGTCATGGAAAATTTTGGCTTCTCATGTGCCTTCATAAGCTGGATCAAAGGCTGTATTGGTGACCCGTGGATAGCCCCTCTAGTTAACGGAAGGCCCACAAGTTTCTTCAAAGCCTCAAGAGGTCTAAGGCAGGGTTGTCCACTATCCCCTCTCCTCTACGCTATCCAAGCTTCAATGCTCAGCTTTCAACTCAACCTGAGCCAAGAAATCCATCTGCTACCAGGGCTAAGAATAGTAAATAATGTCAGAGAAATAAATCATGCTCAATTTGTTGATGACACTCTGTTGTTAGGGGGAGCAAGTATCCATTCAGCTGAACAATTCAAACAAGAACTGGATTTATACAAAGAGGTGTCAGGAAGTAAAATAAACTTCCACAAAAGCAAAATTTACAGCTGGAAGTGTTCAGCGAGAGAGCTAATGGAAATATCCAGAATTCTTGGGATGGAAAGCACTGTGGACTGGGACAATTTCATTTACCTAGGCATCCCAATATGCAAAACTAAAATCAAATCTGCTAACTGGGAACCTATTTTAGACAAGCTTAAAGTCAAAATCCAAAGATGGAGCGCTAACTGGCTCAATCTAGCCGGGAAGACAGTCCTGATAAAAGCTGTTCTGAATAGTATGCCTATTTATCAGTCCTCTATTCTGCTAGCCCCAAATGCGGTTATCCGAAAAATAGAAAGACTGCTCAAGAAATTCATTTGGGAAGGGGGCAAAGGGAATGAAAAAAAGATTCATCTAATTAGATGGGATAAGATCCAAAGACCGCGTGATGAAGGAGGACTTCAAATTCGAAATTTAACCATCCAAAATCAGGCTTTAGGAGCTAAGCTACTCTGGCAGATTATCTCAGGGAAAGAGAGTTGGAGTAAGGCAGCTCTTCGGAAAAAGTACTCTACTGGAACTAGGAAGAGATGCTTGGACTCTCAGCCCCCAACCAAAAGTGGTTCCCAGGTTTATAATTTATGTAGGAAAGCACTGGATGCATTCAAAAAGGACCTTTACTGGATACCTGGGAATGGGAAGTCAATTAAAGTCTGGGAAGACTCCATCCTGGGAGAAACTCCTATCGGTTTACACATGGATGTGAGTAACCTCAAATTCTGGTTATTGGAGAAAGGAATCACTACGCTTTGGGATCTCTCTGCGTGGGATGACAATGATTGGACCGGTTGGGATCTAGGCAATATCCCTCCTGAACTCTGCAATGAAGCTAAAATTCTGACAATTCACCTCCAAGGCAAATCTCCAATTAAAAAAGACTCCAGAGATAGAAGAGGGTGGGGCAACACTTCAGGAAATTACTCCACTGCAAAAGGATTCAAGAAGTTCCAAGCCATCCCTTATGCTGCCCCCAACCCTGTGGTTTGGAAATTCATTTGGTCTAAAGCTTTCATCCCCAAGATTGACATCTTCTGCTGGACTTTGGCCCACAAGAGCATCCTCTCTGGCGAAAATCTAAAGAAAAGAGGAATAACAGGCCCAACTCGCTGCCCTCTCTGCAAAAACAAGGAAGAAACATCGGACCATCTGCTCCTTGGTTGTCATTTCTCAAAAAAGGTTTGCTTGGAAGCCATGAACCTTAACCCCAGCATCAGCATGCCTGAAACTATCCATGAGCTGTTCTCAACCTGGATGAACCTTGCTCCCTTTCAATTAGCCAAAAACACTCTGATGTGTACAGCCTGGAATTGGTTTCCAAAAGCCATTTGTTGGAAAATATGGCTTGAAAGAAACAACCGTATTTTTAGAGAACACGAAAACAATCCATCTAAAATTGCTATCCAAGCTAGAGCTACTCTAGGAGAAGCATTGGATCACAACATGTCTCTGGAAAACACTACAAAGCTGTTGCCGGAAGAGTCCCACTGGTTAGGCAAGATAGTCTCCAATCTACAGAATCAAACAGGTCTAGCTCAACCTCAAAACGCCNAAATGGGCAGAATTTTTCCTAAAACTGCCAGAAATTCTCTGCAAAATAGAAACCATGAAAGCTCTGCTCGTGAAAAAGATTTCTCTGCTGTAAAAGACCAAGGTTCTCTCTTCATAATCGCCCTCTGATATCCTGAGAACTTCAGACCCAAGTGAAAAGGCAGCAATGGGCAGATTTGGGCAGATACTGCCTTAAATTGCCAGAATTTCTATGCAAAATAGCAATATTGAAAGATATGTTCGTAATAGTGACATGCTCCATTCAGTCCCCATTTCAAAATCGAAGTGGAAGACCCAGCTGTGGATTGCAGGCTCCTTTGCAAATCGCTGGAAGTGCAGGCTTCTCTTTAAGCTTCAAGAACAAAAGGAAGCTATGAGTTATCAAAGCCTTCTCTCAAGCACTGCCACTATAGTGGGAAAGCCACTCCTGGTTCACCCCAAAGCTGAGCAAAATGTTCAAATCGTTGGCTGCATAGTTTTCACTCTGTTCTCTGCTTCCAGCGCTGCCTCAGTTCTTCTTCTCTTAACACTCTGTCCTCTCACAGTCTGAAGATTGGATTTATTTATTCCTTTAGAATTAGTTTTATTTTGAATGAGCGCTCTTTGTAAAAGCCCGCGGAAGCTTATTTTCTGCTTATTTTATATCCTTCCCCAATGTTTAAGTAAAAAAAAAACAAGGTTTTAGTCATTATTACATTAAAAACTAGTCTTATTATTAATTAGATATGGGATGACAAATAACCATGAATGAAATAAATATTATTTCTTGGATGAACTATCTAAGTCTTATTACATTCTTTCAATTTATTATTGTTCTTAAATTAAATGGTATAAATGATGATGATGATGATAGTTATTGTTGTACACTGAGACCATTTTTGCTCTATTGGACCTTTAAAAGGTAAGGAGTCACTTGGTTTTCTTTATAATTTTATTTCTATGCTCGAAAATCTTTAAGAGTGGTCTTCCTAAATAAACGTACTTACATGATAAGTTAAAAGGTTAGGAAGGTCAGTGTTGTAACAAATAAATTAGAATTATGCTTTAATGTGGGTGTATGCAAGGCATTCCATGAGAAAATTATTTTCATCTTCAGCCCTCTTGGTGTCACAAAGATGAAAGATCATTTCATCCAATGGCATTTTAAGAATTGTCTAATGCCCTATTTCACTATGGATCTCGTGAGAGTTTGTTCTTATTTTAGCAATGTTAATTTTCTTCTTTACGCTAGCTAAAACATATAGATACTTTTGATCTTCTAGATTAGGGTTGATCAACTCCCTATAATTATTTTTCTCTTGTCATCTAACTCTTTATTGCACCACATATTCTCCCTAAATTTAGATGTAATAATATTTTTAATATTACCACTAAAGTGACATATTTCTTGACTCTCCAATGATTTAGCCAATGCTTGGCATCTTTATGTCAACCTCGCTTAATTCATTGGTGGTTTTGACTAGAGTATGATTTTAGTCTTGTTTACTATTGCTATTGTATTAAATGGCATAAAATAACATTAAAATTTATTAAAACTTAAAGAAAAGAGATTATAATTGGTTTAATATCTATTTTGTTATTAGAAGTGTATGTTATTTTGCTTATGTATCTAATTAAAGGATATTAATTTATGTTATATATTAGAACGTATAATGTTAATAATTATTATATATTTTAGTGGGTTAGTTTGAGTGGTGTATTGTTTAGAGAATTATGATGGATGTTATGGGGTAGCTTCCTCGAGTTAACTATGAAAAAATAGAATACACAAATATTGAATACTCCACAAAAAATATCTTTAAAAATAAGAATAATAATTATTCTATATTATTATAAAAGAAAATATAATCTATTACAATTTTATATTTACGTTGAAGGCATTAAACAATGGAGACATACTCTCGCTACTTTAGATTTGATTCATCATCAATCTGGAAAATGGGATTAGGAAACGTATGCGAATGGGATTAGGACACGTCTCTTGTGATGTGGCACAACTCCTATATATTTGCAGCGTGGGATTAAGACATGTATCTCTTGATGTGGCACAAATGGGATTTACGGCGAGGGTTTTTCAGTCATGATCATGTGTTCAGTTCGTTGATTTTTATGCCGAGGGTTTGTGGGTTTAGTCTTGTGTTCAAATCGTTTCTTCACGGCTATGTCATTTATCTGTTATGTGGCTGAGTGAAGTGATGAAGAAGATGGTCATGGAAATCAACTTTGTCTTGTGAAGTATAATCGCCCCTTATCACTTCTAGCACTTGGAGGGTTCGGGGTTAAAGTTCTTCTTTGATTATTTTTCATTGGAGGTCGTTGGAAGGGAGAATCACCCCACCATCAATGTCATCTCATCCTATATGTAATGCCGTCAACATCCTTATAGAAGGACTTGAATTCCTTGGCTCAATGACCACCTCACCCAGCATGGAGGGTTTTTCAGTCCTAGTCCTTTGTTCATCTTGTTGATTTTTACGCTTAGGGTTTGTAGGTTTAATCATATGTTCATCTCATTTATATGTATTTGGGTCGCTTATCTCTCCTGCAACTAAGTGAAGTGATGAAGAAGACTCTGCTGGTGTCGCTTCACCATTGGTTCACCACCATCATTGCTCCCCCTCAATGCTCCATCAATGCAATAATATTCCATCAACGGTAGCAAGGCTCGTGGTTGATTTCATACTTGGACTTCCATCTTAATTGCTCCAGCTACAGTCGATTTTGTTTTTGCATTTTCTATAGTTTATCTACTGTATATTTCGAAGATCTTGTCAAACTCTTTAATTCATCGAGTTTGTTGCATCGTCTTTGCTATGCACAATCTCTAAAAATCCCGAGGTAACCATTCTTTGATACTTTTTTTCTTTTATTTTATCATCTTGCTTTCACTGGTATTCATTTACACTACAGTTTTCCAACAAAATTTTGGCCACCTAATAAAAATCACAAGTATTCTTTCACCATGTTGCAATTTTTTAGACAAGACTTGTGCTAGAAAAACATTCGATTATGATTCTAGTGCCTTATAATTCATAAAATTTCCACAAAGGGAAATTTAATCCTTGGAATTTTTAGTTTTAGTCGTTAATTTCTTATTCATAGATGCAATTTATACAATCCCTTTAATGATCTTAAAACAAAAATAGATTATATTGCAGATATTTGACAGTGGATTTATTGTTGGTTTGAGTTTTTATATGTTTACTCTCAATTTGAGTCAGTTTCATTTTGCAAGTTGTTCATAATTATTGTTGCCAACAAAGTTTTCTCCAGCAATTAAAACTGGAACAACTCATTAACATGGCAAACATATACACGGATCCCTATGCATGGATTCATGTGGAACAATTCTCAATTTTATTTTTCCTCTGTGGGTTTATTACAAACTATTCCACACGAATGCTTTAACTCATGTCACCAGGGGTTTCTAAAGGCATTTCAATTTGAGTGAAGCTCCTTACTCTCCAATTGAAGGTTTACACTAAGAGAACATCAAAGGAAACTAAGAATAACTTGGAGAATACCCTAAATTCTGACTTAAGACTTCATGTGAGCTCTCTTAGGAAAATTCCTAAGATTTTGGGGAAATCAATCTTAGCGAATAACCTTAAGATAATATGAATATTGTTATGGGTGATGTGAGTTACTTTCCAATTTTGAATTACAACCAAAATCCTCTTCAAATGCGTTGATTGTCATAATTTCAACCAAAGTGTAGTCCTTTTTAAGGAGAATTTGAAGAAAGAATGGTTTAGGTTGCAAAAAAGGACAATTTTATAAACCACATAACCAAAAAACTAATTAAAAATGATAGTTATATACTCTGACAACTCCCCATATCATGTTGAACAATTCATGTGGTCATAGAAAATTGTTGGAGTTAAAGAGAAAGTTGGAATTCAAATAATCATTTGCTTCGGTACTAGAGTTTGCAAAGAAAACCTTATCAACAAATGGCGATTCAACAAGGAGCTTTGGAAGCTTTGCTTGAAGCAAAAAGTTACTTGAACTCAACGACAAACATAGATCGTAGTCCCAAATATTGAGAAACTGGTAGGAAACTTATAACAACGTGGGATGAATAATGCAATGTTTTTTATGCATGGGAATTGATCTGAGGGATTGGGGAACCCATTCCCAATTTTTCCTTGTTTCTTTGCACTTGGGTACTGGAAGGAACCATTCCCCTTCCGATGCTATCTACTCTAGGAATGTATGGAATGCTCTGTAAACTTTGATGGAAGCCAATCCACTCCTGGTGGTGTTCCTCATTTGGTGCTTCCAGCCTATTAAGCAATCCTTAGATTCTTTTTGTCATGCCAGGATCCCCTGCACTCTCATGATTGTGTGGATGAATATGTTTTTTGATAACCCTGATTTGAACACTTTGAAGGTGGTTAACATGCTCCTTTATTTCCTCAATGCTAATTTGGTTGCATGGTAGACATTATTCTCCTTTATGATAGACAATGTCCTTTATTCCTTTATTTTAAGGATAACATCAATGCTCTGTAAACTTTGATGGTATAGCCAAGCCACTCCTAGTGGTGTTCCTCGTTTGGTGCTTCCATCCTGTCGAGCAATCCTTATATTCTTCTTGTCACGCCAGGATACTTTGCACTCTCATGATGGCATGGATGAATATGTTTTTTTATAACTCTGATTTGAACACTTTGCAAGTGGTTAACATGCTCCTTTATTCCCTCAATTGCTAATTTTCATTGCATGGTAAACATTATGCTCCTTTATGATAGACATGCTCCCTTATTCCTTGATTTTAAGGATAACATCAACCTAACATATGGATATAACCCTCAATCCAGTGTTCTACATGGATATTGATGCATGGATTTTAGTGATACATAAGACCTTATATTCATACTAGGTAAGATTTATGGCCTTCACAACATTGCAATTAATGGAATATGCCTATTGCTATTTAATAAAAAAATGCAATGCACAAATGAGGATGTGCTTTCTCGCAGTTCATTATGTTATGAATCATTTAAGTGGAAAATTAATCAATCCACACAAAACAATTCTACTATTATCACAATAAATGCAATGTTGTTGGAGTGTCACTTTGTGATGACCTTAGTCTAATGGTTCTGGTTCATGTTTGCGTTTGAATTTGTTGACAATGAAATTCGGAAAACCTTGCCATATATATATATATATATATATATATATATATATATATGTCTGTGTGTATGTATATACATATATGTATATACATATACACATATACATATATGTATATATGTATGTATGTATATACATATATGTATATACATATATGTATATGTGTATATGTATATACATATATGTATATACATATATGTAGATACATATATGTATATATGTATCTACATATATGTATATATACATATATGTATGTACATATATGTATATATACATATATGTATATATACATATATGTATATATACATATATGTATATACATATATGTACATACATATATGTATATATATACATATATGTACATACATATATGTATATATGTATCTACATATATGTATATATACATATATGTATGTACATATATGTATATGTACATATATGTATATGTACATATATGTATGTACATATATGTATATGTACATATATGTATGTATGTACATATATGTATATGTATACATATATGTATGTACATATATGTATGTACATATATGTATGGACATATATGTATATATACATATATGTATGTACATATATGTATATACATATATGTATGTACATATATGTATCTACATATATGTATCTATATATATATATAGATATAGATATATACATAGATAGATATACATATATATACATATATGTATATACATATATATACATATATGTATATACATATATATGTATATATATACATATATATGTATATATATAATAATTCCAAAATTTCCTACATTCCCGTAAACTTCATAGATTTACAGTCATAGTTGTGTTGTTTGGCCTTTGACAAATTTGATATGGCTTCAAAATGGGGTTATAATTTAATTCTTTATTCATGTGTTTGGCCTTCTTCCAACTCTCTGCCAAGCATATTTATTGGGCCTTGAAAGTCAATGCACTCTCCCACCTACTCTTCTTATTCCTAATTGTCCCTACAAACATTAAGGTTATAATATGATATTTTCAAAATATGTTTACCAATTTATGTGAATAATGTTTAGAAAAAATTACTTCCTAGACTTGGGTTAAACTGAATATGAAAGACCCAAGAAACCCAATTTGTGCAATCAACGCATCCAAATCCGACCTCTTATTTGTTGATCTCGAACCAAAATTTTGCATGGGAACTCTATGAAATCAACAAAAGAAACATTCAGATTTGGAAATGTAACTCTTATATCTTATCCATCCTCACCAGGAAGCAAAAAACAAATAAATGGAATTTGCTTGTAGAAAATTTTCCCAACGATCTGTGCTTCATCTATTGCTTGTGGATTCAATTCAAAATACTTGTGAGTAATAAAAAAAATATTAATTGAAATAAATATTTCATTTACAAGACATAAAATCACCCCGAGTGTTAAATAATCAATTAGAGTTGAATGGGCTCACTAAATAGTTGGTTCCATGGGGCAGAGTATTATAGTTCATCTTGTGCGTTTTTTTCATATGTGGATCCTTGAACCACATAATTCAAAGATTAGGTGAACAAAATGTGGAACATCCTTGGCCATTACACTATGATGGTTTACCTATAGTCCTAGGTTATCATAGTAATGTGAGGGTTTGATAATGTTTTTATAGTATTATTTGTTGCATCTTTCCTTCAATTATTTGAACTTATCGTCATTACTTAAATATACAACTCAATTTTTGTGTTGATGTTGTAATAGTCAGTAATTAGCTCTTCAAATATTGTTGAGGGTTAACCACTATGCCCACAAGAACAACCTTGAGTCCTAAAGCAGACTGCTGGATTCCTTAGCATAGCTTAGTGACAACATCCTACCATTTCTAAGTAATTTCAATTTCCCTCCTTAGTAGCATTTGTGTCCTTTTGTCCATTTGTCCCTTTATTTCCCTATATAAAATTATCATTTTACAATACTTCCAAGCAAAAGACTTATTACCATTTCCTAAGTCTATTGTGAGAGAGAAACAATTGTTTCTACTCCAAGAAAAGCATATCTTTGGCATGATATTTTCTAACGCTTTGTTAGTAGTCTAGCTTAGGATGACTATACACCTTGCACACACTCTATCCTGGAGCTTGTGCAAATTATAAATGGTATTTCCAATCGAATTGTCTGTAACACTCATCAATTTTTAAATCCTTTGTAAATTTTTATTTTGATTCAAAATGGGGTTATAATTTAATATTTTTTCATGTGTGTGGTTCCTAAGAAGTTGAATAACCAATTAAAGCTGAAGGGGACATAATAATAAGTTAATATAAATAAAATATGTTAAATTCCATTTGTCATGTGAAACTACCTTATGTTGTGTAATGTTGCCAGGTGCATGTAAGCATTGTTTTGAGGGTTTCATCTTCCATCTTGGGACTATCACTGCCTATATTTACTATATTGAGGGGGGGCGATACTTATGTGAACCCTGTTGTTCATTGTTTAATTAATTTTAAAGGGAAAAGGTTTATTTTGTGGCTATTGTTGTTAATGATTATTAGGAAGTTGCTAGTTGAGGGCAATCCCTATTGGTCTAAGTTATAATATGGTCTGTAAGTGACCATCAAAAACTCCTAGAGAGGCTACTAGTTCTCCTATTGTTGACTTCAGGTTTGCTATTACCTGAAGGTGACCACCACGACATTGTTTAAGGGTTGTTATGGCTGCCACTTCTATTTGGATTGTGTTTTGAGGCTACCCTTGTTTAAATAGAAATGTTGTGAGGTGTACGTCCTTCTCCCTTTTACTATCTTGGTTAAAGTTTTGAGGTTGATCTTGGTTGTTGTACCTATCCCTTTACCTGTCTAAACCTATCCTACAAATTTTTCTATCTCTCTCCCAGGTATGTACAGGCCCCCATGTAAGGGTCAATTTTGTTGCATTTGTTGATTTGCCTCTAAGAGGCATAGACTGTTCTAAAAGCTAAATTTCTAAGTCTAAGGATGGTCCCAATTCACCAAGTAAGTTATCATACTTGTTCATTTTTGTGTTGTAAGTTACATTTGTTACTGCTACTACAGTTTTGTTTAATTACTCTTACTATTGTTGCTACTTTGTTGATTATATATTTGCATTTGTTTAATGTGTGCTTCAACTTTAACTCAGTCATATTGGAAGTGTTAAAGTTGAAAGACATGAAAAATATATTTTACTTTATCAGATCTAAACTTGTTTGTTGTACTATTTTTTTCTTTAGTACTAGTCTTGTAAAATACAATTTTTACTTATATGCTTAAAACCCTTATTTTAACAAATCACACCCTCTTTGAGCAAATGATAAGAAGAAAAAATAAAAACAAAATGAATATCAGATTATCACAGAGATGGAATTCTTGATTGCTTGGAAACAAGTGTAGATGTCCTCAATTATGAATCAAAGCAGTGTTTGTTTGGACATGGGGGGAATTTCCCAAAAGTAGGAATTCAACATAGATTCGTTGTTGAACATTTGAGTTTTATGTCCAAGGGATGGAACAAAAATATGTTTTGGAGACTTGTTACAACTTGCAAGTCATACTCTCTTAACTCTCAGGTGACCCAAGATATGGAACTTGTTCAAATTTAATACTTTCATAAACATGTTCCTTTTTTTTGTTGTGGCATCCTTTGATAGAGCATGAACTTTGCAAAAACAACAACACTTAGAATTCCCAAAAACTCCCTCATACTCAATGATCAAACATCCAACCCTATATTTGTTTTGATTCATACATGTCACTCCTTAAACTCCTTTTCTTTCATTTTCTACTCAACCTACCATATTGACTTTGGCATTTCTAACAAGTGTAGGTCCAATGAAAACCCGCCTTTGAAAAAAATGCAAAGGTACACTCCCGCATCTAAAGTTTACTGGGTATACGTTTGGCTTTTCAGGTAATCCCCTTACTTAAATATATTGATGTGTTTCTTGCAACTATTATTTTGTCCTTTAGGTTGGTGGCCTCAACTCTGTGTCGGTTGTGAGGTTTGCAAATAGGATACCTAAGATATCCACAAAACCAATAATTATTATTGGGATGGATGTTTTGCATGGTTCTCCAGTACATGCAGATTCACCTTCAATTTCAACGTATGTCTCTTTTACATATTATCAAAGTTTTTGACTAGAATTGACATACGCTTAATTTTAATTTTTAATATGTGTTTTTATCTATTAGTGTTTTATGTAATATGAATTCTTCATTTTCTTTGAAAATATTACACTTTGTTGTTAAGTCGAGTGTTACATAGTTGTATGCTCACCTTTTCTATCAGTCATATAAATGTTATTTATAGAGGTATGAAGTTTGCTATTTAATTTTAGGGAGGCCAAATTATTGAGATTCCATACCTACCTATGCTCAGGTAAGTTTATAACCCGCCCTCTATAGTCTTAGGAAAGTACCTTAGGACACTCACCATGTGAAGACATTAAAGCTTAACTCCACAAGCTCTATGAAGGGCCACTCACCTCAGCTTTGTAAAATGTTGATTATCACTTATCTTTGCCATGCATTACCATAAATCTAACCAGAAAATCAAGTTCTTATTATGTTCCCCCAATCTCATTCCCATGCCTCGTTTGAGACTATATTAGCACATTACTAATCAATTTGCATAGTATATGCTAGGAAGACTGGTGTGGGTTCAAATTTATTATCCTCCAAAATCCTCTAGCTCTGCTTATTGTTCTATTCATGTTCCCTATTTATGTTAACATAGACATGAGTTGTGCTCATTTAAGTCACCTTACAACACTCACTATGCGAAGATAGGAAACCCTTTCTTGCACAAGGTATGTGAAGGGTCACTTACCTAAGCTCTTTGAATTGTTATTTATCACTTACCTTCGTTATGCTCAAGACTTTACCATTATCTTCATTAGATGGGAGTCAAGAGTTTTTAATTAGGACCTGACATGATTGAGAAATATGTGGGGAGTTACCCATATGTTAGAACCTTTACAAATCTCTTATATGCTTCATCTTTTGATATATAGAAAATTTTGCAACATTAGTGTCTAACATGTGATCAACCCTTCACCATGGAATCGTTGGTTCACTAACAAGTGATCATCCCTTCACCATGGAATCAATGACTCACTAAGATGGATCTTTAAGATGCAATTCTCTAGAAAAAAATCCCAAAATCTACTCAGTGTTATCTAGGTATAATTTCAGTAAAATATTTGTCTCGCCATAAAATAATTTTATGCTATATCTCTACCAATTCTTATATCCATGTTGACAACTACTTAGCATTAGATTTTTCTGAAGAGTCTATGCATAAAAATCAACATTGGATTTTTCCAAAGAGTCTATGTCTGAATCTCTTCATTATAGCATGCCTCCCAACAACAATGCATGTAGGTCCTTCAATCTAGTGAATAAACCTTTGGTTATCGTGTTATTTGAAAAAAAACTAGGCATTTTTCCTACTACCAACACTCTCCATTCACAAGTGCCTCCACTACCATTGGTCTACTGGGTGTTCCTAACGCTACAACAATTAGGGACTACATATAGTTGTTTTTCACATGTTATTATCCTTAATAACCAAATAATCAATGCTATTATAGATAAAATCCTTTTGACATATTTACAATAGATTTGCATGACATAACATGAAACAATGCATTGTGTTTTTAATTATTCATTCAACAATGCTAATGCAACCAAACAAAGACTCCACGCTGCAAATAGGAAATAGACCAATAGATAATAAGAATCCACAGAGAAAGCATACATAGGTTTATAAAGCTTTATGCTAGAGAAAAAGAAACCCAAATTCAAAAAAATGGAGTGTGCTCTATTCTTTATGGAACAATGTTATGGATCTCTCAGAGTGATTGTGATTTCAAATCTTTATCTCTTGAATATTTTGTGTTGCATTTCTTCCCTTTAGCTTCAAGTAAACCTCTAAATCCTTGTCTTGTTATCTTCCCACTCAATTCTTGCAGCGCTCTTCCTTCCTCTACTTCCCATGGTTTCAACTCTTCCTCACGGCTATTCTTGGCCAAGGATCTAACCAACCAACCTAATTGTTTTGCATAAAAAAAACATTGGAAAAAAATGTATAATCCATTCTAAAAGAAAAGAAATTGCAGTCTACACATGCATTCCCATTCCAATACCATCAAAAAATATTGTCCCTTCAAACTAAATCTCCAAGGCAATAAAGGATCTCCTAGATAAACTCTTTCCTTCTCTAAAAGCTCATACAACTACATAAAATAGTCTTTTACAGTCATAGAAGTGTCTCAATAGATTACATAAAAATTGTTCCAGAAAACAGTCCTTAATATAATATTTTCAACACTACATAAATTCCAAAAATAGGTTGGAAACAAGACGTCATAGGATCAAGATCTATGGAAAGATATGCACTTTCAGCTAAAGGGATGCATAATCAATAAACTAGCTTGGTGTGTTCAAATACTTGTCCATCCTTTGATTGCAACACTGACCAAGCTCCAACCTCGAGCTGTAAATGCTTTTTGGAAAGGCTATCAAAAATAGCATTGAGCTCTTTGTATACATGAGAAAATATGTAATTAAACTAATTTTATTTCATTTACCTCCTCAAAATAGTTGAGAACAAACTTACCATTTAAAATTCCCCCTTCTATCTGATTTATGACTAATATTAAGTCACCAAAAAATTGAAGTTTGGATGTCCCTTTCTAAGTGGATAGGATTAAAATTAGTTTCAGAGTTAGAAGCCTAGCATAGTTATTTGGGCCCCTTTCCCACAAATAGCCCCACGTCGTCAAAATAGCCCCATTACCTAGATTTATCAAGAGGGTCATGAAAATATTATCTATGGACACTAAATTTGGCGACTTGTAGTTGAAAAAGATAGATTTGATTTGAACAACACATTGGAAAGAGGGAATGAATTTGTCCCCAAATAAGACTGCATACCTAGAAAGCCAGATGGAGAGGCTACCACCAAGGAAAGGGATTTAAATTTTTTTAGTTCTAGCTTCATTTTCTAGGTTTTGAAACATCTTGTTATTGTCTCCTCTTTCCAACCTCCTCTAACCCCTATAATACTGTCAATCTCATTCCATACCTGTCTTGAATAAGCACAAAAAAATAACCAAATGACTTATTGTTTCTTCCTCCTCCTTACAAACTATACATCAATAGGGCCTTACTTGTTTCTATTTTGGATAACTTTCCACATTAGGACCTTGTTCATTACAGAAACTCTCATACAGGCAAAGCATTATATCTAACGCATGGGTTAACTTAAAGTAGTTGGAAGTTTATTGGGCACTAATAACAGACCTTAAGTAGCCCACGTCACAAAGAATAAGCATTTAAGGGAAACTTAAATGTTGTATAAATGGAATTGAAAAGTATTGAAGGTGGGTATTGATTGAACGCCTTTATGAAGGTGCGTAAATGCATGAACTAGTAGTAAAAGAAAGAGGGGTTACGTAGTCACTGCTCACCTACGATATCTCTTATGATCCTGCCACATTCATTCCTCTTACATACTCTCAATGCTTTCAATTCATACCCTAACCAATGCAAATACCATACGTTTGTACACCACCGACTTCTCATTTTGTTTCTGCCATTTGGGAGCTATGAAACATTATGAAGTAACTATATAAGCAATTTAATATGCAGAGAAACTTCCAAGGATTTTAATATTGGCTTCCAACTTTGAGAGATATTGTGTAGTACTCAATGGCATTCGGTACAAATGTCTCTCCCATAGTTAATACATACCTCAAACTTTCACAAGCGTTTCTCTATATAATATGAGAGTCTTTCATAATTCTCACATGAATTTGTAGCTTATATCAATATAGATTTGCTCTCCCCATCTTGTAGTCGTTTTCTTTTAAACCCTAGTGGACCCCTTGAAACCCTATATTTTTTCAAGGTTCAACACTAGTATCTTGTAAGATCTAAGAAGATGTTTGGAGATGTATCTAAGAAGAGAATATGGAGTTGGGATTTAGGCAATTCTAAACATGGTGATGAGATTGGTCTTTGCTTTCATGTTTGTTTAGCACTTAAAAGAAACAATATTTTTCCCAAAACCACATTTAGGTTGTTAGCATGGGAAATGATCTATTTATCTTTTGTTCAAACCTTTTGATTTGTGGCCTAACAATTTTAATATGCATTTTTGTAGCATGTCAAATTTTGGTATCGCTCATCAAATTTTCCAATTGTTTCTATTGATAAAGATCAAATTGTTGTAAATTTGATGAAGAATGGATCCCTTTCAGGTACTTCATAATATGTGCCTATTTCATTGTTATTTTCTTATAGAATTATCACACTTCTATTGCAGAAAACCTATCCAATTTAGCAAGGACCAATTTCTATTTGCCAATGACATTGAAAAATAGTACATTGACATCAAGGAAAATTTGCATATTTTTTATCCAAGTCTAAGAGATTAAATTTTGATTACTTTATAAGTTTCAGCTTGCCATGATGATATGTAAGTCACAACTAGAAGTTTTTGTGTAATGTTATGTTCAATTCTTTACTTGGTCATCATTTTCCAAGAATAGAAAAGTCATACAATTATTATTTCCAAAATGAACAGGTAATACTCGTGCGGAGAATTAAGACTGATCTTAGGGAATATAATGAAGACGATGATGTCCTAGGCACTATTCATACGAAGAGGTTGCAAATCCTTGATACTAAAGGCTTACTCCTACAACGCATTTTGAATAAGTAGGAATTTTTAATAAGTAGCTAACATTTGCCAAATTAAATTAAATTTATGAACTCTAAAGAATATTTTTTATTTAGTTCATGGTAATTTTTTATAAATGCAAGCATTTATTCTAGTTCAGTTGTAGCAATTTTTTTTATTTAGTTTGTGGGATCATTTTTCAGAATTTGCATTCAGTAATATGCCTATATTGAGCTTGTATCTACATAGATTGGGTTTATGTTAACTCATTTTTTCATTATGAGAGTAATTATTCATTTTTATTATAAAATAAAATTATTTGATTCCAATAACATACTATGTTAAAGAATTTTGTATTGCATTTCATCTTTTGATGTTTGTGCAATTCTAATAGGATTTATTTCTCTGTAAGTATCAAAGCAACTGCAATTTCTTAAAATTAAGATGTTAACCTTGTTAAAGACCATGATTGTTATATTCACATTTGAAATGTCTTTTTCCAGATGTGTTTGATCTTATCATTATGTGTTTATTGTGTAGTTGTTCCAATCAACTATGCACATCTATATGCAAGTTAGATGCAACCGTATTTCTCTAAGTAGAGAATTCAGAAACAAATTTATAATATGGAAAAGGGAAAGGGTTAGTGTCATTTCGGAGGAGGAGAATACAAAGTTCATGTACGTAAACTCCCTATGTTGACCCGAAATGTTTGCAACGCCATATTTTTATGCTAAATCCTACACGAGATTATTATTGTTCATTTTGTACTTTGATTCGTATGAAACATGTTTTTCCCTTTTTTAGTTGTTACGACATCAATTATAACAACACATTGGAGTCTTTTTTTATGAGATTAGTTTATGCCATTCCATGCCAAACTGTGATGTGATTTTCATTCTAAATCCCAGTTGGAATTGCACTCTTTTTGAAAAGCAAAGAGGCATGTCTAAACTATGCTATGACATCCCCTGCCAAACTGTAATGTGATGTTGATTGTAAAGCCCAGTTGGCATAACTCTCTTTTTGAAAAGCAAAGAGACATGTCTTATATATACTATGATATCTCATGCTTTCTATTTTGTAAAAGTGTTAATTTTAGTAAACTTGTTATATATTGTGATTTGGACTATTCTCTATATCCACGGGGAAGATGTTCAAATCTCACTTTCAGGATGCAAATATAATGCAATAAATAACAATAATGAACAGTAAAGCTACAAAATTAAAAAAAATCTAATAGTGAAATGATGCTTGAAACAAATGAGTAGTAAAGGAACTTTTAATCAAACACAGGAAAAAAGCATGGGGTTTAAACTACAGAGCTCAACTATGGTAACTCATAAACCAAGCAGGGAGATCTCAAACATACCAAGGGGCTCTGAAAGATCAGATATGGAAAGAAAAATAGGTCGGGACAGGGTTTGAGACAGATAGGGGTCTGAAACAGGCACAAAAAATAGACTAAAACTTGTCGGTTGCACCTATTGGTGGAACATGCGCGATCTGGGTCGCACGGAACAGAGGGACGGTTGCGAGCTAGGCGAAAAACAGTTCCATTTTGTTGTGGTGTTAATTGCAGTGTTCCATTTTGTTGTGGTGTTAATTGCAGTGTTCCATTTATCAATATATTGGTGTTTGAATGAAATAGTTATAAAGGTATTTTTGTTTGTAATGATTATATAAAAATGTGATTATTAGCGATGAGTTTGGGGGCTATGTTTCCTCTTTCGTTTTGAAATAAGATGGTGTAGGTTCTAGATGTAGCTTGATTATGAAATGCCATAATGTTTCTCCCTTCCCATTTCAAGTTGATTGCTTATATTTTTGTAAGTCGTTGTCTAGTTTTATAACCAATCATTCATATATAAGTGTAGTTTAATACTTATTCCTTCAATACAAGTTATAAATATATCTTCTACCTAGAATTTTAATGTTTAGAGTGTTTTCACATTTTTTATCTTTCAAGCCTTTTCATATATAAATATATCTTTCTATAAATCTTCTTTTCATATCAAAAATTCTTGACTATTATTCTTAAATATGATCATACTTATTTCTCACTTTCCATATGTTGGTCCTCTAGACGTTCCTCTTAGAACAAATGTTAAATGCTAAATGCTAATTTATAACTCTATGTATATAGAAGGGCCAAAATGGCCAAAACATTATTTAAGCAATTAATTTATTTTTTTTCACTAGTAAAATGACAGCGTTATATTATATAGAGTTGTGTCAAAATACATCAAAGCTTTTACAAAAAATTTCCAGTATTGACGGCATTATAAAAATTTACATTATACCCTCGTTAAGTTTCTTCACTACTAGTCAAATAACTATTATGCCTCTATGGAATTCCAGTCCTTCAACCTTATTTCTTCAGCAATAAGAAGACTAAGAGAGACCATTAAGGTCCTACAAATATACAAAATTGAATAATTCAAAAAGGATTATGTATCCAAAGAGTGACATAATGAGTGTCAACAACAACTCGGTTTTCCAGAGTCTATAAGCACACCATCATAGATCTCCTCCCAGGTAATAGATCTTGTCCCAATACCAATTGCCTTCTTCAACATATCATTGGCTTGAGTGTTGAACTACCTATAAATATGAGAATAAGTAAGAAAAGGGAAGAAGCCCATTAGTCTTTTGACCCTTCTAAGCCAGTGGGATAGTGGGATAGAATGAATAGTATGTAAATCCAAATCCCAATCCACAATTGCTCTGGAGTCTCCCATGACTTGAGTTAAACTGATCTCTCGGCTTCTGGAAAAAAAAAGTAAGCCCCACAGAGCCAGGAGTTTAGCTCTAGTGTTCAATCCCAACCCAACATCCATACAAAGCAGATTGAAATGTTTCTCCTCCATATTGAGAACCATTCCAGCCCCACAATGTCCGTTCTTTTCAGCCCCATTAAAGAATCCGATCTTCGATCCATACAGAGCAACATGATAGTTAATGTTACGGACCCTTGCCCCAAATACACAATCCGACAAACAAATATTATAGGCAAATACCTTATGCACAATAAGTCTGGCATCAACAGGTATCCGCTGAAAGATGTGGTAATTTCTAGCACGCCAAATTTCCCATATAAAGACCAACGAGAGTGCAATGGGAATATGGGTGTGTTTTTTAACCTACAACAAAAAGTTCGCAACAGAACCAGATACCCAGATCTAGTGACAGTTTAAACCACTGCAAATAAATAACCATAGATTCCAGAAGAAGAAAAAAAAGAACATTCTGCAAATAGGTGTTCAATCGTTTCCCGCACATTATGGCAAAATAAACATCTACTCGGACCATAAAAACCACGATCCTGTAATGAGTCCCAGGTAAGAATCTTGTGATTGAAAGTGAGCCATGTTTGAATTATTGAACCATTGATCTACAAGAAATGAGTGCAATTGAAAGTATATTTTGTGTAGTTGAATGGAATGAAAATTGTGCACTAAACAAGACAAATTTCAGAGGAAACAGATCAAAATTGCTCAATAAATTACAACAATAATATTTATTAATTCCAACAGTATACAGTAATGTTACATAATGGATAATTCGAATCATGTGGATAATATCTTAATCTACCAACTCAATGTTTTTTGACTGGCTAACTAGAAGTGTCTAAATCACTATCGGAGACCACTAGTCTTACTCAACATGTCTACTTCAGTCTGACAATCGGTTAAACTAGTTAAGCCAGTTAAACTGACATGGTAGGTGAACAAAGGCGCCACTTTTCCATGCATTCATGCATAACTGGTGCTAGATTGATTAAATGTGATCTAACTGAATGTAACTGAAGATAATCTTAGCATAACTACCTACCAACTACAACCAACTAATGGAGGCTGACAATGGCACTCAAAGTGGCTCCTAAAGTGTAGGGATTGGCACCGATGGCACCCAGATTGCACACTAATAGCACCAATGGGGCACATTGGTGTCACTAGTGTCACCAATGGCACCAAATTCTAGCAAATAACTCCTAAGTTGAGTAAAATATCTAATAGACTATATCTAGACAAGGGAGGATTATAATATTCCTAACACCCCCCCTTAATCCTAACTTGGACAACTTGGGCCTGGACTTTAGGCAAAAATTCATCCATTACAATCTTAAAGAATTAAAATCTGCTTAATAAACCAAGGAAAATGGGGAAAACCTCATGGTAATCATCCCCCCCTCGCCTCAAGATAAGCAGTGAAACAGGAAAACAAGTTTTGAATAAAACTTTGTGAAACATTTGCAGCAAAAATGCAGTAGTTTGGTTCTTCTGTGTAGTAGCATCCTGGAAATGTGCATGTGAACCTCTCCAAACTAAATTATTATGTCTGGATAAATTTTCCTATTTGAAAGAAGAAAAATATGCTCCACTGAATCAAAAACGTAGACAGCTGCAAGATGAAAACTGGACCCATGTAGAACAACTGAGATCATTTGATGAGAGAGAAAAAGTGCTTGAGAATTCAAACCATGTGAGGAAAACCCAAGCAACTGATATATTGAATCCTTGAACATCAAACCATGTGAGGTAAAATCAGCTCCAAGTGTTAGGATCAAGTGTCCACGCAAATGCAGAATGTCTCCATCTTTACTCGTTATGTGAGGAGATGAGCATGTGATCAAATAAAAAAGTAGAGAAGCCTTGGGACTGTGGAGAGCGAATGCTTGAGATCCATAATATGATATAGCTTCAAAAATAACTAATTATCCACAAAATATAATATCATCAAAATCATGAGAGAAAACTGACATCAAATCCCCAGCAGCAATTTTGAAAGAGACTTACGGTACTTGATTTTTCACACCAACATTGATGAGAACAAGTACAAGCATGACTGAAGGCTCTTGAAACATAATACTTGAACCAAATAAGGTCATATAAGATCCAAATAAGGTCATATCATATCCAATAGTATGGAACAAAGGTTCCAAGTGCCCCACTAAAATGTTGGATGCACACTTTTCTCCTTCTTCAACAAAATTCTGAGTATTGGTGCATGCAATCATGTAGGAATTTGCTGGAAGATCTAGATCAAAGAGAATTAATGGATCACCCCTAAAATATAATATTTCTTCCAAAATATACAAAGTATTACTTTTGTGCACACCAACAACAACATTAGACATAGATAAATCAAATTCCTATTCAGTTTCTAAAACAATAACTGACAAACTTTGCATAGAAATTAAAATAAAAAAATCGTTGGAGAATGTTTGCATAGAATGGGAGGAGAGTTTTTCTTCAATAACAGAGACTCGAATGTCTTCTTCTAGATCAGCCATATGAGAATATGAGATATCAAAGATCTCATAAACTTCCGGAGCAGTAGGAAAAGGAGTCACTCCAAGGAGACTTTCTTCAATTCGAATTCACTGTGTGGAAGATTCTGCTTCTTTTTTGTCTTGAACAACTTCATTAGTGATAATAGAGGCTAAGAATTTTGAAGAAATAACTCTTGTGGTGTTGGGTGTGCTCTCCAAATTGCTATAATGATATTCATTGTGCTTTCCAAAGGTTCTATTCAATTCTGTCCATAGATCCTTTAGATATTCAGCAGAATCAATAAGGTAGCGCAAGCTTGGAGAAAAGCCTAGACATATTGTTCCAAAATATCTATCACCGTCATTTAGCGGGTCATTCTCATCTTCATAAGACTCTTTACCAATTCCAATAGATACCTCATAGAGACCTTGTCTCTTTAGAGATGAAATCATCTTCAATTTCCATTTTGAATATCTTGTGAATGGAGTAAGAAGAGGAACCAATAATCTCGAATCCATATTGAAGTCATACCTACAAAATATCACTACAAAACAAACCAATTCGCAATCATGTCATAATCAATACTTCCACCTCAACAAGTACACTTTCTTAGGGTCTATCACACCTAGATAGACTTCTCTGAACGAAATTCAAAGGAAGAAAGGCTATCATTCCAGGAATTATGTGGAAACCCAGCTGCTTCTGGTGTACAATGGAGGTTGGACAGACTTGTTGTTAGCCCGAATGAGGATTTGATACCATGTGCAGCTGAATGGAATGAAAAATGTACACTGAACAAGACAAATTTCACAAGAAACTAATCAAAATTGCTCACTAAATTACAACAATAATATTCAATCATTTCAGCAGTATGCATTAATGTTACATAATGGAGAATTTGAATCATGTAGATAAGATTTGAACTACTAACTCAATTTTGATTGACTGGCTAACTATAAGTGTATCACTATCAGAGACCATTAGTGTAACTCAACATGTCTACTACAGTTCGACAATCAGTTAAACTGGCATGGTAGGTGAACAAAGGCATGAGTATCCCATGCATCCATGCATAACTGGTGCTATACTCACTGAATGTGATCTAATTGAAGATAAACTTAGCATAACTACCTACCATGTAACATCCCCCAAAATGAAAAACATTTAATTAAGAGTTTTTATTTATTTTATTATGAAATAAAGTTGGCTGGTGGAAAACCTGCCAAGGATTCCTAGAAGGACTGATGTAATAAACCTTATGATTTAAACTTTTATAAGAATAAAAAGTGGAACAGCAAGGTTAAATGAGGAGATCATGCATGAAACAGTAAGGGACAAGTAAGGGTTAACTTTTGGAAAGCTGAAACGTGTGTTAGAAGTGCATTTATGGCACTAGACACCCCTGGAAATCAAGGATTTAGCTAGCTCCGAAAATTCCATGAGGAATTGACTACTAATGAAAATACCTAGAAAAAAATCTATAAAGGAAAGCATATGGGAGAGGCAGGAAGCTGCTGAGTATGTTAATAACACAGACTCTTCTTGCATGAGCACATTGTGTTAGGCAAGACTATTGGAAAAGTTTTGAATCTGAAGCTGTAGCTAACCTTCTTTACTGTTGGCATGCATGGTTTAGCTAGAGGGTGATTAGGAAGCAGCAGCGCTGAACCTAATCTACCGCTGGGAGGAACGTGGTTGTTCCCATTGTATTCCGGACTTCCGATTTACAGGCTTTTATTTTAGAGTTTCATTGTTATTCAATCTGAAAATGTCTTTTGTAACTAAATTCGTAGAGGACCCAGTCTCGAGTACTGTTTGCTTGTAAATAATAGATAGCACTAAACTAACAGATTCAAGCTTAGAGTTTCCTATCCTTTTATTCCAACGTATTATTCAAGATTGTAAACAGAAAATTATTACCGCAGTATGAGTAGAATATTTTCATATACTGTCTTAAATCGTGTGTTGTTATCGAAAATAGGGACAAAGAATAGGAATGAAAGTTATGTATTCATATGAATCAAATTAGAGAGCTTCCCCGTGAATGCAAGTTATGAAACTATTATTGCAGTACAGATAAATGGAAATCCTTAGATTCAAAACTCATTAACACAGATGCTTTTAACATAGTTATGAAATTATTATTGCAGTACAGATAAATGGAAATCTTTAGATTCAAAACGCATTAACACATATGCTTTTTACATAGTCATAAACTATTATTGCAGTTCAGTTAAATGGAAATCTTTTTCTTTAGAAAAGCAATATGTAGACCATGAAATGATTATCTACTGTAAGTTAATTCTGAAGGAGTTTATAGAGACCACAGATTGACAGCATACTAAACTCTTACAAAACGAATGATAATAAAAGTTACTTTTTCGAGTATAATAGTATAAAAACCTAACCTCTGCTAAATGAGAAGTAATACTCTCTGTTCAAAGGTGTGTACTTTTTTTTAAACCTACCCTTCTATTTTTAGATGTGAACAACCATCAGCTAAGTGATGTGAAAAATCGCTCAACTCGTAACAAATAAGCTTCTTCAAATGTAAAAATTGTGTTTGACAGGGAGAGAAAGTTCATACGTTAAGTATCATAGAAAACCGTCTTTCAGGTTCATGCATCTCTGTGAAAACTACAGAAGTACGCGTCTATTTACATAGTCAAACTTTCAGCAACAAAGTATTCTACAAAGAATATCAAAATTGCATATACGCTGAAGGCATTTCGCATTTGACACAAATAGCAATTTCAATTATTGAGTATTACAGTTTAAGTAGAGCGTATAAAAACTATTAAAGAAAATTGACAGTCCACCTCCACCTTGAGGCTTACAATTACATAATAACCAGACAGTCAAGAAGAAACGACTGAGCATAGAGTTTCGAAGCATAAGTAAAAGAAGAGTTTTCTAAAGCCATAGGTTCAACTAAGAATTTTTACATTGTTTTATTCTTCAAAAACACGTGCGATGGCTGGAATGCAAATCCCTTTGCAACACGAATTCATTCTCAGATCACATCGGCGGGCCGAGGTTCACCCTAGATTCCCTTAAAACCGTGAAGGATTTGAGCAGGTCGAGTACTGCTTACCGAGAAAACGATGTAGACCTTTTCTAGTTTTGAAGTCCCCGCCTCGATCTATTATGTTTAACACATAAGATACGGGTCATTACATAATTGCTATCGAATTTTCAAGAGTTTAAAGAAAACCATAATTATAAAGAAGACCAGTGTTTATTTGTTTTACCTGAGTTGTTACGTTTGGAGCTACTGGAGTCTAGCTTAATACTGGCGAAAACTCTGCAATGACTCACCCCTTTTTACCATACCTGAAACTCCCCAAAGCCGAAAACACAATTTAGCAGAATGAGTTCTTCCACGTCTAAACCCTAGAGTTATTCATAACGCGCGCTCGAAAAGAAGTACTACAGCAGCAGTGAATGTTGTGGAGAGCAATAAGCACCTGGCTGCAAAGCAATGAATGCTATTGCTGCAAGGCACATTAACAGTTGGATGAAGAACTGAATTAAATCCAATGTTAATGTGCCCCACAACCACAGCATTTAGTGCTCTGCAGCGGGGCTTATTGCTGTCCGTTGTTCACTGTTTGGTCAGATCGACATTACTGTGGGAGCTGCTCGAAGAGCCAAAAGTAGTAGTTCACACATTCCAACTTTGCACATCAGATCCGCTTTAATGTCTGGCCTGGGTCCAACTGGAAACTTTACATTTTTGTTAGTTTGTGGGTTCAACGATAGTCATGGCCTTAGTTAGCTAGAGTTGGGTTCGGCTGTTTGAAACCTTGTTTAAAACCTTATAAAGCAGTCGGTCATGACCTCGATCACCTAGGTAGAGGGTGGTCCTACATGCCATGAAAAGTAGTTAGTAACTTTTGGATAACTTGATGGTGTTATGGNTATATATATATATATATATATATATATATATATATATATATTTCCTTGATTATAGATTTAGCAACAATAATGCTTTACGAGTAACTATAGCAATTTGGAGAGATAAAGTGAACAACCCTACCTTGTTAAGAAGTGGGTCGTCATAGTTAACTTAAATAGGAGATTTCATGACTTTAAGAGTTTTAGGATTTTATAACTTAATACCTTACCTTGGTTAAGGAAATTGGTTGCAGACCCTAACCTAGAATGAAAGCATAGAAAATTGTTGCATCATAGAGTCCTTAACTTAAAAGAGGTTATACCTGAGAGTATAGTCTCCCCAAAGAAAAATCCTTTATGCCACATAGCTTTGGAAGCTCGGCTGCAAACCTGTCAAGTAATTTAATTTTTTTAGTCGAAGCTAAGTAAGTAGTAGTATAACACTGAAACCATCCTCCACGGATTTAAGGACTGTCCTACAGAAAATATACTAAAGGAGTTAGATTGATTGAACCCTGTTATAACTTATTTGTGGTCAGCATAATTAAGTATGAACAATACAAGAACAAGGAATTATAAGAGAAAAAAGAAAATAAGAGGAAAAAAAAATTTAGGTGTATTTTACATACCAACTACAACCAACTAATGGAGTCTGATAGTGGCACTAAGAGTGGCTCCTAAACTATAGGGATTGGCACCGATGGCACCCAGATGGCACACTAATGGCACCAATGGCACAAGTGGCATCGTTGGCACCAAAATCATGGTGGCACCAAACTCTAGCAAATGACTTTTAAGTTAGGGAAAATATATAATAGAATATATTTGGACAAGGGAGGACTATAACAATACTAACAAGCCATATAAAACACATAATTTTGTTAGGGAAATTGACCTTGCAAAGTATAAAGTACCACCAAGTAGGATGATATACCCATTGATATTTAATAATAGATGAGTAGGCCAGTTAAGGTGTGACAGTTCCTAGCTGATCATTCCCAGTACAAACCAATTTGTCTGGCTCCTCAATAAGATCGACACCAACAACCTACAGGGAAGCAGTGTATGCCTCCCATTCCTTAGCCTCATCACCAGTCAAGCCCAAAACATCTGAAGATACCCAGCCAGGATCATCATCCTCCCCAACTTCAAAAACCTGCTTAAGAACAATCAAGTTTTTGTGTTGAAGATGGGCAATAAGAACACGGGAGAGTGACCAATATGAGATACCAAGAATCAAATCTAAGCCAATAAAAATTTGATTTCCTCTCCCCACCTGCCAGTTAAGATCACGAAGATTAATAGGGAGCATCGAATTCATACTATTCTAGATAGCCGAGGATGTATTGCACTTAAACTTTGAATTTTGAATCCAGGTGGCGAGAGGTAACCTTCTCATGTATCTCAAATTCATAATTCTACCCCATAACCCTGGCTCCGTAAGTCCTCTCCACAAACTCTTGGCACAGAGGGATGTATTTAATAACCCAAGGTGTTTGATCCCCCAACCACCCCACGGTTTGGGTAATGACAAGGACTCCCAACCAGCCAGATGGAATTTAATAGAGTCTTGTGTGTCATCCCACAAAAAGAGAAAGATCAGTCTTCCACTAGTACAAAATGAGGAATTAGCTACTAGGTGACTAAAAATTCTAGTCACCACAGGTTTTTCAAGTGATTTACTACTAAATATGAGCAATTTTGATT
>LPNX010903610.1:66560-119619 GCA_001517045.1 Pseudotsuga menziesii | reverse complement strand
AGAAATATTTGCACAGTGAAGTATGTACACCCTAGAAAAGTTTGCACAGTGAAGTATGTTTGCTATGATGTTATATACTATGAATGTTGTGCAAGAGTGATGTTATATGCTATGATGTATATCAGCATTTTGGGCATGACCATACTGTGCTTGAGGCAGCAACAGTAAGAGGATATAGAACAAGTCTTACAGCAGAAAGTCAAAGGTCTTTGACATAAGATGCTTTGATGATGCATGTCTGATGATGAACATGCAGTGTATGAGTGATGTAAATAGCAGATTGGAATTCTGGGTGTCTCACAGTGAATGGTTTGATTTGACATGATAAGAGGAAGCCATGATAATGACAGTGTATTGAAAGTGTTAACTTGAGTATGCAGACTTTGATAAGCTAGCTGAAGATGATTTGAATGGTTCAGTGTTGATTAGCTGAGGACATGTTTAGATGATGAACACTGAAATTGACATCTATGCATAGGTCAAGGTATGAAGTGATGAATATGCACACGGTTGAATATGGTACATTTACAGTGGTATATCAAATGTGTGAGTAGTCAATGCATATGATGTATACAGTACTCTTTGAAGATGTATTCTGGATAATAATAATGTATGATATAGTATGAAGATGTATCCTATAATGATGAACATGCATGCTGCTCTCCTATGCTCCATATAAGGATGATGCTTATACAATGCATACACATGTACATGATGATATGATGCTGATGATGCCTTATAATACAAGCCCTATGATGATATGATGTTGCATATGATGATGATGATGCTATGATGTTGCTCTATACACATGATACATTCACCTTGATGAGGAAATGTATGATGATGATTCGTACCTCTGATGAGTAGATGATCAGCTGTATCGATGAGCAGCAGAGAGCAGATTGACAGAAATTGAGCAGCAATATTGATGGGCAGTTTGACATGGTTGATGAGTAGAGACTGATCAACTTGACCAGCAGTGTTGACATGGTTGATGAGCAAAGCAGAGATTGTTGAGCAGACCTTGATGATTTGACAGTGACTAGAGTACAGAGGTTGTTGAGCAGCAGTGAGCAAATGAACAAGATGATTGATGAGCAGTGTTACAGCAGAGTTGATGTGATGAGCAGCGTTGATGATGTGACAAAGATTGCTTGTGTATGATGACATGAGTATGGTAACACAAGTATACTGAATTGTAAAAGCAAGCTTGTCTTGCTTTTGAGGTTAGGATACCTCAAACCCTTCTTAGCAGGGTCTAAGAAAACCAGGCAGGGTCCTGGATGCAGAGTAGGTGCTCTTTGTATCAGTAGGTGCTGATTTTACCTAACGGTTGAAGCCGGACCAAAACTATTACAAAAAGATTACAAAATTATATAGTGTTGTGTTCTTTTGTGTTATGGTTCTTGATGATTCAAATGCTTATGATATGTGAATGATGAAGTGGAAGATGTTTATGAAATGATTATGCAATGATGAATTGGTAGTTAATTGTGACAAGTTAAGAAAAGTTCTAAAATTGTTTTACACTGATTCACCCCCCCCTCTCAGTGTCTAACATGGTGGAATAATTGTAACATCGTAATGTAGTATATGGTAGCTAATGTAGTCAATAAAAAATGGTATGATCATTTGACAAATAGGAGGCTTCGTTCCCAAGGTAGAGAGTCGGTGAAAGGATTTATGACTGTTGTTAAGAAGATCCATGGTTCTATAGAGCAAGCGTTCAATATCCATTCTTAGTTTGCCCAAATTTCATGTTGGTGAGGTTGTTAAGGATACAAATCCCAATAAGTGGTACCTAATGGAGCACTCCCCCCTCCTCAAAATTTTTGGATGTAAGGTAGATCAATCGCGAGCCTTGTTGTTGGTGGCTCTGTGGGATTCTATTGGATTGGAACTTGTGACCTTGACATTGGTAAATTGCCTTTAGTGGATGGTTCGAGTTGATTGAGCTAACCCTTGTTTTTTTATAATTATTATTTTTATAAATATATAACCATGCACGAGAAATCCCAAAAGACTTTATCATTGTTGATCAGTGGTCACCATAGTTATCAGAACTCGATCGGTCATCGCACTGGCCAACCTCAGGAACCAGCATTGGACAAAAACCGCACCACAAAACCAATCGACCAAATTATACATAAAATATTCAAAATTGAAAAAAAAATATTCATGTGCATCCATCATAATTCAAACCATTATACACAAATATGCAAAGTTTCTCATGTATATAGCAAGTAAGAGTGCATACAAACAAGATAGCACCAAGTGCAATCCATATTTGAACCAAAGTACTTTAATAAATAGGCTATAAACTAGGGATTCTTCAAAAATTAGTTTTGAGGCCACTGACATCAATTTGTGCAATCAACACCAGGAACATCAAGGTACATAGAGGGATTGATGTGCTTGATTAAATGCCGATCCCATACCCTCATGCATGGTAGAATCCAATGGAAACATTGGAATCTTGAAATCCTAAAAACCGTTTAAGCCTGTTGAATTTTGAATGGAATAAAAAATTCTACTTTTTGCATTTGAAGTTCGATGAGGTTGGAGCCACTCTCAAACATCCTGAAACAATTAATGGTAATGTTAAAAATTTAAGTAAAAGGATAGAAAATGAAAGATAAGGAGAATGTCATTTTTACTTTAATAATTTAATATTACCATTTAATATTGTCGATGATGACGAGGTCTAGGGTTTACCTTTTTTCTCCACCTTTAATAGCATTAGTAGGAGCCTAGGGTTAGTCCCCCCCTCTCACTTAATTGTTTAGTTTAAAAAAAAAATTGAAAAAAATTGAGAAAAATCACTCCCTTGTATAGCAGTGGCTTGTACGAAATTGGTTGGTTGTGTATGAAACCGATTGGTTTTGAGTAGGGAGGCTGGTTACATACAAAAATTGGCCAGCTTCATACGTAACTAACAATTTTCGGTTTTGTGCAGTGGATTTGACCGCTCAGGCTTGTAAATCGGTTAGATCGACAAAAGCGGTCTGGTTTAGATAACACTGGTGGTAACTAGGGTAAATTGTCGATGCCTATGTTCCAAGTGCTTGGCCTTGTGGGGATCAAGATAGTCAAACCAATGACCTTCCCAAGTTGGGCGAAAGATCTCACATCTCGTCCATGAATGTGGTGAACCTTGGGTTTCTTCATGAGGTTTTCCTTGGAAATATAAATATATATGTATGTATGTATGGCGTATTGTTCTCCCTTGTTTCAAAATGTGTCATACCATGCGTGTATTCACACCCTTGCACCTTGGAAACTTAGTTTTAGGTAGCCCTTCATACATTGAATTCTTTTGAATAAAGTAAACTTCTTGGTGCCTTGTTATCACCAACCTTGTAGTTGCATATATGAGATGGATCCAGGATGGACGGTAGAGGGACAAGCAACTAAGGAGGTGGAACCAAGATTGCCTCGACTCCCAAATGAATGGTTGTCACGCCAATCGAGGCAATATTCACTTTATGTTGTCTTAGCCGAAGATAACAATGAGGGAGACCCAGATCTACTCCCGACAAGAGAGATCGGACCTAGACACCATATCAAATCAAATGGATTTGAGGTACGTAAGGTGATGGAAACCCTAGATCTATGGATGACGTCATTAGGTGAACCAAGGCTTTGGATCAGGGTTTAGGAGATATGAGATTTGATCCAAATTGGGACACAAGTGACCTATGAGGCAAATACTAGATCTGGGGTTAAGTTACTAACAAAAGGTGAAGATATCCACTGCCTCGGGAAACGTGACCAATGTAGAGAAGGTAAGAACAAGATTGGGGCTATCTAGTACTGAGGGATAGACTCGAAAGAAGGTATGACAGTGTCAAAGCACCCGAGCCACAAGGAAAAAGTCAAATCGCAATAGAAAAAGGCAAAAGGAGGGGTGGCGCTAGGGTTTGAAGATCAGTGCCTTGGGATTCGGGCCAAATGGAGTCACTTTTTGCCCAAGGTTGAAGAAGACCCACCTAGGGTTGGACCCGATCTACAAACCCAAAAGTGGTTTTGCTGGAAAAGATCAAATCACGAGAAAAGAGGGCAACATGGAGGGTAGCGCTAGGGTTTGGAGACCAGTGCTTTCAGATCTAGGCCAATGGAATCACTTTTAGCTCAGCGTTGAGGAAGATCCGCTTAGGGTTTGACTCGATCTACAAAACCCAGAAATGGTTTGCCTCGAGATCAAGCGGTTTGATCTATAATATATTTTGTATTATTTATTATTTAGGGTTATAAGATGGAAATACATATGCCAATGGATTGAGATCTGGAAGAGAAGCACTAACCTGTAGATCTTACCTGGAAAACCTTGTAGATGCCTTGATAGTGATGATCCTTGCTATCCCGATCAATTTGAGAAGATTTGAGTGAGTTCTATGCCCAACGTTTTGCCCCAAGAAGCCACTGTGCCCTCTCTCCTGCACAACAAACGTTAACCATATCAGATTTGTTGCATCATGAGAAAAGAACAAATGCTACAGAAAAATAGCAAGATGAAATCATAGATCGCATTAATGCTAATGAAAACCCCCTGATACAAAACACATCAAAGCCAAGTGAGTTGAGGAAACCCTGCAAAAATGGCCAAGTTGAAGTCGCTCTCCTGTAGACAAGACAATGTTTCTCGAAAAAATATATAGATCTTACAACAAACACCCAAATGCTAGGAAGCAAAAGATTTTCTAATCACCATCTAAGAACACTAGATGCAAAGGAGATCCAAGAATTTCCACAAGAAAAGTTTTTCTATTATCTCGATCCAAGAGCCAAAGACTCCTTACAAATGAGAAGCTCTCTCCTTTAAATAGGAATGAGAGAACCAAAATCCTAACCACTTTTCAAATGGGTGGCTAAGATTAAAAGATACAAATGTTTTAATCAATGGTTGAGATGAGCTCAACATATAATACATGGATCAATACAATAATATAATATAAAAGTGGACTAAATCACCTTAGGAGAGGGGATCCCACTCAACAAAAAATAAATGAAGCACATGGTGGGTCCTTTTTGGGTGTCCCAATGGCACAATAAAAATAATATAATTTTTTAACTGTGAAATTGTGCATCCTTGAGGAAATCGTGAGCCTCCAAAAAGCTCCAGAAAATAATAAAATATGCCCAAAAAAATAGATGTGGGCCCATCTAGTTGCTACAACTGCTGGAGATGGAGTGGAAGACATCACACTCATCATCAAAACTCATCCCATGCCAATTCCTTGCCTCAGTAGCCCAAATCGAATTCTTCAGTAGCCATTTTAATTATTTTTTATCTGCCTCGTGAAATGTGATATGCCAAAAACTGCCTCCTATGGTGCCTATGTTATCCAACTGAGCCCACCAGGCTCTCTTGGAGGGGGTTAATATGGTACAATCAAGTGGCTGGACACCCCATGCCTCATACAGCGCCCCAGGAGATCCAAGAAAATCATCTCCCTGCTCAGACAAGCCATCCAGCATGGCAAAACTGCACCATAATGGTACAGTGAGCCAAATCATCTCTGCAATTGCCCAGAATTGAAAAAAATCCGTCTCATTGGACTCAGAGAGTCAAAATCCATCAAGGTGCATACTCACACACCCTATGTGTCTTTGCATGATCATCTACAATATCAATATACCCAGATAGACAAAATAATAATCTGTAAATGACCACATAATCAATAATATAACTTTGGATGCATCCATTCGCTGCAAGTGTTCAAAGGCTAAGACATGCTCTACAAATCATTCAAGTAACAATTATAACAAGTAGCAATCACTTCATTGGCGGTCTATCAACCAAATATATAGGGTTTCATTTATTAATCATAACTCAGACCAGACTTTCAAAACCACACTCACTTCATAGTTGTAGTCAATTTGCTAGTGAAGGGTGAGGGCTGAAAGTTAAAAGGCTAAGCCAAAGGGTGGCTACCAACTTAACACTGTGACACTTTTGATATGGAAAGGGGATACTCACTCTAGCATATGCAGGACAAGCAATAACACAGGGGATGGCAGTGTCTCACAAATGGATAAGCTACTTTCAGAGGTGCTTATTCACCTTGACAAATGCTCACAATCCAAACCAATACAAGTAAGGCCAACAATCCTTAGATATAACTTTAGGAACCATTGCTTTTTAGGCCTTTGATTTTCCATAGCCTTGGTCCATGTATTTATTACACGTATTTTTATTATTGAGGCTTCATGCATTCATGTATGTTTAAAAACACTACTTTTCATGAATGTTTTAAGATATTCATTTCAATATACTTCAAAGCCAATTTCATTAGGCTTGCCTTGCAAGCATTTATCTTCAAAAACACTACTTTTCATGAATGGGCTTTTTCATAAGATATTCATTTCATTTCCAAATACATTGTATTGATGGCAACACTACTTGTTTCAGGTTTAGCCAACACAACCTAAGCAACTTAGAGCCGAGACACAAATAAAGAGGGAAGCTTGTCCAACAAAGATGCTCTAGTGGGAAAGGTCCTCCATGCCACAAGTCAAGTAGTAGGTCGGGTTGGAAACATAACGGGAAGGTAATGGATGGGTGGAGACAGTGAACAATGAAACCAACATTAGTAAGCCAAAGTATGGTGGGAATGACTACCTCTATTCTCCCTAAGGAGGGTAAAACCAATGAGTATGAATAAAAAACTTTCGGGTCTAAGTAGGGATATCAATACATAATATCATTACATCCAAGTCCACATATTTATATGACCGCCAGATCATGACCCTAAATGCTAATACATGTCACAAAAATGAGTATAAGAGCAATGATAACCATAACACAAGATAATATAAACTGAGTCAAGAACATGTAATAATCCATTTGAACCAACATCTGTCCAATGGAAAGCACTAATACAAATTTGGGCACTACTAACTGCTCTGCAACTGGATAAATGGCTACATCAGTCCTCAAATCTGAATGTTCTGAGACTCAGTCATGGCATGGGAGAGTACTATAGTCCATCAATCAAATCACGATCCATAATAAATGCTCATCTTAGCATCTCATATGTAGGGGAGCTGGCTGAAAAATGTACCGGAATCCGAAAAATAGAATATGGTAGCCCGGCTACTATATATGTGATAACATGCCTTTCAGGACATGTGCCTCCTCCACTATTTTACTACTCAATCCTTTGGATTTGGGTGAGTTAACCACATATTCACAAATATGAAGGTAGAATTCCATGGTCATATTGGTCAGTGTCTTTATAATATAGTCTTTTTTTGTTTATTCTAAAATGAAAGTTGTTTCTTCTGCCTTGTTGCATATACTAAAAGCCTTGGATGTAAATAAACCTAGAAAACTTTTCATAATGACAAGAAGTTCATATAATGATTTTGATACAAATACAAATTTAACCTTGCTTGGTAAAAGGAGAAAATATATAAAATTCTAAAATCAATCCACCTTTGAAGATTGGTATTTTTCTTATTGTTGGCCTTTGTCTTTCTAGGTCTGATGGAGCTCAACCACATTTAGTAAATATACAGTTTCAGAAGAAGGTCAAGCTACAGGTCCAAATACTATCTATCTATCAAATATTAGTTTTAAATTTATGATTGTGCTTATTATTGTTTTTCTCCTTTACATCCATTGGGGTGTAATTTGATTACACCATATTGGACTAATTTGGGTTAGGACATCTATTTCTTGCAGCTTCTTGGAATATATGTAGATTACAAGATTGATGAGAGTTATACACCTAATAAGATTTCCATCCGTGTTGGAAATGGTTTTCGTGATTTAAAGGTGAGAACTGTGACAATTCAGAGATTATTTAATTGAATGAAGCTTAAATACATGCATCAGCAGTATTGTTCATAGAAATCTTAATTTGCGCACAAATAACACAAATTTTCAGTGAGGAAACTTTAATGAGTAGTTATATGTTGAACCTTATACTTTGGAAAGATATACTATGCTATGTGGGGATTATAATGTAGGAAAAGTTAGTTGCAGTAAAATGTAATTTCCATCCAAAATATTGTTCAAATACCTTAATAACAATGGCGGCATCATACTTCGATGTTTCTCCTCTTGCTAGGAGATATCTTCTTTATTATATATCATTTTTTCCTTATAATGAAGGACTGGAAATCCTTGAAGACTTCACTGCCATCGACCAGTGCTAACTGGGCTAGATTGTTGGTGCCTAAGTTCCAAACACCTTGCCCCATGGGGATCAAGTGGGTTGAACCTGTGCTCTTCTCAACTTGAGGGAAATATTTCTTGCCTAGTTCATGATTGCTTGAGCTAACCCTTGGGGATTTTATAGCATTTACCGTTAATATTCTTTAGATTTTGGGTTTGTGTCGAAATTGTCTTATAAAATTGTTTAAGAATTGTGCACTAATGATTAAATTATACACATACACAGTATAAAGTTGCTGAAAGAGAGAACATTGATAGTATTTTTTAACATGCAGTAATGGGATACATTAACAATGATATGTCTCATGAGAGAGACGATCACTTGTAAAGCCAATATTACTGTGTTAAGGCATAACTTAAAGTCTAACCAACACTTTAGATGTCCTAAGCTTATTTATTAATATGACATTTCTGACATTATGTTTTGAGTCACTTTATAATCTAATTCTAACATTTAGTAAACTAGACTTATTGACTCTATTGCCCTCCCTTAATGGGCATATAGGATAGAAATTCTTGTATCAAAAAATTATAAATTTATCTACACCAAGTGTATTGAAGAAAATATTTATGGCTTGCCTCTGAATGGGACAATCGATTAGCAATTGAATATGATGATAGTGGAAGGGAACCTACTACCCAGTGGATATCCTTCATTATATTGTTTGCAATCTCATGTCCTATTTTATTCTCCATGCACCACATGCTGCTTTCAACTATACACAAGAAATCAACTTTTGATGCTGCCACAAAGTGAGAAATAAAGATGACTGCATGCCTTGTAATGTTATTTGGATTAGAGCCAACGTTTTTTGAAATTTTTAGCCTATCTTTGTAGATATAGAAGCTGATTTGAACTCCAAGAGGCTGCTCTTTTCTACACTAAGATAGCAAACTTCAAGAACTATGCCTTTGGACCCAATCTTAACTTGTTAAGAGTCCAATCCACAAGATCTCCTTACTTGTGAATTGTACCTCTTGTGGTGGAATTGTACATATGCCACTCTTTACATCCAATCGACAAATCCACCAACCGGTTTGTATTGCTGATGTTGGCACTAACTTGGATATGTCCAGCTTTGATGTAGGAGCAATGTTAGGGCCCTACCCAAACCTCCTTGCTTTGGGGTATTCCGGTGTTATTCAATTTCTGTACGAGGCCATCTTCTTTGGATAAGGCCCATTTGGTAGTTTGTTGGTAGTTACTCAATGTAAAAGGCTTGTCTTTATTAATAAGGCAAAGTGGTTGGTACTTGTTACTGCTCAAATTAGCACCCTCAATTGAGGTCACCGATTCTGGTGCGTAGGTAAGCATGGGAGAAGCTAGAGCCCAATGTCACCAGAACCCAACTTTTTAATACTTTAGGTCAACTCCTAAGACCAAGGGGGAGTCGCCAATATCAGTAAATGATATCTGCAATCACTCCAACAACAAAAATGCCCTTCACAAGTAACCTCTTGGCTAAGACATGTTCCTTATGGAGTCAAAACAATGAAGCATAAGATGACACTAGGTGAGAGGGAGGACTGCAGATTTACAACACACTATTTGTTTCAAGATCAACAACTTCATTACCTTGTTGCTGTTATAAAATTACAGCGATCCATAACACTTCAGAAAATGGATGAAAACTAACCCAAACAATGCCAACTTATTGTATAAGATGTATGTTTAAGGTCAGGGAAGGGGACATGCCTCAAGAGGATGAAAGAGAGCCCTAAATTAGATCTGAAAGTGGTTAACTAGATCTGGTTTGAACTCTAACCAGCCCTCAACTAAATGGTGGACCTATTTGAAACTTTTCCAATAGATGTCTAACCCCCGGGCCCCTTGTGGTCAACCTAGGCATTTTCTTTCTTTTTTAGTCCTTCAAAGCTTGCTAATTTGATTGATGTACTTGCTGTACCTGCTATACCAGATCTGAAAAATTCCCTAGATAACACAAATCACGGTATAATTGTAATGTCCCCATTCAAATAATTTGCATAGCAGGAAATTTCCATCAATCCTACTAGTTCCCTAGGTTGGGTGGAAACATTGAGAAGTTAATAAGGGAGCTAATAAATGGTGTTTAGAAATTAAAAGCAATAATATTTATTTAATGGAGCTAATTAAATGAATGCAAGTGAAAAATGAAATGGCTATGGAGAATGGAGACTATGGGGTCCACTCAAGCTAGAATTACTATGTTAAATGGCATTCTCCTCTTGCAATCTCGAATCTATGGGAAGCCTAATGTTTTTGGATGGATTATAAGGTTAATATACTTGTCCATATACTTCATAGGTCGAATTTGGGATGAATTGTAACTTACATGGGGAGAGAAAGAGCCAAATGGGAGTTTCATGGACACTTGGCTATATTCTCCTTACATTTATGACACAAGTTAGATCTGAAGGTTGACATCTGACATATCTGACATGTCAGGCTTGAATAGAGCATCTTAGAGGGCGCTCATGGGAGTTGGAGAAGGCTAAGAGGCTCCTACTCGAATTTGGGAGAAGAGGGAAGGTGAAGAGAGAGGCCACATGGCATAGTATGAGCAGCCACACCAATTTGACTTGGCTTTGGTTTATGGATGGATTTAGAACCTTAGAAGACCAATAATGTTTATAACATACAGGGATCAGCCATGAGAAGGTCCTTTTGATAATTTGTGAAAATTGTTATTGTGAAGAGAGAGAGCTAGTGGATGACTAGTTCATGCCTTAGCCAATTTCGAGGGTGAAAAATTCTCATCCTAGTTGGTGTTTGGAGAGGCCACTCAGGTCTTTTAAGGAGCTTCAATGGAGTCATAAGTTACAGGTGCAAACTACAGCAGCTCGTGGACATATCAAGTTCAGCTTGTTCTTCCTTTCATCTCAAGTTTTCTCACCATATTTCAGCTCTATGGAGTGAGGCGTACTTGGTGAGCTATTCATCTCTTTGAGGGAGCTTCTCTTGCTCCAGTATTTTGTATTGTGATGTAAATACTCTGCTCTTTAAGTTCACAAAGCTCTCAGGTCGAAAGGCCAAGAAATCTCATGTATTTTTGCTCAATAATGAAGAAATAGTGCCATTTCCTCACTACCTTGTTGTAAACTCTTGTAATTTTGATGGATTCAAATGGATGTATAAACTATTGATGATTAATGAATGAATGGACTGCTATTAAAGTATATTATGGGTTTCATGTTCAGTAACTGAGAATTTGTGGCCATTGGGTCGAATTTCATAGCAATTGGAGCAAACTACACCTCATTTCCCCAAGGGTCCAACACTAGGATTTTATATCTAATTGAAAGAAGTGATAACAGCCATGGGAGGTCGATTGGTTATGCATATGAGTCTCTGATAATGTCTTCTACACATCCCCTGCTTCAATTTAAGACTTTGAGTGGGTTTCTGCACATTTGGGAAGCCATTTCTACCACTTACTCCAGGGGGTATTTGAGCCCAAAATTGCCAGTAAAATCATCTATCTTGTTCAAAATTTAGTACAGACTTGCAGAAGTGATTGGAGGGTCATAATACATCCCTGGACATAATAATTAAGTTATTATATCATTCATACACCTTCTCTGAAGATTTGGGAGCAATTGGGCTGATTAGGAGACCAAGACACTAAAACTAGTCAGGAGCCAAAATTGTGTAAAAATTGGAAAATTGCGCATTTTTTAAAAAATTTAAAAAATGGACATTACAATAATTCTCAATCCAACCACAAGAAAGGGATGCCCATGAGGATTCACCGTGAAACCTACTAGGGTGCACTTTTCTAGCGGAGCACAATTCCAAAATTCACGATATTTTTTGAGAAATAATTTTTTTATATTTTTAGGGTTTTTCCATTATTATATTTTTTTGTATTTCTGTAATATATACAACATAAAATTGTTAAAATTGAAGAAGAGAAGAAAGGGTTTATATGTCAGTCCTTTAACCCTAGGGGAATAACATATCAAGGTTAATGCCTCTTCTCAATTTGGCTATTCAAGATTTACCAATTAGGGAAAAGACTAGTAACGCTAGATAGGTCAAATTAGCCTTAGCCTTAGTCTTTATTTTTAATTTTCTATCCTTTTACTTAGGATGTTTGAGAGTGATTCCAACCTCATTGGACTTCATATGGAAAAAGTACAATTTTAGATCCCTACAATTTTAGGATTTTAGGATTGCAACGTTTCCACTAGATTCTATCATGTATAAACTAAGGGATTGGATTTTAATCAAGCACATCAAATTCTCTATGTACTTGGATGTTCGTGGTGTTGATGCTTGATTGTTGAAGTTGATTGAACTCCTTTGCCATGACCTTAGTTAAAATGTACCCTTTAGTCAAGCATAATGCTTGGATTAGGAAGTTTCATCAAAATTGTAGGGTGTTCATTGTTGACTAATGTCATTGGAGGATCAACATTGAGATTCGAGGTAGAGGCAAGGGCTAGAGCCTAGAGGAGGGGGGTATAGGGTGCTATTGATGACTAGGATCCCAATATATGCATTGATTTTGATGATTACGTATTTTCAATTTTGATTCAGATGTGTATCACACTTGGTGCCATTTTGATATATTTACCCTTACATGGTTTATACATGAGTAGACTTTGCATATTTGATCTCTAATAGTTTGGAGTCATAGCTTGGTATCTTCAATATATTTTTTCATGAAAATTGCAATTTTTTAAAATTTTTTTTAGTAGTTTGAGTCCTTGACATCGAACCACTCCGAGTCATTGCCGATTCCAGTTACGAGCTGAGTTGATTCTTTGCCGGTTTGAACTCAGGGTCCGAGTTTTAAAACATTGGTCATTTTGTCTTTGGCTTTTGGAGAAGGAAGGGAGAGGGTTTGTGGTCATCATCACTCATTGTGGAGATAGCTAGACAATCATCAATATCACCATCAAGGATTTTTTTAGTGGGTCAAGTATTCAATCTCATTTGCCAACTAGTGTTGAAACTTCTAAATTTTCAATCTTTGAAACTTTGATATATCATTTTTTATTTGGCATCCACTACATCATATATATTATTGCTTTCGCCATATTTATGTGCCAATGTGTTTATCTGATGTTGTTATTGCTTTATATGTTTAAAATTATGAAAAAATGAATATATTTTGGTATTTTTTAATGTTTGTTGGGATTCGTTGATTTTTGCCAATTTTTTTGTCGATGTTGCCGAGTAGTTGTATTCGGGACGCTTGCCAATTTTTTGCTGATACCGATGTTTTCAACTATGATTCATTGTGACATGCAGGAAATTAAGTTGGTGGAACTAGTGGAACCTGTTGGTTGGACCTATATCCCGCTGTGTGCAAATGAATCAAGGTAAGGCAGAAACTTATTTCCTTTAGTTGATTAATATTTCAGCGTGGCCAATATATTCTTGCTTTTATTTGTCGACTTCAAGACTTGTTGCTCCATACACTAAATATTATGTTTTATTGAGAAAATAATATGGAAGGAAATTATAGTTGGCTTTTTTCTTTTGCGTGATATATGTTTTCTTTCATCTTTTCTTGATGTAAAGGCTTTGATTGCTAATAGCTCAACTTAATTAAGGATGATAATACATTTATGGACTGCCTACCTTTTTAAAGTTAAACTAAATATGTTACTTCTTTAGACGTTTCAAAATGGCAGAAAATGAAAAAGCACATGCTTTTATGCTTGCAGGTGTACTTATTTTTTATGATGGCTATCTAAAGTGAATCACATCTCTATTAACTTTTTCATAACTTATTTCTAGGTGGTGAAACTCAGATGACTGACTTCAAAAAGATTTGAATGGACATGGATTAGAGACGGATGATACACGTTGTTGAGAGCAATCATATTCCTTCATTTATGAATTAGAATCTAGTCAATTACCTTGACCAAATTGGTTTAAAATATACTAAAGTAGCTAGGAAGGGTTACTTATTGAAATAACTAGGAAGACAGCCATTTAGGAGTACTCATTCTCAGAATTAGAAAAAAGGGTGACTTAGGTGTAAACTAACAATAGAAATAGGCTCTGATCCTCAGGCAGGTTATCTGTGTATGTGTTTAGCATTGTGGCGTTGGTTGGAGGGATTGGGAATGCATATGTGAGGTATGGGAATTGATTACCTAGTAAAGAGCCCCAACGAAAAAAATAGATACATGGGCATGGGACAACAAGTGCACTATATAGTGTATATATATATATATATATCAAAAGTAAGAAGATAGATCTAAGGCCTACTTCCTACTTGCAAGGCATGAAGCTTTTTTGTGAGGGCTTGGAAGCTGTTGGTAAGAACATAGTGATTAGCTCAGGTATATATCTAATATCTGTTGGAATATCCCAGAATGACATTGAATACAAATTCAGAAATTCCACCTCAACCTTGAGGTTGCTGGATTTATTTCCTGTGAACTTTCAGCCTTAGGGTTGAATTTGAAATTTAAATTACAGCAGTATATTCTTCTCTTCTTTTCAACCAAGTACTCTAGGCAGCCCAAGAAAATTAAAATGCTGAAGTTGAACAATTAATAATTATACTTCAAGGGAACAATGCTTCTAGCCGTTAGGGAAAAATTCCCACCATAAATCAGATCTGAAAGTCAGCACAGCAGATTTATTACAGCCATAAATTTGCCCACTTAGCCTCTATGTTTGGCAAATCGTTTTCAAAATTTACTCACTGTTAGGTAACATCGGCATGCTTAACCAGCTATAGAAACTACTAAATCTCTCGAGAACATAAGTTGAGAATCGGATATGCAAGTACACAAAGTTTGGACAGCATGGAACACTTCATATATACATAAAATGAAGTTACAAGTACATATTATCAACTCAATACAAGTTGGTACACGTCATGATTTTGAAACCTTAGCTAGGGCATCCATCGTTAACAACAAATGCTAGACACCAACTCCTCCTAGCTGTGAGAATCTCCAAACCAAACTGATTGCTTCACCAAAGATCCATTGCAAGCAACTATGCAAACTGGCAAGTCCTCTTTGGTACCTACACTTGCATCACATAAATGTACAAGAGAAAAGAAGATGATCTCCTTGTTGAACTTACAATTGCTGTTAGACCAAAACCTGCAGGTGTTAATCTCCGCCACAATCGCCACAGTTAGGATCTTGGGAGGCGGTTAGTCCATCTCACGAAACTAACAGGGAGCGCTGAATACAATGTCCAACAATCTCCCCCCTAGCGCGAGCCGGGTGGGTTTCAAACCCTTGACCTGTTGCTCTGATACCAATTGTTGAACTTACGATTGCCGTTAGACCAAAACCGGCAGGTGTTAATCTCCGCCACGATCGCCAGAGTTAAGATCTTGGGAGGCGGTTAGTCCATGTCACGAAACTCACAGGGAGCGCTGAACCCAATATCCAACACTCCTTTTGTCTTCTCCAAATTAAACACTCCAAGCGGTACTAGTGTTTTCAAACGCCATAAAACCCTAGTCTTCTTCTCTCACAAGAGGCACACGAACAAGTGTGCCCTTTGCTTCTCGAGGGTTTCTCCCAAACCCTAGCTTCCCTTGTCTTCTTAGGGAAAACTCTAACCTTAATGCTTTGCTTGCATTAAGGCAATAGCCCTAGTGCACTAGACAAGAGTGCAAAGTATAATGATGAAGATGTACAATGTAAAGAGACAAGTTTGCTCTAGGTTTGATATCTTTACTAGATGGCGATGTGATCAATATAAATGAAGCTAAGTAATACAATGAATGAAAAGACTCTCTGATCTCTAAACAAGGGAATTATAGCCCACTCGCTTCACCAACATAGATACTTACTGAATTAAATTTCTGTTCTTTGTTCTCAATCTTCTATAGAGATCTCTATTTTCGGAATGACTACAAGGCCTTTGTTCCAGTTTATAAGTCTGGGAGCAAACATTCTTGCAACACTGTATGCTCTGCAATATGCCAATGATCAAATACAATGCTGCTCAATTAAAAATCAATTGCTTACTGATTGACTCCTGATGGTTTGCCAATCAAATTGGCTGCTTGTATGCCTTGTTCCCTTGTTCATAGGTGCTTACCCAACACTTCCAACCTAGATCTCTTTGTGAATACAAGATTCCAACATTAAGTATGGCCAACTGTATGCCTACAGGTAATGCTAGAACCACTTGTCCAACAATAGATTCAAATGCATTGTGTTTCATAGCTCTATGCTCAATGGAACCAACTCACTGTAATAGTGACAAGCCGAACATAACAACGACAAGCTCAACATAACAATGAAAAGCCAATTCAAATGCAATTGTAATTAGAACCCTACTGCCAAATATGAACAAGGCTAATTCTTCGATATGGATCTACCATTCAATCTTTTCTAGCTCCCTAGGATTGAATCTATTAATGGCGCTGTCTCTGGATTTGCTTCCATGCAAGATGAACAATGCTACCCACTTACTATGGAATGCAAAAAACTCAACTCAATGAACCTTTGCTTTCTGTTATCATTAGCATGTATTCAGGCTTCAAATTAGCTCTTACTATTGACTAATATATATATATATATGTCCTTCATGGAAAACAAAGTATCTTGAATGAAGCTTTCGTGGGAAATTTGCATACAATTCACATTGTCGTCTATATATATATATATGTCCATGGAAAACAAAATATCCTGAGTGAAGCTTACATGGGCAGTTAACATACAATTCACAATGTCGTCCCAAGATTCCAGTGGTTATAATCACACCCCCATTCAATACGGACTATTAATTGAACAAATCTGTCTGACAATTATTCAGACCATATATGAATAGCAATTCATTAGAACAAATGAATTACCTAAAACATGTGATATGGGCATTCATTAAATCAAATGAGATGGCCATACATTAACTTCATGAGATGACATTAATTAATCAGTGGCAATTGATTACTGCATTGATGATATGGCCACTTATTAACCACATGAGAGAGGGTTGTTACTTCACTGACAGCCGTTAAATCTTTATGAGGGATGGCTTCATGAGATAATGGGATAAGACAAATCCAAGGGCAAACTGATTGCCCAAGGCATGCCCACTTGGATCTCCACTCAATTCATTGCCCAACGATCATAGTCATACCAATACCCACTTGATGCATATACAACAATTCACATTCCCTTAGGAGAGAGAACACACCCACTAGGTAGCATATGACCTCACACGCATGCCCAACAAAATTGTATGACCATGGGGAATGAAGGATGGTTGTGTACGATCATCTAGATTCATTGTGTATGGCTTGCTAGATGCCCAATGGCCTTATTGGCAACACATTACTAAATTTCAGAGCTTGGGATTGGAAACTCAGTTGAGATAGTGCAGCAGTCCATTAATGGAAGCCATTGATCTTCCTCTTGCAAATCAAACAGTGGGAACTGGGCACAATAGAGCTGTTGCAATTGTTCCGTTTTTATTGGAGAATGTGGAGTGGAATAACAAAGCTACAACCTATAATGGTTTCTCACATTATTAAAAAATAAAATAAACCAAGGCAACACTTAGATATAAAGCAGCTTCCCAAATGCTCTCATACAACAATTAACACAGAATTTAACATCAATTCCATGCAGAGTTTATCATCACAATCCATTGAATGCAATTATAAACGGAAGTCCATAACATAGCAATACAATCACACATTTAATTGACACATAGATTTTACCATGGAAACCCAAATAGAAAAACCAGTTTCAAATGGTTGCTCAGTCTATGTTTCAGCAATGTCTATTACAATACAGCTCATGGCTCTTTGTGTTTCCTCTCTCTTTGGCCAGCCAAAATGCCAAATTCCCTTTGAGAGTCTAGTCACAAGAAGATACAAGAGAGTTGGAGGGTAGGGGGATGGCCAAGAGATTGACCTTTCAGTTCCCATTCATCTCTCTCCTATTTTCATTTTCTATATTATTTTAAGTTTTGTTTTTCTTGTCTTCCGTCTCATTTTTTTTTGTAAGGATTTTTATTACATATAAAGGATCAGATTACAGCATAGCAAAACAGGCCATCTCCTTGTCATGAACATCATTTACCGGCTCTCTGGCCATAATACATCAAAATAAGATTGACTGTTCCAAAACATAACCTCGACCTTCTACTTACTACAAAGTTCATACCCTTCCTTTACTAACCTTACTATAAAACACAACCTGCCACTTAACATACCGCCATTACATAGTCCTTGTTTACATACATAAAAACACTTAACATGCCGAAAATACAGAGACCTTGGAAACATGGACATCCCTAAAACTCAGACCCACTAAAGCAGAATATAAGAAAGGTTTGGAATGCGACCATGGTGGCTGCTACCTGATGGAGGATGTTGAGTTGAGGGAACCTGAATGCTGAGACCCTGCAAAATGGCATCCATATTCAGATTTAGCGCTTTGGACTCCACCTGCAACTCCTTCCGCCATTGGCCCGAATGCTCCTTGCCTTTGCTTTGCTCCTGCGTTTCCCACATCGCTTGGCCCGTTAGATTTTCATAACACAGAAAAGAGCAACAGTTCGTTCGTAGAGACTAAGTTTTCCCGCATTGGTGCCTCAATCTAAAATCCAATCTTCAGCTTTACGACATTCCTCGTGCAGAGTTTCCTTGTCCAGCTCCTGCCAAAGCTTTTGTTCAGCCGCCGTGATCTTCTACTGGATGCTCATAGGTAAGCCCAGTTCAAACATGCGGGCTTCCCACATAGCTTTCTTCTGAGCCCAAGTCACCCGATGGTTCCCTTCCTTCGGCTTTGTCTCCCTCTTTCTCCTCCCACTTCTCCCTACCATGCTGTCCTCCTCGTTCTCCCTACGGTTTGCTTCCATTCTCCTAATAACCATAACTCCTTCAACAACAAAGACTAAGTGTATGCATAGTTGAGTTCTGCACTCATGTCTTTTTTCTTCACCTTTCCATCCTCTATCTAGAAACTTACCATTCTGGGCCATGATGAAACTCGTACATGCCATGAAAACCAGCTCGTGCTCCGTGGTCTTTCAGGGATAGTTCCCAAGCGCTTGACTAGATTCGCCACCTCCCTCATTCATTACTACACTCTCACCTATTGATTTGAAAATACTGTGAAGGGGCCGGGATAACATGAGGTTTAATGCTCGTCCGCCTTTCCCACGAATTCACGGCTAGTTGGCAAGAAGCACTCTGCGTCATGTGGCTGGGCCCAAGCCTGCTTGTTGTTCTTCCCTTTCTCTACCATGAATTTGCATCATGTCCCGATTCATTAGTTCAAGACACCCGTCTCGAGCTGTCGTATCAGTCACATCCACCCAGTCCCTAACCTTAATTGTTCTTTGGGTCTCGGTCCTGTGGTTTGCCAAACAATCGGCCAATTGATTGGGATTTCTCTTGTCGTGGTTGAAAGTGACAACCATCCGGGGGTTTATGATTTTTGCCAGCCACTCCAATCTTCCCTCTAATCTCCATGATGCTTCCACCTTAGCGCTTGAATTGCCATGGTGAATCTTTGTTGCCATGTGTATGACCACCTAGGAATCCCCTTCAACAATTAGCGGGGTCCAGTTATACTCTTTGGCCATTTGGATTCCCTGGAAAAGGCCTTCAACCTCTGCTGCATTATTGGATTCTATACCCATGAAGCCGAGTTTGAAACCATGCATTCTTCCCTGGTGGTCTCTGATGAAACATCCATATATCGCTGGACCTGGATTTCCTTTCGATGCTTCGTCAAAGTTGAGCTTGAAGAACCCTCAGGGGGGAGGAGACCATATGTCTGCGCTTGTTATTGTCCTGATGGCTCCGTTTGGTCTGCCAAAACAGCGTTGAGGCCCAAAAATTCCCCATGCCTTCATGATGGCAGACTTAGAGTCATTTGCTTCCTAGTCTGAATTTTCTCAAGTTTTCATTCTCATTGTTTCTATCATCTTACTCCTTAGGTTGGTCCATACCCTGTCTTCATTCTCAAAATTTTCTTGAAATGCCTTGGTATTTCGTTCCTCCATATCTCCCAGAGCACAAAGTGCGGAAAAGTTTCCTTGAGGCGATTAATGACAGGGTTTTGGAAAGGGTTGTTCGACCAAGCGGAGAGGGTCTGGTTTGGGCATTGTCTGATTCTGTCATATCTTCTGAAGGCAATGGCTCCTTAGTCCCATAAACCAATGACTAACAGACACGAATCCAGGAGGTGGTTCATTGTTTCATCTTTGTTATTGCACATACAACACCGGTAAGGGCCTTGCATCCCTCTTTTTTTAAGATTTTCTCGTGTAAGCATGTCTTTTAATAACAAGCCAACTAAAAATAGTGATTTTGGGTCTGAGTTTTGCCTTCCATAGCTTTTGCCATTTTTGATCCGTAGGCTGGTTATCATAACTCGCCCATAGGTCATAGGCTTCCTTGATGGTGAACGAACTTTTTGGTCTAAATCCCTAGCGGAGTTCTTCCTCTCCTGTGTGAATCCTGATTCTTTTGTTGTTTAAGGCTTTTTCAATTCGGTCCACTTCCTCTTTCTGACCAAGTCGTTCCCACCATTCCTTGTTATCCCAAACCCTAAAATCTTGTTCGTTTTCCTGGTTCACCCGTAGGTCCTCAACCTTTGTTATCCCTTGATTGATACATTCCCTTATGAGTTGAGGGACCTCCACCTCTCAAAAAATCGAACAAGGTTTTCCTTTTCCCACTCCTCGTTATATTTTTTATGCCACACCTTCGCCAATGGTTCCTGGCTGTAGGCAACCCATCTCCACCATATCTTGGCCCCACTTACATGATTAGCCTTCTCAGGGTCACGTAGGTTGGCAATTCCTAACAGACTTGTGCACATCGGTAAATAATGTGGGCCAATAGTATCCTGCTCTAAGAATATTGTGGGCTGTAGTTTTGGCTGCAGAGTGGCCACGACAAAATCCTGAATGAATCTCTTGTTATCACATATATAGTAGCCGAGCTACCATATTCTATTTTTCAGATTTCAGTACACTTTTCAACCAGTTCCCTTACATATGAGATGCTGAGATGAGCATCTATGATGGATCATTAGTTGACGATGGACTATAGTACTCTCCCATGCCATCGCTGAGTCTCAAGACACTCAGATTTGAGGATTGATGTAGTCATTTAGCCATTTGCAGAGCAGTCAGTAGTGCCTAGAATTGCATCAGTTGTTTTTCATTGGACAAATGTTGGTTCAGATTGATGGTTTACATGTACATGACTCAGTAGATATTATCTTGTGTAATGGTTATCATTGCTTTTATATTCATTCTTGTGACATGTCTTAGCATCTAGTGTCATGATCTGGTGGTCATATAAATATGTGGACTTGGATGTATTGATATTATGTATGTATGTCTCTACTTAGACTTAGAAGTTCTTGACCCATACTCATTGGTTTTACCCTCCTTAGGGAGAATAGAGGTGATCATTCCCACCATACTTTGGCTTGCTAGTGTTGGTTTCATTGTTCACTATCTCCACTCATCCATTGCCTTCCAGTTATGTTTTCAGCCCGACCTACTACTTGACTTGTGGCATGGAGGACCTTTCCCCACTAGAGCCTTTGTGTTGAACAAGCTTCTTTGTTTATTTGTGTCTTGACTCTGAGTTGCCTAGGTTGTGTTGGCTAAACCTGAAGCAAATAGCGCTTACATCAATACAATGTATTTGGAAATGAAATGAATATCTTATGAAAAAGCCCATTCATGAAAAGTAATGTTTTTGAACATACATGAATGCAAGGCAAGCCTAATGAAATTAGATTTGAAGTATTTTGAAATGAATATCTTAAAACATTCATGAAAAGTAGTGTTTTTAAACATACATGAATGCATGAAGCCGTAATAAATAAAAATCCGTGTAACAAATGGATCAAGGCTATGGAAAATTGAAGTCCCAAAAAGCAATGGTTCTTAAAAGTTCTATCTAAAGATTGCTGGCCTCACTTGTATTTGATTTCGATTGTGAGCATTTGTCAAAGTGAATAAGCACCTATGAACGTAACATATCTATTTGTGAGACACTGCCATCCCCTGTGTTATTGCTTGTCCGACATATGCTAGAGTGAGTATCCCCTTTCCATTTCCAAAGTGTCACAGTGTCATGTGGGTAGTCACCTTTTAGCCTAACCATTTGATTTCTAGCCCTCACCCTTCACTAGCAAATTGATTACAACTATGAAGTGAGTATGGTCTTGAAAGTCTAGTTTGAGTTATAGTTAATTAATGAAACTCTATATTTGGTTGATAGATTGTCAGTGAAATGATTACTACTAGTTATAGTTGTTATTTGAATGATTTGTAGAGCATGTCTTAGCCTTTAAACACTTGCAACAGATGGATGTTAGCCTGGGTAATATTATTGATCATTTGCAGATTATTATTTTATCTGTCTAGGCATATTGGATATTATTCTTGATCATGCAGAGATCTGTAGGGTGTATGAGTATGCACCTTAGATGTATTTGGACTCCTTGAATCCAATGAGACGACTTATTTTCAGTTCTAGGCAGTTACAGTGATGATTTGTCTCAGTGTACCATTCTGGTGCAGTTTTGCCATGCTGGATGGCCTGTCGGAGTAGAGAGGTGATGTGATTGGTTCACCTAGGGCGCTGTATGAGGAGGGGTGGTCCAGCCACTTGTTTTTACCATATTAGCCCCCTCCCAGAGAGCCTGGTGGGCTTAGTTTAACAACGTTCGCACTCTAGGTGGCAATTTGGGCCATATCACGTTTCTTGAGGCAAATTTAAAATAATAAAAATGGCTACTGAAGAATTCGATTTGGGCTACTGAGGCAAGGTAATGGAATGGGATGAGTTTTGATGATGAGTGTGATGTCTTCCACTCCTTCTCCAACAGTGTCAGCACTTGGATGAACCCACATCCATCTCTTCGACACATTTTATTATTTTCTGGAGCTTTTGGAAGTTCACGATTTCCTCAGAGAGGCACTATTTTGCATTTAAAAAATTATATTTATTTTATTGTGCCATGGGGACACTAGGGGAGTTAGTTAACACCCCCTGGACCCACCATGAGCTTTATTTTTTATTTATTGAGTGGGACCCCCTCTCCTAAGGTGATTTGGTCCATTGATATATTATATTATTGTATTGTTCCATGTACTTTATGTTGAGCTCATCTCAACCGTTGATTAGAACATTTTGATCTTTTAATCTTAGCCACCCATTTGAAAAGTGGTTATGATTTTGGTTCTCTCATTCCTATTTAAAGGAGGGAGCTTCTCATTGTAAAGGGGTCTTTGGCTCTTGGATCTGGATAATAGAAGAACTATTTTTGTGGAAATTCTTGGATCTCCTTTGCATCTGGTGTTCTTCGATGGTGATTGGAAAGTCTATTGCTTCTTAGCATTTGGGTATTTGTTGTGAGATCTATATTTTTTTTGGAAACATTGTCTTGTCTACAGGAGGGCGACTTCACTTGGGTGTTTTTGCAGGGCTTCCTCAACTCGTTTGTTTGGCATCGCTTGTATCAGGGGGTTTTCATTAGCATCATTGTGATCTATGATTTCATCTTGCTATTTTTCTGTAGCATTTGTTCTTTTCTCTTGACGCATCAAGTATGATATGGTTGACGTGTTGTGTAGGAGAGAGGGCGCATTGGCTTCCTTGGGCAAATCATTTCACATAGAGGCTTCCTCCAATTCTTCTCAAATTGATTGGGATGGCATAGATCATCATCATCAAGGCGTCTACAATGTTATCCAGGTAAGATCTACATCCATTGGCATCTTCATTTTCATGTTAAAACCCTAAATATAAAAAATAAAAAAATATTATAGCTCAAACCGCTTGATCTCTTAGCAAACCATTTCTGGGTTTTGTAGATCGGGTCAAACCTTGAGTGGGTCTTCCTAGATGTTTTGCTTAGGTCACTCCATTGGGCCCAAATCCCAAGGCACTTCTCTCTAAACCCTAGCGCTACCCCTCATTTGGCCATTTTCTCTTCCGATTTGATGTTGTTCCTGAGGCTCAGGTACTTTGATACTGTTATATCGTCTTTCGAGTCTATCCCGTGGTACTAGGTAGCCCCAATCTTGTTTTTACCCTCCTTGCATTGGTCACGTTTCCCAAGGCAGTAGGAATTGTCATCTTTTGCTAGTACCTTGATTCTAGATATAATAGTAGGCTCATAAGTCACTTGTATTTCAAACTTGGGTCGAATTTCATACCTCATAAACCCTTGATCCAAGCCCTAATTCAGCTTGTGACTTCATCCATAGATCTAGGGTTTACTTCACCGTACACCTTATGTACTTCAACTTCAATTGATTTGATCTGGTGTTTTGGTCTGATCTCTCTTGTTGGGAGTAGATCTGGGTCTCCCCCATTGTTGCCTCGGTCTAAGACAACATCAAGTGAAGATTGCCTCGATTGGCGTGACAACCATCCATTTGGGAGTCGAGGCTGTCTTGGTTCCACCTCTTTAGTTGCCCATCCCTCTACCGTCCATCTTGGATCCACATCACAGAGGCAACTACAAGTTTGGTGATAACGACTCTTTTAGGAGTCTTTGAGACTCTTCTTCATCCACACACTTAAGTATGAGACCATCCGGGTTTTTCCAACCCAATCTTTCTTGTGTGAGGCAATACTTGGTGGATTGCAATCTTAATGACCTTCTCTTGTGGCCAACCAGATGATCCAGACTTGTTAGGTTGAGGAGGTAGAAAATAATGTCTGAATACCATTGTTGTTGTTGAAGATGTCGAATTCCAATTGAAATAGCTAAAACTGATGCATTATTTTGACAAACTATACCTAATTGTTCATTTCCTTCTGTCATCATCATGGCAAGTTCTTGCCCTTTGATTAATTTAGTGGGCTTAATTTCCAAGTCATACTCCTGGATCTTTGATACCCATTTTCCCCTTATGCCAAGGAAATCTTGTTGAGATAAGATATCTTTCACTGCTGAGTGAGGGACATAGCCAACTACTTTGTAGTAACCAATATAAGTTCTGAAGTGTGTCAAAGACTTGACAAGGGCATAGGCTTGTTTTTCCATAGCAGTCCATTTTAGCTCATAATTCTGTAAGGATCTACTCATAAATGCGATAGGCTGTTCTCGACCCTCTTTGTTCTTTTGCAACAAAACTTCGGCAATTGTGTCCTTTGATGCAAATGAGAAAATCTGGAAATCCTTAGAGTAATCGGGACTTATCAAAACAAGGGACCTAGAGATGCAATCTTTTATGGATGCAAAGGCTTCTTTTCCTTCTTTATCCTATTCAAACTTAGCATTTTTTTTAAGCAATTTCTGCATAGGTTTCATCAGCTCAGCTAAGTTTGGTGTAAACCTTCTTATGAAGTTTATTTCGCCATTAAAAGATTGTAAGGCCTTCTTGTTGGTAGGCAAAAAGACTCTCTTTATAGCTTCAACCCTCTCTGGGTCTATGTTGACCGCGTCTTTGGAAATGATGTGTCCCAGTAGTTTACCCTCATCAACTCCTAATACTGATTTAGAAGGATTTAGAGATATGCCATACATTCTACATCTTTCAAACACTTTTTTGAGATGGGCTATGTGATCAAATCTTTCCTTGGAGAAAACGGTAAGGTCTTCTTGGTAGATTTCTATTATTTTCCCAATTAGTTCATTGAAAGCATAGTCCATGGCTCTTTGGAATGTTGCACCTGCATTCAAAAGACCAAAAGGCATCATTAGGTACTCGAATGTTCCCCTAGGTGAAGTAAAGGTGGTCTTTTGTTGATCTTCCTTCTTGACAAGCACTTGATTATATCCTGAGAAACCATACAACATAGACATTATCCCTGACCTCGTAACTCTTTGAAGTAAAGTTTTCATATCGGGCAAGGGGTAATTGTCTTTCATGCATGGGATATTCAAGTTTCAGAAGTCAATGCATAACGTAAATTGTCCATTCTTTTTTCGTACTACAACCAAGTTTGAGCACCATGATGGATGTCTTGTTGGCGCAATAATGCCAGTTGCCAACATCTTCTGTAATTCCTTTTCGACCGTGGGTGCTAAGTTGGGATTTATTCTTCTAGGTTTTTGTCGAAAGGGTTTAGCTTACGGTCCTAATGGGATCATGTGTTGGAATACATCATCCTGATTGGATTTTAGCCCATCATATGTAAAAACAAATACATCTTTGTATTCTTTTACTAACTCAATCAAGTCCTTTCTATTTTAGAAGTACCTTTTCCAATTTTTATGTTTCTTGGTTCCTTTTCAGTATCAATGTTTATTTTTATGAAATCTTCGTGTTTTATAGTTACCTTTTTTTTATACCTGTCCTGCCTATCAAAGGTACTTTCCCATTCCACAACATTTTTTGGGATGCGGTTCATAGGCTGATCCTCGTCCTCGATATCAAATATTTATCTCATCCTGGAACTTTATCTAACAATCAAAAAACTCTTGGATGTTGTTGATGAATTTTACAATCTGACTATTATCTTTAAAGACCAACCAATTATCAATGTTGTCCGGTATTGAAGGTTTGAAGTTTATTTCAAATTTTCCATCCTCTTTAACCAATTCTTCAGAGAATTCCAAAGTTGAAGCTGCTACAATGAGTTTATTTGCTTCACAATTTTCAGAATGTGGGATGGCCACAATGTTTAATGCCCAAAAATATAATTCAAAGTGTCCAAAACAACATTCCTATATTTCTTAAGTCTTTCACTTTTACATGCAAATGTTCCTTTGACTTGGGAAACAATCAGATCCGAGTCACCTTTAATACTTAGCACATGAATTCCCGTATCTTTCGCAATTTCAAGTCCTTGCAATAGTGACTCATACTCTGCTACATTATTGTATGCATCAAACTCAAGTTTGTATGCAAAATTAATTTTTTTATCTAATGGTGAAGTTATGACAATGCCTGCCCCTTTCCCAACCTTGGAATGAGCTCCATCGGAACTCATTCTCCATAGCTGATCAAACTCCTCATCATTAGCTTTTTCTTTGATGGGTATAAGATAGTTAGCATAGATGGCGTGGTTTCCAAGATTGTTTGTTTCACAAATATATTCATTATTTGGCTCATCAGGGTCTTCCACATGATATTTTTTTTCCTTTCCTCTATTCAACTTAACATGTGCATCTTTAGAAGCAGGAATCATGGCGTAGGTCCAGTCCATTTGAATAGATCCTCCAAGAGATGCATCCCATTTTCTTGATAACAAAATTCCCTTTTTGTCAGGCACATCTATGACCACTATGTCCATGGTTACACCTATGTCAGGGTATGCAGCTAGTTTGACTGGGAAATTCAAAATTATACCCACGACATCGATTTCTCGAGTCCATGGCACATACATTCTGATATGGCCTTGAGATTGTTAGATCCATTTGTTCCATGACTTTTCTAGTCATGATGTTCGATGACGCACCAGAATCAAGCATGCAATTGTGCAATAATTTGTTATTTGCAATCAATGATATGTAGAAGGCAGGATGGTCTTCTTTATTAGGATCCCTAGTATGCAAAACAATAGGGACATCTCCATTGAAGTTACTCTAGTTTTGGACATATCTTCTATGGGTTTGCCCCTCATATTCTCTTTTGAATTGACCAGTTTCTCTTTAGGTTTCTCAATAATTGTTCTACGTTTCTCAGTAGATACTTCCTCATGCTTTTCAAATATCTTTTCCTTAGGTTTTGCTAAGGTTTTCATGGAAATATCTCTTTGACTAGGAATTTTAAGGATCTCAATTATAGGGACAAAAATCTTAGCACTTTAAAACCAATTACCCAAATCAATGTTTAGATCTAGAGGGGGAGGTCTTTTACCTTTGGCATATGCTGATTTGATTTGGTTGGGATCTTGTTTTTCTTTCTCTGATAAACAACCCCTTTGTATCTCTCCATAATCTGTTCAGGTGTAGGTTTCTCACCAAAGATCTTTGTAGCATTATCTTTTTCCTAACTATAATCCCTTTCCTGCTTCCATTTTTCTCTTGAAATAGGATGAACGTGTCCTACATTGTTTATGTAGTTGTGGCACCTAGGATGACCCACACAGTTATTCATCTCCATTTATTCCTGTTCCACAATGTAGCAAAACTTTGGACAAGTGGATTCTTCATGAAATTCATCACAAGGCCGACAATAGGGAGGAACCTCATCAATCACCATATTGTTTGAAACTTTGTTTCAAGTTGATTTGGAGGTCTCTGCTCATAGGGCGGATATTTCTTTTTCCATTTCTGATTTTGTCTAGGTTGGAAAGTTCTATGATTTTGAGAGACTTGTGCCTTTTCCATGTTGTTTATCCTATTCCGCGTAACATTCATCTGGGAGGTACAATTTATCATCATTTGCTTCATCATGTCAGCTACTTCTTTCATTGATTCTTTACCTTCATCTCTGCCCTCGGGTTCAACTACTTTTCCTTTGACATCATGAGGCTTGGAAGAGGATGAGGTGCCTCTGATGAAGCTCGAGATATTTGACTTCCCTGAAGATTGCATGTTCCTGTCAATCTTTTCAGCTATTTCCATGGCTTTCTTCAGGTTGTCTGGTTCCTTGTCTCTAAGCTGATGCCTAATTTCTCCTTTGAATGCTTCTATGTAGTATATGAAAATTGAGGTGTCAGATGGTTTAATGTCAGCATGGAGTTTGCTCACCATGTGACTGAATTTTTTATTAAACTCTATAATGGTTTCGTTCTGCTTCTTTTTTGTATTAGTCAAGGCAACCAACAAGTGCCTCTTTTCTTTCTTATCCCCCCATCTCTGTTTGAAAGCAGTTTCGAGCTCTTTGAAGTTCTTGATACCGTTGTCGTCTAAAGAGGTGAACCATTTGAAGGCATCAACTTCGAGAGATAAGGCAAAACGCCTCATTTTGACATCTTCATGGTTCACGTTGTGTCACCATTTATTGTAGCATTGCGTAAAAGCCAAAAAGTGAGACTTAGCAGTTACAACATCATTGCCATGAAAAGATGGAACCATTTCAATCGCTTTATCGGGAATGTGTTGAGGCCTGGAAATTCGCAGGCAACAACAGCTAGGGATTCGCCCTAGTCAATGTTCCCAATTAGCCCGTGACTGTTTGGTATAGGGAATCCGTCTGGTTTGCGGTCCGGCTACCGTAGGTCAAGTAACAAAAACAAAGGTTTTTTACCGGTTGCGGCCCGGTCCACCGTGTGTTTTGTGTTTTTTTGTCTTAAGGTATGATATGCACGTGCCCAATTAACAATGCAGGGTGATAAGGATGCAAAGAGTAGTCACAATGTGATGCGCAGGTTCTTACCTCTCGTCTTAGGACTCACAAGCATCCAAATCATGAAAGAAAATAAATACTAACTAAACTATCTCTAGAGAGCTGGGTATTTATTCATGAGTAATGCACTCCTGTTCATGTATTATGGCAAATCACAGATAGCTGTTCTTATAACCAAACATATAAACATAAATAAAAGTATATATGATAAGATAGCTCATCAACAGTTAAAATTCCCATTACTCATAGTGGAAAAAGACATCATAAAGGTACTGAAGAACATTCAGACAATAACATAGGTTCAAGAAATTAGAACGCTCTTACAGCTAATGAGACACAGCTGAAAACGAAATAGTTCACATTCAACATTGCTCATTTAATCACATTGATATATTCCACATAGCACTTCCTCCAGTAGGGAAAATTTGCAGTCTCTGGTTGTAAAACGAAATAGTTTCTCTTACAAGCATTAAGTTACAAGTCTTTCCAGTGGAAAAAGCCCCCTTGTCCTTTCTAACTTTCAAATATTTAAACAAAAACAGTAGACTGCTTGGGTTCCCCCCAAACGTGTGACTTTTCGGTTCTTCGAACGTTTCATATCCCTCCTTTTCATCCTTTTTGGGCAAGCTCATTATCGGCTGAGTAACTGACGTACCTTTCAGATTTGCACCTTTGTTGCTTTCAATTTTGTCTTTTACTTTGCTTGCGCCCCTTGAGATCCTGTCTCCTATCGGTACCTTCGCGCCGCGGCAATATGAACCGTCTTTTGGATCTTCATGCAGTTAATCAATGTGCATCATTCACCAGGATTGCATTCTAAAACAAAACGCCAAATTAAACCAACTAAACGACTAATCCACAAGAAATGGCCAGGTGCACCACTTGATCTGAGAATTTTAACAAACGCCGACACCACTACCTCGTCCACCTACAAGCTCAACAGATATCATCCATGACGGAAAAAGGAAAACTCATCAGCGACTAAAAAAAAATACTCACATAGGAAGGATAAATTCATTCACCATCGCACGAGCGGGTCGTAAAAGTGACGGGCACTGCGAAACCTCTTAACCCTGTCGGAGTCGGGAAAGATAAGACCTAAGATGCGGGTGGGAAAGTTCTCAATCGGAAGTCGGAAGGATGTCGACATCGGAAGATGAAAGCTTTTCACAGCCGCAACGGCGGAAGAGAAAAGACTACGGACACGCGACTAGCATCGGAGAGCGGAGCGCTTTAGACTTCGGGTAGCTAGCTGGCTTGGGAGCCGCAACGGCGGAAGAAAAAGGTTAACAGCCATGCGACACGAATCGGAGGGCGGAGCGCTTTTCACTTCGGGTGCCTAGCTACTTTGGGAGCCGCAACGGCGGAGGCAAAAGGACAACAGCTTCCGATCTAAGTGACACAAAACTTTAAAAATGGCAGCGATTTAAACTACTTCACCTCTGAAACAACGTTTTGCAAAGGACAAAAAGGCTTGACCCCTTTTCAACTCAGCAAAACAAACTCTAAATCTGCGATCTACAACAATTCCAAATAAGAGCAATTTCTGAAAACCAGGACGAAAGATAACCTTCAAAAACCATCCAAAATTAAAGCACGACCAAAGGTTCAAGGATCCAAACGATTAAAAACCACGCTAAATCATGAGGAGGGGACCAAAATTTAAGAAACTTGGGGAAAACAGTTGCAGCTGCAACAATTGGCGACCACCTGGTGAACCTAGATCTTTGGACAATTTCCTCCTTAAGTGACAGACTGTTTAACAATAAAAGCAATCATGTTGAATTCTTTTAGATGTCTGGATTTCCCAAACTGCAAATATATGAACTTTTAATCATTGAGGGTAATCCAATTTAGGAGAATGGAAACCAAAATTTCAAAGTCAAGACAACTCTTTCGAGGCCAGGAGTAGGAGTTTCCTTTTTTACCTCTGTCTTTGGGTAGCTTCTAGCTTGGACACCACAGGATCATAATCATAAGGTAAAGAGAGATATTCATTTGTTCCTCATTCCCATGCCATTTTGCACTTTTTGTGCTTTTGGACTTTTGTCCTTTTGAGTCCTCCTCATGCCTTTCTTTTTGAATTTTTTTATTTAGGCTCCTCTATCCATGGTGTCCTTTTGTGTGAAAGATGTATTTAATTTTCAGCTCACGGACGAAGAGGAACATTTGGCAATTTTATACTCATATGATTTAGCACTTTGCTTTGATACACATTGCTTTCTTAGGAGTTTTGACTCTTTTTAGCCTTTTGGCTTTCAATTCTTGGCATGGGATCATTTATATATAATATACTGTTTACCCTGTTTCCTTTCCATGGGTCTTTTGCTGTCACCCCCTAGGACATTTTTTAAGTGTGAGATGGATGGAGCCTCGAAATAGTATTCCAGACCCTTTAATCTTGAGTTACTTTACAGGGATTAAGCAGGACTTCAATGCGTTCATAGCCATTTAGGAAAACTGCTAAACTAGAAGAAATTCTATCAGATAAAATCATAATACACAGTCTTATAATCAAGGATTTTAGTTAGTCCAGGATTCTAATGCTCTCCATGCAATCAAAGCTTGCTTCTTTTATTGAAATCAAACAGAAAATCTAAACTAAAACAAAACTAAACTTCATGACTCAAAGACTTGAAAAAATGGCCAAGCCATATTATTTATATACAAGATAAAAGAAGACAAATGAAACTCAAGAAAAATAAGGCTTGAGAACTAAACCATTTACTGGTAAGTTCTCTTCCCACCCTTGCAGATCTTGTAACTTATAAGTGGAAGGGCCAAGTTTTACCGCAATCTGGAAAGGACCTACCCACAACTATTGGAATTTCGTGTGTTTTCCTTTCTCATCATGGGGGTGATCCCACTTGAGAACTGAATCGCCCACCTCAAAGTCTTTTGTTCCTGCCTTATGTTTGTCGAACCATCTCTTTATTACCTCTTGCTGCTGCTTAAAGCGCTCTCTGGCTTTAGATCGAGCCTCTTCTGCTTTCAGGAGGTTATATATCCTTATTTGCAAAACATCATCATCCGACCCTCTAGATTCTTGAGCTGTTATGGAAGAAGGTAGCATGATATTGGGGGGAAGAATGGCTTCTTTACCGTACACAAGGGTATATGGGGACACTCCTATCGAAGACTTGGGGGTGACTCTATCAGCCCAAAGGGCATTTGGTAGCGCTGAGTGCCAACTCCTTTGGTTTTCTATTACGGTCTTCTTTAAAATTCTAATCAGATTTTTGTTAGAGGATTCAGCCAAGCCGTTTCCTTGTGGATAGTAATTCGCAGAATAATGCAATTTTATCCCTTTATCATGAGCAAAAGTAGTTCATTTAATTGATGAAAAGTAAGTAGCATTATCAAAGACTAACGAAACTGGAACTCCAAACCTGGTCATGATAAGATCTTGCAGGAAGCTGATAACCGCGTCCTCATTTATCTTGCACAGCGGGATGGCTTCGACCCAGCGAGTGAAGTAATCGGTTGCGGTCAGAATATACTTGTGTTGCAGGGAAGAGTTTGGCTTTATCTCCCCAATAATATCCAACCCCCATTGCTCGAACGGTTCCGTGATCATCACAGGTTTCAGTGGTGCGGCTGCTTTAGGTTGTCTTCCACTACACCTTTGGCAAATATTGCACTTTCTGACATGTGCGTGTGCATCTTTGAAGAGCGTAGGCCAATAGTAACCGGCTCTGAGAATTTTGTGAGCTGTAGTATTTCCTGAATAATGTCCCCCAGCAGGCCCATCATGCAAATCCGTCATCACTTTCTTCGCATCTTCTTTCTCTAGGCATCTAAGAAGAACTCCGTCGTAATTTTTTCTGAATAATATTCCTTCAACAATTTGATAGGAAGCTGATTTAAGACGCAGCGCTCTTCTTTGCTTAGAATTCCAATGTTCTGGCAACAGTTCTGCCTGCAGGTAGTGCACGAGATCCCTATACCAAGAATCGGGGGTTGTGAACAAAGGACATACATCCGTCAAATGTAATTCAGCCTCGTCTTCCCAGGCATGTTCGTCATTGTCCCTATTTTCAGTCATCAGTTTGCACAACCCCTCCCCTTTGACTATAGAAGTTGGCTTGAATTCGAGGTCATACTCTTGAAGAGCTGTTACCCAATTGCCCCTTCTTTCTCCTAACTCCTTCTGTACAAAAAGGGACCTTACAGCTGGGTATGGTACGATCACCTTGGTTCGATTTTTTAATATATAAGGCCTGAATTGTTTCACTGCTTTGAATATTGCGTAAGCTTGTTTATCAATGGCTGGGTAATTTAATTCGGCCCCTTGTAGACTAGTGCTCATGAAAGATATTGGGAATTCATCCCCCCCATCTTCCTTTTGAGTAAGCACAGCTGCTAGTGAATCATCGGATGCAAAGGTATACAGAATAAAATCTTTGTTGAAATCTGGGCTTTTCAGGGAGAGTGCGTGTGCAACAGTAGTTTTAATTTTGCTGAATGCGTTCTTCTCAATTTCAGTCCACTTGAATTGTGCATTTTGCTTCATCATTTGCTGCAGAGGCTTGACAATCTGAGCGAAATCAGGCACAAACCTTCGCACGAAGTTTATTGTTCCCATAAATGATTGCATCCCTTTTTTATTATGGGGCAAGGGGATCTGTTCAATGGCTTTGATCCTTTCCGAATCGATAGAGATTCCCTCCTTTGAAACTATGTGACCAAGCAGCTTACCTTTCGTAACAACAAACACACATTTTTTGGGATTGAGTGAGATGCCATATTTCTGACAGCGTTCAAAAATCTGCCTTAGATGGAACGCGTGTTCTCCTTTCCTCTTTGAGAATATCGTAACATCATCGAGGTAGATTACAACACTACGGCCAATCAAACCACGGAATGCAATGTCCATAGCCCGCTGGAACGTGGCTCCAGCGTTTATAAGCCCAAAGGGCATTCTTCTGTAAGCGAAAGTTCCCCATCTGGTCCTGAACGTCGTCTTCAACCTGTCTTCTTTGGCTACCAATACTTGATTGTAGCCTGAGAAACCGTCTAATAACGAAAATAGTTTAGAACCTGAGACCATTTGTAGTAGTTGTTCCATGGGTGGAACCGGATAGTTATCTTTATCTGAAGTGCGGTTCAAATTCCTGAAATCCATGCATAGCCTGATTTCTCCAGATTTTTTCCTCACTGGCACCAGATTCGAGACCCACTTAGAGTGTCTGACTTTAAAAATGATTCTAGCATCCAATAATTTCTTAACTTCACTCTAAATCAACGGTTCCAATTTTAGATGCATTTTTCTTAAAGGACGCTGATACGGTTTGACGCCAGCTTTGATGGAGATAACATGTTTGATGATGCTAGTGTCATATGTCTTCAAATCTTCGTATGTCCAGGCGAAAACATCTTTATATTGTTTAAACAGACTGACGAACTTATCTCTTTCTGCTGGTGAACAACATTTGCCAAGATTCACATATTTAGGATTCGTCTTAGTCCCTAAATTTATCAGCTCGAACTGTAGAGATGAGCTATGAGTCTTCACGTTGGCTGGTCTTCTGAACTTTTCATTTAAATCGAACATTCTTTCTAACGTTTTGAATCCTTTAGGAATGAAATTATCATACTTCAGCTCGGCTTGATGTTCTTCATCGTCTATAATTGCTCCTTTAAATACCTCGTCATTTGTTAAGCACTCTTATAATCTGCTGATTGTCATCGAATACTCGTAGGTTGGTGATCATATCAGGTACCAAGGGCCTGAAAAGCAATTCAACAGAGCATCGATTATTAGTAGGTACGAGCCTAGCGGCTGATGTGGCTAACAAGTCAGCTGCTGCGTTTTTAAGTCTTGGAATTGAAGCAATATTAAATGCGTTAAAACATTTGAGCAGATCCCATACCTCATTTTGATAAGCTTTCAGATGAGGGGAAACACAATGTATTTGATTCCGGATTTATTTAACAATTATTTCAGAATCTCCAAAAACTTTTAGATTACTTACCTTTAATTCGATTGCTTTCTTCAAACCTTGCACCAATGCTTCATACTCAGCCGTATTATTCGTACATTCAAACTCTAATCTACATGAAAGAAAATGTTTATTATTTTCGGGGTCGATCAGGACACAGCCGGCCACTGACCCTTCTAACGTCTTAGAGCCATCAAAAAACAAAGTCCAGAAATCGCTACCTACTGCATGAGAATCTATTCCTACCGCTAAGTCTACTATTTTACAGTCGATTTCATCAGCCTGTGAAAATCGAAGGAGATCAGGCTGGGTGTCTGATGTGTTGCTGGCTTCTTCTGCTTGGTAATTTCCTGGTTCCAACTCAATAAAATAATTTCCCAACACAGAATCCACTGGTTCATTCTTCTCCTCCAGTTGAGTGACGTTGTATTTCATGTGAGGCTCCCGCAAAAATTTAATTTGGTTCGGGCTTCCTTTATATGGCAGCCATAGATGCGACCAATCCGAGGCAAAATAGCCATTTAGTTTGGCCGACAAATCTCTGCTCAGAACAAGACCGTAAGCGTCTGGTATATCGGCCACCACAATATTAATAACTTGGCACACTTTATTATTTGACGCCAGGCGGACTAGGACATCCTCCATCTCACCAATTACCTTTACATCCGTCCTGTCCAACTGAACAACCCTCCACGTGGATGGCTTAGGCTGCCCATTTATCTTTTTACAGACTGATATTGGCATGACGTTAGCCGACGCCCCTGAGTCTACTAGGCAATTATGTACATTGTGATTAAAAATTTCGAAAGTGAGGAGGAAAGGTGGATGTTTGCTTTTAGACTTACCTCCACTGCTGGTTTCTCCGATTTCTTCTTCCTCTTCAGGCCGATTGTCAGCGGGCATCCTCTCATCCGATGCTTCAAGCGCTTTCAATAATCTTTCTTTTTGCTGCGACACTTTACACATTTCAAATAGCGAAACGTTTGCCTTTATCTTCTTTATGTCTTCCACAATGTCATAATCCATCTGCGGTTCAATGGGATGTGGTTTATTAGCATTCATCTTTTCCTCATTGGGCTTGGCCAGCGTATCATTCTGCTTAGGATCTTGGCTGGTAATGGTGAATTCGGGAATTTGATCAGCTGCGGCATTATTTTGAAATTTCTTAACATTTTTCTGCAGCCTTTTGATCTTTGGGAGTATGAGACTGTCTTCTTTAATCGACCCTTGGCTCCTTGTTGTTACGTTGGTTTCCATGACGTCCTTGTAGCCCTGATTCTTTTCTTCTTCAGCATCAAATAATGAAACAGAATTCCACAACATCATGGTTTCCACTTCTTGTTCCTTCGTTGAAGTGGCACTCTCATTTCTTTCTTCATCTCCATCCTCTGTTAATTTAGAGTCCAACAGCTGATTCATAACCAACGTCACCGAGTTTATCCATTGAGGACAATTCTTTTCAGAGTGTGGTTGCTGATGGAAAGTGCAGAAATTGTCCATGCCTACCTCTGTTAAATTCATAGATGCAGAATTGTGTGGAGGAGGTTGGGACTGATTGTTATCCTCTCTTTTCTTGTAATAGGGTTTATAGAACTTTTGAGTTTCCTTCTCTTTCTCCAAGTCTATGATTTTGTTAGAAAGCTTTTGCATCATTTTTGCCATACTCTCCAAATCTGGTGATTTCTCTTCCTTAGGTTTAGTAAACAATAAGGCTTTCTTTCCCACACCTTTCTCTCCTGACTGTTCGGGATAATCTTCGATACTTTCTCTTTCAGCCTCCACTATTTCCGCCTCTTCATAGGTTTCTGCCAAAGTAGGCTTGGCCTTTATTTTGGCAAACATGGCCAACTCAGGGCCTAAAGCCGAAGTATAATATTCAATCAGCACCTTGTCCGAAGGTTTGTCAGCTTCAGAAAAATTCTTGAGGTATGCTGCAAATCTTTGAGTAAAGCTGTGCACCTTTTCCTTTCTCTTTTTCTTCAAGGCGCATAGTCCTTTCATGAGGGCTGCATGAGTCTTTTGAGTCGCATACTTACTTCTAAAAATTCTCTTGAAGGTATCCCAATCAGGGATAGAGTTTGCAGGCAACCCAAAATACCATGATGCTGCAACTCCTTTAAGGGTGTGCGGAAAAAGTCTGCAAACTACATCCTCATGCTCCCCCGCCCTTAACCCTTCTATGGCCAAGTAAAAACTTTGCAGGCGGTCATCTACTAGTATCTTCTCACTTGGGTCGAATTTGGGCAGCATCTTCTCAAAGGCTTGAGGTAAATCATGTAACAGAGGTGTTAGGTGTAAAGGTGATCTGGCTCTCCAGGCAGGTGGTGGATTCGGTGGGTTGGGCGGTTGATTGGCGTTTACGCCTGCCATGAGTCTGGGTGGAGAGTGAGGAGGTGAGCAAATAGGAGTGTGAGCAGGAGAACTGTGAGGAGTATCTGGGCCTTCTTGATTCAAAGGCAGTACAACTTCCTGTAGGGCTGTTTCTACAAGCTCTTCCCAATCCTCCACTAGCACTGAGTCTTCCAATATTGGACGGTCCTTCCTTTTATACTCTCTTCTGGGCAATTCAGGGATGATCGACAATCCTCCAATCTTTTTCACATATGCCCTGGTGTGTCTTCTCAGGTTATTAACAACCTCGTTGTCAACAGAAAACAAATGTTCTTTACTCCTTTCTTCTGGAATTGAATTATGAAGCCCACTGCTTTCAGAACTGTTACCGGTGGAATAATCTCGGGAAAACGAGTTTCCTCGGCCAGCCATGCACTGGCGGCCCTCCTTCTAGCACCAGAAACTGTTGAGGCCTAGAAATTCGCAGGCAACAACAGCTAGGGATTCTCTCTAGTCAACGTTCCCAACTAGCCCGTGACTGTTTGGTATAGGGAATCCGTCCGGTTTGCGGTCCGAATACCGTAGGTCAAGTAACAAAAACAAAGGTTTTTTACTGGTTGCGGCCCGGTCCACCGTGTGTTTTGTGTTTTTTTGTCTTAAGGTATGATATGCACGTGCCTAATTACCAATGCGGGGTGATAAGGATGCAAAGAGTAGTCACAATGTGATGCGCAGGTTCTTACCTCTCGTCTTAGGACTCACAAGCATCCAAATCATGAAAGAAAATAAATACTAACTAAACTATCTCTAGAGAGCTGGGTATTCATTCATGAGTAATGCACCCCTGTTCATGTATTATGGCAAATCACAGATAGCTGTTCTTATAACCAACATATAAACATAAATAAAAGTATATATGATAAGATAGCTCATCAACAGTTAAAATTCCCATTACTCATAGTGGAAAAAGACATCATAAAGGTACTGAAGAACATTAAGACAAGAACATAGGTTCAAGAAATTAGAACGCTCTTACAGCTAATGAGACACAGCTGAAAACGAAATAGTTCACATTCAACATTGCTCATTTAATCACATTGATATATTCCACATAGCACTTCCTCCAGCAGGCAAAAATTGCAGTCTCTGGTTGTTAAACGAAATAGTTCCTTTTTCAAGCATTAAGTTACAAGTTTTTCCAGCGGAAAAAGCCCCCTTGTCCCTTCTAACTTTCAAATATTTAAACAAAAATAGTAGACCGCTTGGGTTCCCCCCAAACGTGTGACTTTTCGGTTCTTCGAACGTTTCATATCCCTCTTTTTCATCCTTTCTGCGCAAGCTCATTATCGGCTGAGTAACTGACGGACCTTTCAGATCTGCACCTTTGTTGCTTTCAATTTTGTCTTTTACTTTGCCTGCGCCCCTTGAGATCCTGTCTCCTATCGGTAACTTCGCACCGCGACAATATGAACCGTCTTTTGGATCTTCCTGCAGTTAATCAATGTGCATCATTCACCGGGATTGCATTCTAAAACAAAACGCCAAATTACACCAACTAAACGACTAATCCACAAGAAATGGCCAGGTGCACCACTTGATCTGAGAATTTTAACAAACAGCGACACCACTACCTCGTCCACCTACAGGCTCGACAGATATCATCCACGACGGAAAAAGGAAAACTCATCGGCGACTAAAAAAAATACTCACACCGGAAGGATAAATTCATTCACCACTGCATGAGCGGGTCTTAAAAGTGATGGGCACTGCGAAACCACTTAACCCTATCGGAGTCGGGAAAGATAAGACCTAAGATGCGGGCGGGAAAGTTTTCAATCGGAAGTCGGAAGGATGTCGACATCGGAAGATGAAAGCTTTTCAAAGCCGCAACGGTGGAAGAGAAAAGACTACGGACACGCGGCTAGCATCGGAGAGCGGATCGCTTTAGACTTCGGGTAGCTAGCTGGTTTGGGAGCCACAACGGCGGAAGCAAAAGGTTAACAGCCATGCGACACGAATCGGAGGGCGGAGCGCTTTTCACTTCGGGTGCCTAGCTACTTTGGGAGCCGCAACGGCGGAAGCAAAAAGACAACAACTTCCGATCTAAGTGACACAAAACTTTAAAAATGGCAGCGATTTAAACTGCTTTGCCTCTGAAACAACGTTTTGCAAAGGACAAAAAGGCCTGACCCCTTTTCAACTCAGCAAAACAAACTCTAAATCTGCGATCTACAACAATTCCAAATAAGAGCAATTTCTGAAAACGAGGACGAAAGATAACATTCAAAAACCATCCAAAATTAAAGCACGACCAAAGGTTCAAGGATCCAAACGATTAAAAACCACGCTAAATAATGAGGAGGGGACCAAAATTTAAGAAATTTGGAGAAAACAGTTGCAACTGCAACAGAATGTTACTAGGTTGCCCAATTACGATGAAATAATCTAAAGGTTTGAAAAGAGTAACCATGGTACTCGATGGATTACTTGATTGAGAATTATCAACAAATAAAAGGTGAATGTCCAAGATTGACTTAGATGAGAGATCTTCAAGGATCTTACGAAAAGTTAGCTTGCTTTTCCTCCTATGGTAAACCTGTTCAGGTTCAGGAATGAACTGAAGCAAGCTTTCAGAGTTTCTTCTTGTAGAACGCCTTGCCAAAGTTAAGGGTGGTGAAATTGCCAGATGATCTGAGTAAGTTTATTGAAATACAACATTCATCAAACAAAGCGAAAAACAAGAATGAAAATTCAATGGTCGTATTCCTGGAATAGAAAGATTTATCCCTGGCAACGACGCCAAAATGTTGCCGCCTAATTCGCACCTCGGGTCACGTGGCAGAAATCTTCAAGCCACTCAGTGCGACCTTGGGGGCAAGCTAGAGCCAAGTGCTGTCACTTGATACTCAGCTCCTCCGTCTAGGCCAATTCCTAGTGAAGCCGAGGGGGGTCGACCCTATGAAATATAATCTAAGGCGGTTTCTAACTATGAAAGCATGAAACACCATATTTTCTAGGAGTTTTAGAATGGAATGAATTAAAATGTTACCTACGAACCACTGCACATAATTTACTCTTAGCAACCTTTAGAGAAACAGACACATATCATTCAAGACACATTGCCGATTAACTTATGCAGAAAAAAGATTAGAATAGACCGGTGCCAAATGAAGAAAGTGCTTTGCATATTAGGTTTGCCAGTGTAGTCTCAGTGAAAGTATTGCAGTGTCTCGGTTGGTAAATTTTTGATTTATTAAATGAGTGATTAGGGGAGTGGGTTAATTGTGGGTATGGCCCAATAAGGCAAGCTCTTTTGAAATGAGCGCTAAAGCAATATTACCGAGTGTCCAATAGGGTGAGGATAACTTGGTTGGAGTAGCCCCCTGACTCTCTGGTGTCCACTCTTTGTGACCTCCTGATTTCTCAAGAAACGAACTTATATAGGTTGTCTTATTATTCTAGTCACTCGTATTCCTTTTCTAGTCACTTGTATTCCTTTCTGGTACAACCAATTGATCAGACAAGCTGCAGTGGTGCAGAGCATATGGGGAAGGAGCCTTTGTCAATTTTATTAAAAGTCCTAATGTGTTGTCTTTATTAACAAAACAATTCACGACTACGAGTCTCTTTCATCCTCTCGGGATGCTCGGGAGAACACAATCGAGTAAATTTTAAACACTAAAGCAATAAAAGGAAAGATTATCTAATTAGTTCCTAACACGAATCTCTTTCCCCCTTTTGGGATACTCAGGAGAGCGTGGGGTAAGTAATTCCTTTACTTTGATAACATCAAAAGAATAGACATGAAACAAGAATTGAACTAGGTAAAAATAAAAAATCATAAAAAAAGGACACCAACGCGAATCCCCCCAGGGGGGATGAGGAGTGGGCTCTTAGGAGCCTACTCAAAACTTTATTAATTTTTTGCAATGATGGAAGAAATGCACTTAGGTCCTTATAAATCGGATTCAAATTCTTACAACAACTTTAAAAATTGAAAATTTATGCAAAGAGGAGCTTCGTTAGTCTTCTTTTTCCTCAAAATTTTGATATTTCGCCAGAGCTTCCTCCTCTTTTTTCGTTAAACCTGCGAAAACAGCAAGCAAACATTAGTTAGACATGCCCCAAAACACTTTAAGAGTGCTTTGGGAAAATTACCAAAGACTTGCCAGAAATTTTGTAAGTAAAAATGATAAAACTAGGTGAAAAATGATTGAGAACGTAAGCTAGAAAGATGCTTTCTCAGGGTCTTTGTTTGCTTCTTAAGGATAGAAAAACAAATCAAAACACTAAGATTGCTAGATATGAAATTTAAAATCAAAAGCTAACCTACTAATCAAGTTTTCTGTTAGGATAAATAAATAACTTGAATAAGTAAGATAACACTTTAGATCTGGACTAACAAGTAATAGTGATTTGCAAATCAAGTACATATCTATTAAAGGAAAAGCAGCTTTAGGATCTATTCTTAAAATATGGATTTGAATGCAGATCTACAAGTGCCTTTCCAAGGAAACCAGAAACAATGAAGTGTAAAGAAGGGGAGAAAGGAAGAAAGGGCAGCTTGGATAAAAGAGGATCCTTGGGCCTGCACTTGTGGCGTGTCGAGGAACTTTTATCTGCAACAAATATTATTAGAAAAGAAAGGTAGAAAGATCAAACAAGATCTTCCACGTCTCCAATCAAGACAACCTACATATCACACACTCACAAAACATGGATCAAATGTAGAATTATACGTGTTCAAAAATCAATATAAAATCATTCATAAGCAAATGAAGCATTCGGTAAGATCTCTAAATGTAGAAATATTGACAAAAATCTACTGTTTATGGGTTTATCAGTATGCTGTTTTTTATGTGTATTTTCGCTGTTACAGACTTAGTTTTTTCAGTGTTTCAACTTCAAGGTTGTTGGGTTTTATGTATGTGAACTAATTTTTACTTAATGACAGTAAAGTCTGAAATCTGGGTTTAACTAAGTGTTTGGCAAAACTCTGATTTTTTGTCAATATTTCTACATGGTATCAGAGATGAGGCTCTGAGTTTACAGTTGATTGTGGGGACAACAGTAGTGTTGAGTTGTTGGGCAAGGGTTATTGCTGTGTTTTTTAACAACTTGTGTGTTGGAAAAACCTTATCTGGTTGTGACTTGCACGTGCTGTGCGAGGAGTTGGAAAAGTCAGATTCCAACTTAGTCATGGAGGATACCTTGATCAGGATGGTGTCCTCTTTGTTCCAGGGATGAGGGTAAACTTGCTCTCAGTCTTGGCCCTAGAAGATGCAGGGTATTCGACATTGTTTCGGAAGGGACATGTGTACATTTTTCCAGATAGAGATGATTTGGGACATGTTTATATATACTCGGAGAGAGCGGGACTGATTGATCCACAGTTGATTGGTGATCGGTTTGGTGAGTTGTACAAGTTCAGTGCACAGCCCTCGGTTGATGATTCAGACAAGGCTCCTGAGGCTGTAGTGGCGCCAAGGGTACAGTCTCGAGTTTTGATGGAAGAGAGGGAGTCTGTTCTGAGTATTGGCAGGAGGTTCAGCCAACATGAGCGAACCAATGCTCAAGAGTGGGGATTTGATTCTCCTAGGAGCTCAAGGTTCAGGGTGGCTTCCAGAAGGTTGTCTTAAGATTCGAGTTCAGTGCAGGTTGTAGCATTGGTTCCAGGTTCAGAGGGAGCTCCTACAACGAACAGTGTGATGGATTTGAGGATGGGACCTGATGATGATGGCAGTTTGTACCCCCTTCGCTAAGAGGGAGTGCTAGAGATTTAGCTCTGGAGGCACTCCACATGTTTTTGTCTTGTATGCGGAAGTGACCATGCACTAGCTAGGCTACGTTACTTTGTAATGTTGTTTTATAAAGTTTAAAGTGACTCTTATGTAAATGAGACTTTTTATAAAGTATTCCCTTGTTTTAATTTTATAAAGTGACTTTATGATAAAGTGCACTTAGTTCATAAAGTCAGTTTATAAAATTAAAACAAGGGAATACTTTATAAAAAGTCCCATTTACATAAGAGTCACTTTAAACTTTATAAAACAACATTACAAAGTAAAGTAGCCTAGCTACTGCATGGTCACTTCCGCATACAAGACAAAAACATGCGGAGTGCCTCCAGAGCTAAATCTCTAACACTAAATATTTATCTTCAATAGATTAACTCATTAAACAAAATGATTAACCTATCCCTCAAAGTTGATACCAACCCTTCAAGTAAGCTACATAAGATTCAACGCATGCGTAATGGTTCAAATACAAGTTACCTCCATACAGCTGGAAGATAACACATTCACTCAACTAGAGCACAACACAATTCAAACCTCCAAAGTCTCTTTATTTCTCAAACGAATACCGATTACAATGCGCAAGGTCTTCCTTGCATATTCCAACTAAGTTGAAAGGGAGAGAGCATTGCTTTATTTATAGCCAGACTGGGCCAGGGGGGCGCAACCACCACTAGAGAAGGAGAGGGCATCAATTTGGAGAGAAAGGGAGATGAGGTGAGTTGAACTAAAGTGAAAGTGAGAGTGGTAGGCGCCACCTCATATGAGAGGCACCACCTCTCAACCTAACACTCACCCACCCACTGATGAAATGCCACCCAACTAGCGTGAGGCCCACAAGAGGGGGCGCAACCCTCATGGAGTGAATGCTTGCTACCTCTCCCACAACCACTGAAGATGACGCTTTATTCAAGGAGAGGACTTGCCTTCACTTAAGGAAGCCGATTGAAACTGATTTCAATCAAATCATACAAGAATCCATCGTTTTAGGATTTTGGATATTCAATCTAATTTAATTATTTTCTAATTTTTTAATTCATTTTTAATTTTTTGGAGATTTTTGACTAAGTGATAAATAATTTATCCCTTAAGACTTAGGAAAAGTGGGTTTAGGGGTACAACGGGTGCTCTGAGTTAGAAAATGAGCACCCCTATGGCAAACTCCAACTTCTAATCACACTTTTATTACATTTATAATTTTCTCAATTAAACTATTAAAATATAGCCTAAGTTTACGGGAAACAAATATTTTTCTCAAAACATGAAATAACACCTAGTGGGACCTAACACATGTCCATATGACTGAATATCAATGTGTAGCATGTCCATATACATTGACACATGAACTTTAATAACCTCCTAATCCCTAACCACCAAGACGACCATTCCACCTTTGGAGGAGTGGTGAAAAACTTGAAATTTATAAGTCGTTTATTCAACAACATATAATTAACAAGGAAAAAACACCTTGGAATACCCAGATTGATGTTTAAGTCCTAGGAAGCCAAGTTATTTACAAAAAACCCATGCTAGCACATCTTTTACAACTTTCCCACAGAGTATGAACATGTGGTAAAAAAATTGAAAAAAAGAGGCCTTGGAAGGCCTGAATGGAATTTTGAACTCTGAAATTGAACAAGTTTTTGTTCAACTTTGGCGACTCATTGAAAGTCCAACTAAATGCAACTTAGTCGGTAACAACCTCCAGACCTGATGCTTTACCAAAATTTGCCAAGCACATTTTGAAATTCCTGGCTTCTTGGAAAGAAGGGTGGCGCATCAGCATGGTGTCATCAACAAACTATTGGTGCGTTTGTCTATCGCTCTTGGGTGGATTAGGATCCCCTGCAATTCGTGATTGCTCTGCATCGATTTAATTGATCTTCCTAATCCTTCTGTCATAATAATGAATAAGAAGAGGGATAATGGTCTTATCTCCATGTCTTATGCCCCTTGTAGGTTTTAGCAAGGATGAAGGAACTCCATTAATGAGAATGGAGAAGAAGGTAGTCAAGATAAGACTCATGACCCACTCGATCTAGTTTTCCTTGAAGCCAAAAGATTTGAGCATTTCTCTCATAAACTGCTAGTTGAATTTATCATAGGCTTTAGCTATGTCAAGTTTCATCATCATCCTCAGGATCTTCTCAGTTTTGATTGAGTGGAGCACTTCATAAACCCGGATGATACCATCCATTATCTGACGACCTTCAACAAACCCCAATTATTTTAGAGAGATCAAGGAGGGAAAAATAGGTTTGAGTTTGTTAGCAATAACCTTGGTTACAATCTTATAGATAATATTGCACAGGCTTATAGGTTGAAATTTATCAAGAGAGTCCTTTGCTTCACTTTTAGGGATGAGGGTGAGGAAGGTGGCATTAAAAGCAGGTAGAATCTTCTTTGATAACCGAGAGTTCCCCACAATCTGCGACACTTCATGCTTGATGAGGTCCCAAAAGTGATGAAAGAAATTAACGGTGAAGCCATGAGGGCTTGGAACTTTACCATCTGCCATTTGGTTAACGACCTCTTCCACTTGGAGGAGAGTGATTGGCTTCATTAGCATGTCATTTTGCTCATGAGAAACAAGAGTAGGGATGTGCTGGGTTATTTGGTTAATGTCCCTGCTCCTATCCAGGATTGGCTCAACCATGATCTACTGATAATGATGCCTTAAAACCTCCTCGATCTCCTCCCTCGTTTCCACTCTCTCACCATTGGAATTCTTAATCATAAGAATTCTATTATGCGATTGATCTTGGAGGACTGATCTATGAAAAAAATTTGCATTTCTTACCCCATCCTTGAGGCAACTAACTCTTGATTTCTGGCGCCACATGATTTCGTCTCGTCGCTCTCTTTCCAGTGGCTTGTTGCACATGCTTGCCTTTTCTTTCGGAAGTTCGATAGTGTATCCTTCATTCAAGCCCTTGTTCCGTATTTCCTCCATCCTAGTTTCAAGGAATTTTTTATTAGCAAAGATATTCTTGAACTCCTCCTTATTCCATTTTTTGATCTTTTTTTTTTAGACCTTTTAATTTTTGTTGAAACTTGTACATGCTTTGGCCTTCTCCCTTACTAAAGCCTTCCCACCACTGCCTAATTTTCTCTTTGAAGTTTGGGTGTCCTAACCAAAATTGTTCAAATTAGAATGGTTTTTTGAACTGCGAACCCAGTCCACTTGACCATAATTCCACTGGCTAATGATCCGATTCCAAATTTTGTTATTGACTCAAAAACTAAGAATAACATGATTACAGAGCAATAACAATAACCAACAAACAAGATGCAAATATTAAAATACATTACAAGAGAGACATATATAACGTGGTTCACCCAAGATGGGCTACGTCCACACAGAAATTGCCAGTCCTTTATTATTATACTATCCAGTAAAATGAAGGGATACAACTTGCAACAACCTCGCTGCACTTACTCTTCACTCTCTCATAGTCTCTCTCACACAATCACGGCTTCTTTTCGTTGTTGAATTGCAACAACCTTTTGCAGTTTCAAAATCCAATTTACTGATGTTCCACCCATAGTAAAGACATACCTTGTGGTGCTCCTCCTGCTGTCTTTATCACCTGGCATATCAGCATCAACATATCCCTATAGAACTGTGTCTGAACCTCCAAATCATAATGCATGAGAAGTGGTACCTCTCAAACACTTGAGAATCCACTGTACTACTTTCCAATGCTCTTTACTTGGATTGTTTATATACTCGCTCACAACTTCCACTGCATGTGCAATATCTGGTCTTGTGGACACCATGGCATACATCGAATTGCCAACTGTTGATGAATAGGGAACCTTGGACATGTATTCTATCTCCTCCTGTGTCTTGGGACACATCTCCTTACTTAGTTGGAAATGGCTGGCCAAAAGTGTACTAACTGGTTTTGCATTCTGCATTCTAAACCTCTCCAACACCTCTTCTAAGTACTCACCTTGAGACAATGTCAATTTGCGATTTTTCCTGTATCTTGTTACTCTCATACCAAGGACTTGTTTTGCAACACCCAAATCTTTCATCTCAAATGATTTAGCTAGTTTATTTTTGAGCACATTTATATCCTGCATGTTAGACCCTACAACAAGCATGTCATCCACATACAATAACAAGATAATATATCTTCCATTATCTAACGTCTTGAAATAAACATAGTGGTCAAAATGACATCTACTATAACCTTGTTCTGTCAAACTTACCAAATTTCAAATAGCACTTCCTTGGAGCTTGCTTCAGGCCATACAAGCTCTTCTTCAACCTGCAAATCAAATTCTCCTTCCCTTTGACCTCATACCCCTGTGGCTGTTGCATATAATCTTTCCCTCCAAATCCCCATGGATAAATGTTGTTTTTACATCTAACTGTTCAATATGCAAATCTTCTACCACCACTAAACTTAAAATAGTCCTAATTGAAGTCATTTTAACAACAAGAGAAAATATTTCATCGAAATCTATAGCTTTCTTTTGTGGAAACCCCGTACCACAAGTCTAGCCTTATACCGCTTCTTGCCTCCTTCCTTCAACATGTAAACCCATTTATTTTGCAATTCTCTTTTTTCTTCAAGCAACTCAACCAAATCCCATGTTTGGTTTCTTACCACTGAGTCCATCTCCTCATTCATGCCTTGCTCCCACTTCTTTCTAGCTTCTACCTACATTTCCTCTTCATAACATTCTGGTTCACCAAAATCAATCATTAATAAATCAGTGTTACACGAGGACTCGCTCCCTGCGCCCCGGCGGCTTGGGGGCTCTTGGGGAAACGTTTCCCAGCGTCCCCAAAATCAGGAAACTCTTGGAAACTCACAAGGGGACGCATCCCCCTGTTCTGCAACGCGCTCCGGTGAAGGGGGGCTCCCACACGCCCCCTCCAGAAACTGGGGGCCTCTTAGACGCACCCCATGATTTTATCAATTTTAGTTTAGAAAAACAAAATTTTAATTTTAATTGTTGTTTAGTCTCTATTTTAGGCTTAGTCTTTAGTAATTTACTATTTCACTATTTTAGCATGCAATATCATTGATTCAAGTTTTCAATTACAATGACTGAAATTAGAAATATGAATATCAAGATTCAAATGACAAATTTGGAAATTATCACGATGAATTGTATAACATGTTTGTATTATTAATTTGCTATATTCTGATCATAGTTTTAAAAATCGGAATCGGACTCGGAATCGGTCGAGGGTCAACTCGGAATCGGTAATGAATCGGTCATAAATCGGCTGATTTGAATTTAATGAATCGGTTTGCTAAAAAATACATCAAATATTTAAATTTTAAAGAAAAACAACATTTTCAAGATTATAATCCATGATTCCAAGGCATTGAAGACAAAATAACCAAAATTTGCTCATGTATATACCATATAAGAGTCAATATATCAAAATGGCACAAAGTGTACTGTAATCTGGAGTCAGTGACTGTACTCTGTGGCATGTGCAATGCATAAATGATAATACATGTAACATATCTAGGATACTAGAACAAAATACATAATCCATGAGGCCTAGGGGGCTAGGCCCTATATAGTAAAGGCTATATGGCCTGGAGAGTCCAAAAAACATGCTACATAATCAACTACATAAATGATAATACATCATCAATGATCATCATCAAACTTAGCACTACTGCTAGAACTAGAACTAGAAGAAGAACTAGAAGGACTAGCAAATGCATCATGATCTGGCTCAGTCTCGGGCTCCTCAGGATCAAAGTCATTTGCTAATGAAGTAGTAGTACTGGCTGAATGTCGACGTCGTCGACGACTATAAGTACGAGGTCTTGATCGGCTAGTGCCTGCCATGCCTGACATTGCTCTCTCAGCATCTACACCTGTATGAACTGATGGCATTGGCAGTAAAGGATCTGCATCCAACGGAACATCCAGCAAGTCCTCTAGCTCAACATCTATGTCATCACCAAACTCTGGCGGTTGGGTCTCCACTACCCATTCTGAGTTTGGATCTATATCATCCAACACAATGGGATCTGTATCAGGTCTTTTGCTCATCATTTGGTTGCGCCTAAGTCGGAGGTTGTACTGCACAAAGACTAGATCGTTTAACCGTTTTTGCTCTAAACGGTTTCTCTTCTTTGTGTGAATCCGCTCAAACAAAGACCAATTGCGCTCACAACCAAAAAAGAGCTGTAGATTTGACTCAGGACCCGAATTGCAAACCTTTGCAATAGTTTAGTATGGTTACCAAATGCCTGCCACCATTGTGCTGCAAATGTGAAGAGTCAAGGTAGTTAATAACTTAATTCAACAATTTAAACTTAATTCAAGGTAGTTAATAACTTTAAACTTTAAAAACATAAGTTAATTAAACAATGGAAATGTTTACCTGGTTGGTCTTGCTCTCTTGAAATCTTATCAACATTATTGGCAAAGGTACCTGTGGCGGCGGTGAAAGAGTTGATCTGTTGATGTATCTCCAATTGGTCCGCCTCATTTGGGACCATGCACTCAAGGCAAGAATACAATCCATCTGCTACCTCCCCAGTCGGGTTTGGATCAATATGCGCTCTATACTGATACCTTGGGTTAAGAAAATACCCAGCTGCATGTATAGGGCGATGGAGTTGATTGTTCCATCTCCTATCAATGATCTCCCAAATAGGCCCATACTTGGTCGCTCTATCTTTGTATGCTACCTTTATCTGCTCCTTTGCTTGATCCATAGCTTCATAAATGTAGCCCATGGCCAATTTTTTCCCATCAACCAACCACAACACCTTAACAAGTGGCTCAGTAATTGCCACAACCTCTGCTGCTCTTTTCCAAAATGAAGAGCTTTTAATTATTTTCTTGGTGTCTTTTCCATCTTGTTTGAGGGCCCATTGGGATGAATTCCATTCATCACTTGAAAACATTTTCTCCAAGTTCTGTGCTTGGGAAATGAGAGATTGCAACGTAAGGAAGTGAGTTGCAAATCTAGTAACTGCAGGCCTAACAAGCTCCCTGCCCTGTGTGTGTCTCCTCATCAAGCTCAATACCCAACCGTGGTTGTAGATGTATTTGGTGATGTTTTTGGCATGCTCTATAGTGTCCTTGATCCAATCCTGTTTGCATATGTCCTCAAGCATGAGGTCTATGCAATGTGCCGCACATGGAGTCCAGAATATGGTTTTACGTTTTTCCTCTAACATCTTACCAGCAAGAACATATTTAGAGGCATTATCTGTGATGATTTGTACAACATTACTTGCCCCCACCTCCTTAACAACGTCATCCAAAATACGAAATAATAGATTTGCATTTTTCACCTGATCAGATGCATCACTTGATCTCAAAAACATGGTTCCTCGTGGGCAAGAGACAAGAAAGTTTATGAGAGTACGACCCTTCTGCTCGGTCCATCCATCTGACATGATAGTGCATCCTGTTCTGACCCATGATTGTTTGAAGTCCTTCAAGTATTCTTCTATTGACACTATCTCTTTTTGCAAAAGAAATCCCCTCAAGTCATGCATACTAGGGCCTTTGAAGCCCTTACCAGCAGCTATAACAACATCCCGCATAGGTTGGTAATAAGAAGAGCGTGCAGCATTGAAGGGGAGATCAACATTATACCACCATCTAGCTATGTACTCATAGGCAACTTCTTTGTATTTCTTCTTCCAATGGTCATCTAAGGTGGGCTGAACATGTGTTGGAGGCATATGAGAAGCATTGGCTAGCAGAGGATGTAAAATAGCTTTGAATGCCACCCTTCTTTTTTGATTTACCCTTCTCTTGTGGAGTATCGGAGGGTGCAACATACCCAAAAGGATCCCTAAGATCGGTAGAAGGGATAGATGAAGAGCCTTCAATTGAACCCGAAGCATAGGTCCCACCCATCATTTCAGCAAGCCTCTTCTTCTTTACTACTTCTTCCTCTATCTCTTTTTGCCTAGCCTTAGTCTCTTGAAACTTCTTAAAATATTCTTGCATATCAGCTCTAATTTGTCCAATGACATTTAGTGGAGCTTCACATGCCTTCACTTGCCCTTTGATGATAGCCAAGTGTTGTTTAAGCCTGTAAATTCCACCACCTTTAATCAACTTCTTGCAATACTTGCAATACATAACCCCATCAACAACATCTGCATGGGCCCATGCCGGATCTTTTGCTTTTGGGGCCATTTCGGATAGGCTGAAAGTTGAAACAACAATGAACAAAATTATAATCATTAAACATAGTCTGTTTCATAATCATTAAACTTATGACCAAGGACTCCACTGAAATTCCATCCTCAACAAATAGTGAGTCGTGACTGTTACTTACCTCTGAAATTTGAATCTCTGATATTGATTATTGAGCAATGAAGACTGCCCACTTCTTGAATACTGTCCTCCAACTTTTAGCCTTTAGGTACATTACAAATTTACAGCAATATTAGGTTGCTGGAATAAACATTTTGTCACAGAAAGTTTAACTTTATACCCCTTTAAAATTGAAATTCGTCTTCAATTTTCTGTTTTAAAAATTAATAGATCTAAGAAATTTCATTACTTGCACATATTAAAAATTATTATTGTGATCACTGTAAACAAATACTAGCAGTTTAGGATAATCAATACAAATTTCCAATTTGCATTAATCTACAAATAAAAGGGCAGAAGTATAATCAACAACTGTATCTAGGTTTTTTTCCTTTTCACCGAAAATATCAGCGCTGAAAATAGGCTCTTCAATACTACAGAAAAGCTCGGCCTAGGAATGAAGATAACCAGTTGAGTAAGCCAAATTTGCTTACCCAGCCAAATTTGCAAAAGGGTCTACTGTATGACTAAGTTGGTAGGATACTGTTGCCCACCTATTTCGACTAGGTGGCAACTCCATGTACATGAAGATGTACATAGTTGTACAATTTGTACCTTGGAAAAATCTGAGGATTTTTCACTTCTGCAGGGCAATTGGCCCTTTGTAAAACGAAATGTCCGCTCCCCTGCGTGGGAAAATTAATGTAATTATATGTGCTAGTGTGGGTCATATGATATGGATGCCACACCATGGAACTGGTTGTTAGGGAAGTCCCCTCATCGAGTGTTTTTTCTTTTTCCAATTGGTCTTGTTGAGTAAACGATTTTAATTGGTTTGGTTTTTCACTCAAAATCCTACAAAGTGGTGACGAGCGTTCTAACAGTCAAGTCCATGGGGTGGCTAAGGGTTCAAAATGTTATTCGTGACCATGCTGGACATTTGTATAGAGTCTTGCGGAGTTTCGTTATGTTGTTGTATTTTTATTTATTTTTTCTAGTTAATTAATTTCACCCCTTGGTGGTTAATTAACTCAGTTTTGATGTAATAATGTAATTGCTTAAGCACTGGCATTTTGTAATAGGGGCTATGAATGCAAGGTAAATTGCTATGAAACCCCCTAAACCACTGCTTCGAGTCCCATGTCATTCAGACAAGTGGTTGAGGAGATAGACCATTTTTGTCTAAGCAAGGTCTATTTTTCCTAGGGAATTAATTAATTTCCCTAAGTCAAAACTTCAAATTATTTGATTTTGAAGGAAAAAATCAAATAATGCCATGGTAATTTTGTTTGGGGGTTGCTAAGCCTAGGAAAATTTATTTCAAATTTTTCCACCCCCCCATGGCCAAGATATGATTTTTTCAAATTTTTTTTAATTTTTCCTA
>LPNX010903610.1:8036-66314 GCA_001517045.1 Pseudotsuga menziesii | reverse complement strand
GGCGCTACATGAAAGTAGAGAAGGCGTCACCATTTAAAGGGAGGCGCTACCCATATTTGGAGACGTCACTAGATTAAGTGGGCGCTACTACTATGGAGGTGGGTGCTAAAGATAGTGGAGGCGCTAGCATTTAGTGGTGCGTCAAGGTTAAAGAGGGGGGGCTAGCCAATAAAGGAGGGCGCCCACATTTGGAGGAGGCCGCAATATTTAGAGGGGTGCCTAGGTTGGGCCCACTCTTAACTCATCAAAGCAATCTCAATGGAGCATTTGGTCAAAACCCTAGATCTAAGGGTGAATATTGGTTGTCACATGGATCAAGCACTCAGGCCATAGATTGAAAATTAATCTAAGGGTGTAGATTGATTGAGAGGGATGCAAAGTCAAATACCTAGATCTAGTGGTGGAGATTTAACCTACATCTAGATCTAATCTTGGCCGTTGATCTTCAAGGGGTTGGGGTCTTCCTCAACTATATAATGGGGGTCTCACTCCTTCATTTTACATGATCTCTCATGCTATTGTTATGCTGCCGGAATACTTTCCCACTTTTCTCTCATATTCTTTTGGCTATTGTAATCTTCTTGCCTTAGTTGGGCTTAATACAAGTAATCTTTGGAGGAGTTCTTGGTGTCTCTTTTCTACATTTTATGCTTTTTTGTGAGGTAACTTGCTTTATATTTATTTGATTTGCAGTTGTATTTGCTTACATAGCTCTCCACAAAGTATTTTGTGGAGAGACTTGTAGGTAGAAGTATTTCTATCTGCATTTGTGAGTAGATTAGTAAGATTCTACAAAGTATTTTGTAGGATTTATTTTTGTGCTCACCTCTTTGCTTACATTTTGCAGCTCTTATAAGTTTATTTGCAGGGATCTAGAGCAAATGAGCATTCTCTCCATTGGTTATATTTCTGTTTTCCATTTTCGCACATTTGTTTACAAGGGTTTTAAAACTCAGTTTTTATCATTTTATAGTGATAAAAACCTTGGTTTTAAAGCCCTAACCCTTAGTATATTAGTTAAATGCTTCAGATTTACTATTTTAACATCATTTAGGTGGCTGGAAATTCAGTTTTCAGCCTTCTAAACATCATATTTCTGTTATTTTTACACTCAGATTTTTACTGTAAATTAGTGATTTTTGGGTACTAATTTTTCTGATAATTTCTTTAGTGTTTACTGTGATTTCCAGGGAACATAGCTTGCTGGTTTGTGACAGGTTTTACACAGGTAAAGGGGAGGTGCTGCCCAAATTGGCCCAGAAATACCTCAACCTTCAAACAGTTCCAAAAGGGGTTCAAACCCTCACTTTTCTCTCATCTTTTTCTGATATTTGTAAACCCCAACGAGAAGTTCTCTTGGGGTATTCTGCAAAATTTACAAAGCACCTGTAATCTATATGTAAAGAGATTAGGAAGTAGAGTAGGAAGTAGAATACTAGTTGCTTAGATTTCTGTTTATGCAATTTTTTCTGTTTACCCACCTATCTTTGTGACAGACCACCATCTCTGTCACAGAGATTGAAGTGAGGTTAGTTTACTCAGTTTTATTTTTCTTTTACCCACCTATCTCTGTTACAGACCACCATCTCTGTAACAGAGATTGTTGTGAGGTTAGCTTAAGCATAATTTTTATTTCTGTTTACCCACTATCTCTGTGACAGACCACCATCTCTGTCACAGAGATTGCTGTGCGGTTAGGCATTGCTTTAGCTAGTTACAGTTTCTTTCAAGTTTCAGTAAGTTTTATTTTCTGTCAAAAGGGTAATCATACAACCCATCTATCCTGTGTATCCTCTATCCGCTTGACATCTCCCTTTAGGGACTTCAAGTTGGGTATGAAAAGCAGGAAAAGTGGGGGCTTAGGTAATAAGAACAACATTTTTTTGTTTGTTACAAACACACTTTATTTTCCAAATCCAAGATCAAGTACCAGCACCTCCCATAAGGGATACTGCTTGGTTGATCTTGTTGACAGCTTAAAATTTACCTTGCATGCTAATCACCAAGACTAAAATTTACTTATAAAATTAACCAACAACAACTTCACTATTTCCTGCTCCTCTACTCGGTTATCACCCTTTGGGGTACTCACGAGATACGTCAGGGGATAGAGAAGTCTTAGTTTAATAGGCATTCATCTAGTAATTTTTCTGTTAATTAAAAACAGTGACCTCAGAGGCGACTTGGGGTAGTAGACCGTGGGGGGTCTCTAGGCGTTTTACGTCCTCCTTGTTGAGCACCAGGCCATTGGGGTTTGACCTGTGAGCTATGGGTGGGCTTTGCTCCCACTTTGTTGAGCGCAACAGCATTCCCTCTTTGACTTGAGAAGTACTAGATTGGGGTAGACACACCACCGGTTCGAAAACTAAATTTCAAGAGGAAAAACCTTAATAAAATTTATTAAAATTAACCAAGAGACATTGCAAAACGTCCTACAAACACAAGTCACTACTGTTTATCTTTGCCTTGCTGTTCAAGGTTTTACTACAAGCACTTTCGCATTTTATTTCACTGCAAGCTTTTCACTTTTCAGTTACAAGTTTTTTCCTTTCAGTTTCGCAAACTCTTGTGGTGGCATTTTTAGTTCATTTGATTAAGTAATCATACTGTTTAGTAATCTGTAGATCTTGTCTAATAAGCTTAATAATTGTTCCATTTATTCAATCTGTTATAATTGTGGATATTGTTAATACTGGTTAACTGCTCATTCATTTTTGTTAATATTGTTCATAGTATTTCATTTGTCCATATTGTAACCTGATGGTTTATTAACTTAGATTTAAATTTCATTTGTAAATTTGTAAAGTTGTAATTTACCCTTAGACTCCATTGGTTAATAGGCACTAGTCTTCATTTATCTCAAGGTTTGCTTGTCATTAAAAGGAATTCATTGCATTTGCATGATTCTTGTCATTCCTTAGATAGTATAAAGTCTTAGCCTCACCTTTTTAATAAAAGATCCCTTTTAATTAATTTGTAATTAATTAATAAATCTGGAACTTAGTTTTCCTGTAGGGACTACCCCCCTTGGCTCTGTTGGGATCTTGCCTAAACGGAGGAGTTGTGGACTGTGGTGACAGTGGTCCCCAGCTCTCGCTTGCCCCCAAGGACACACATAGCAGGTTGTGACTTTCCTGTGTCTTAAAGTGTGAATTAGGCGGCAACAAATACCAATGCTTAGGTTGCTCCAGCAACAAAATAGTGGTTCTTCGTAGAAATAAAAAATGATGAGAACATTGTAATGAGTTTTAATAAATGCATTAAAAATCAATGCTATAAACTATATATCGAGATAACCAACATCCAATGAGAGGAGTTTTTTAATTTTAATGAATCAATGCCAAAGAGTCTTTTGAATAACAATATTTATACACAATAAAAGAAACTTGGCTAGAGTTATATCCACCTATGATGACAGTTTCTAGCATATGTAACCTTTCACCTCTGCAAGTGTATTGCACATAAAATTTAGATATTATACTTGAGAATTTCAGATAAGGTTTAAGCTTTCAACTTCTTAATGAACTGCAAAGCCACATGATTTATCTTGATTCCAAAATGCATGGGGTATTTTCATAACACATGCCTAAAATTTCTTTAACATTGAAGCATATATTTTAAGAAATATGATCTCTCATAATGGGAGAACATAAACTGAGTGCCATCTATATTGATGTATTTAACAAATACCAGACTAGACATTTGTTTTGCTGTGAACACCTTAAGTCAATTTCTTGTTCAACCAAGACGGGTTCACTTAGTAGCTGCAAAACATGTGATGAGATATCTGAAAGGGACTATAGACTTTGGTCTATACTATGATGGTAGCCATGAGTACAGATTGTAGGGATACACAGATGCAGATTGGGGCTGGAAATATCTCAGATAGAAAAAGTACTTCAGGTGGATGTTATAGTCTGGGATCTGCTATGATTTCATGGTTTAGCAGAAAGTAGTCTAGTGTTGCTCTAAGCACAGCTGAAGCAGAATATATAGCAGCTTGCTCTGCTAGTTGTGAAGCCATATGGCTTCGAAAGCTGATGTCAGGATTATTCAACCTAGAGTTGGACATTACCGTGATTCTATGTGATAATCAAAGTTGTATATAGATGACAGAGAACCCAGTATTCCACGATAGATCGAAGCACATAGAAATCCGGTCTTTCTTCAAACTAGTGAAGATGCAGATGATGATGTTTCAGTATTTACATACTGTAGATGCAGATGATGGTGATTCAGTATTTCGATACTGAATATAGAGATGATGATGTTTCAGTATTTCCATATTGAAGATATAGATGATGATGATTTCACTGTTCCCATACTGAAGATATAGATGATGCTTTCAGTATTCACATACTGGAGATACAGATGGTGATAGTTCAGTATTCACATACTGAAGATGTAGATGATGATGGTTTGGATGATGATGTACCGACGAAGCCTCTATCTCGAGTAAAGTTCGAACACTTTCGAGACAAGCTTGGTGTTGTTCGGAAAGACCTTCCTCAAAAGGGGGAGTAGTGATGTTGCAGTGGGATTGTATCATCCCTGGGCACTTGCCCAAAAGTGACCCGGAGACCTCGGTCTTTGAGAATGAAGAGGGATTGTATCATCTCGGGACATATGTCCAAAAGTGATCCGGTGACTTCGGTCATCGAGAATGTGGTAGGATTGTATCATCCTTGAACTTCGGTTCAGAACGGATTCGGTGACTTCGGTACTCGAGAACGTGTGTTGATCCCGTAATTCCTAGAGGAAGGATTGTTTGAGTTCCACATCTGTGTTGATCTCGTAATTCCGAAAGGAAGGATCGTTAGTAACTCCGTAAAGTCCTAAATTCTGTAATTCCGAAAGGAAGGATCATTGAATTGATCCCGTAATTCCAATAGGAAGGATTGTCTGAGTTCCACAGATGTGTTGATCCCGTAATTCCAATAGGAAGGATTGTCTGAGTTCCACATCTGTGTTGATCCCGTAATTCCGAAAGGAAGGATCGTTAGTAACTCCGTAAAGACCTAAATCCCGTAATTCCGAAAGGAAGGATCATTAAATTGATCCTGTAATTCCAATAAGAAGGATTGTCTGAGTTCCACAGATGTGTGGATCCCGTAATTCCAATAGGAAAGATTGTCTGAGTTCCACAAATGTGTTGATCCCGTAATTCCGAAAGGAAGGATCGTTAGTAACTCCGTAAAGACCTAAATCCTGTAATTCTGAAAGGAATGATCATTAGTAACTCCGTAAACACCTAAATCCCGTAATTCCGAAAGGAAGGATCATTGGTAACTCCGTAAAGACCCAAATCCCGTAATTCCGAAAGGAAGGATCATGTTGATGTTTTGATGATGTTGATGTTTTTATGATGATGATGATGTACTGATCGAAAGATCAGAGTGTGATGATGATGATATTTTGATGTTTTGATGATGTTGATGTTTTGATCATAATGATGTTTTGATGATGATGCTGTTTTCATGATGATATCTGATCGAAAGATCAGAGTATTATGATGATGATGATGATGTTGCCGATCGAAAGGTCAAAATACTGAAGATGTTGTTGATTGAAAGATGTTGCTAATCAAAAGGTCAAAGTGCTGAAGATGTTGCTGATCGAAAGGTCAAGGTACTGAAGAGGTTGCTGAAGTTATTGCTGATCAATAGATCAATATACTGAAGTTGTTGCTGATTGAAAGGTCAAAGTGCTGAAGATGTTGCAAATCAAAGGGTCAAAATACTAAAGATGTCGCTGAAGTTGTTGCTGATCGAAAGGACAAAGTTTTGAAGATATTGATGATCGAAAGGTCAAAATGCTGATGATGATACTGTTGATGTTGCTGATCGTAAGATCAGAATATAAAGATGGTGATGATGCTGTTCGAAAAACATCAAGATGCTGAAGAAGTAGTTGCAGATCAAAATAGTCAGAGTGTTGTTGTTACCAAAGACTGAAGATTGAAGATGAAGTTTACATGATGCTGAAAAGCTTCCAATGATTTATAGATGTGTTACCTTGATGATGTTGATGATGTCCTCTATCCCTCTCCTACTATTGCTGTTGTTGATGTTGTTGTAGAATACCCTTCTCGTTAAGGGGGAGTGTTGAAATATTGTAACTTCGAAGAATATTCTATATGTATCTTTTGTGGTCCCCGATGGTCCTACCGGGAGAACCACTTGTATTACTTTGTATCCCGATGCTTCTAACCGGAAGAACTAATAAGAGTCATGAGGTAGTCCCCTCTAATTGTAAAGGTGGGTCATTAGCACCCCAGTGTGGTTACTTGAGCCTACATGTGTAACTCGAGCCTACATGATTTAACTCGAGCCTACATGTCGAATGAGTTAATTCAAGTGAACGGATGAATATAAATAGAGGTGTGGTGCTCCTCATTTGAGATACACACTCTCACTTGTCTAGCGCATTAGTGGAGGAGAGAAGAGTAGCTGGAGAAGGAGGAGGATCAGGTTTGATCTCCTTGCTGGTTTTATCTTTTGTCTTTTATTTTTTTGGGGCATCTATATTGAGGAAGCTTTTGCTGGGTTTTTCCCTTTAGGGTTTTCCCAGGATAAATCTGTGTTGTTCTTGTGATTCTGTTTCTTTCAGTGATCCTGCTTATATGCTTTTGTTATGAAAATAAAATGAAATACTGATGTATTAGCTAAGCATATGAAAAGTTAACATTGCTAACCATCTGACGGGATTTGACTTGTAGGGAATGCCATGATCTACAAGGACAAGTGATCCCATTGAGATACAGTTGCTGTTGTCCTTTCCTTTGATTTGTGTGCTGCAAAATTTTTCCTCTTGCTCAAGAAAAATGGAAACTTTCTCTCTTCTCTCTCTCAGCTCTCTCTTCTCACTTCAATCTGCAAAAGAGAGGCAAAATGCCTTTTTCATGCCTTTTTGAGAAAACCCTAGGGTGAGTCTAATCGAACGGTGGAGATTAGATTAGATCAAGGGCTGAAATTAAATGCTCATATTTTATTTCTAAAATATTAATTTCAATCACCCACTTAAATTTATCAAAAAGTGACTTTAATGCTCTAAAGTCAAATTAAATGTTTTTACTTAAGTCATTTAATGCAAGGGTCACTTTATGTCCCCTCTCTAAGTGACTAAGGCAAAAGTCACTAGGGGAACACTTCCCTAGGTACAAAACTAACAGACTAATCTATAACTGAGATTTCTTCTTGATTACAATCCTTTTTACTATGTAGCCCAGATTTTCTTTCAAAAAGGCAATTCACACATTGCTACCAAATGGCCATGATTATGACATCTTATACAACGAAAAGGGAGACCACAGCAGTCCAATGGTTGCACAGTAGACTTGGGTCCCTTTTGAAGAGTAATTTCTACTAGTAGTCCATGTTTGAGATCAATGTTCACAAGAATCTTAGCGAAGAGGGGATTTCTTTTGAAGGGAAAACCCAAATGAGCCTCAATGAAACTCTTTAAGGAATTTCCAGTTTCTTTGAACACCTCCTTAGTCTAGAAGTCAAGTGGAAGACCCAACAACTTCACCCAAACTGGAGTGGAGTATATCCTTTCTGTTCGAGAATTGAAAGAACACTTTTTTGAGAATTGAAAGGAGTATTATTCCTCTTCCAACGCATTGCTAGGATTCTATCTGCATCCTTTGTTGAGCGGAATGAAAAAGCCATCTAGCTCCTCAAAAGAAAGAAATGACTTGAAACATATGCCAGAAAACTTTTCGAACAAAACTTCCTACCAAAGACTCTTGCAACTATAGTTTGGGATTCCATGCCAACTACTTCATGCATCTTGATATGCTCCCCTAAAAATAAGTTTTACAACAGATTTCCTTTTCTTTATACACTTTTTTCTCGTTTTCCTTATCTAGAAACTGCTTTGCCTTTTTTCTTTGAGCTACCCTCTGAAAGACTCCCTTCACTGACCTTTTCACAACCCTACCTCTAATAATCCCTAGACTATCTCCCTCGACCCTGCAGAAGTAGCAGAGTAGGATCTTGACCCCCGACCCTGCAACAAGCTTTCGTTTTTGTCTTCACAAGTAAAACTAACAACCCTGTTGCCTGTGGGTTTCACTCAAAGACCAATTAAACTCGTGGGATCTATAAAATCAAAGGGGTTAGTACTAGAGAATTTACCAAAAACAAGATTCCCGAACGTTAATCTCTCTGTTTGAGTTGCCACTTCTTGAGACTCGATCAATACCTTAGATGGAGCCTAACAACCAGACCAACCTCCCACAAGGAACACCTTACCATGCACCAATTATTTTTCTGATGAAAGTAAAGATTGAAGCAGAGCAAGTCATCCACCTGACCAAAACCTCGGTGAGCTGGAAAGGATACATCAATGCCACATTGAGGAAAAGTAAAATCTTTTTGAGTGAACCCTTATGTCACCTGATCATCAATACCAAGCAAATCCTCCTTTCATTGCCGAATTGACAAGGAGAGCCCTACCTTTGATATTGTTTAAATTAAGAGTATTCCAGATCTGTAGATTTCTTTTAAAATTTTCTGAATGAATCATAATTTCACGACAATGTGTAAACTGTAATACATAAAATGTAGTGCAGTAAATAGCATTCGCAATAACAGAAGGAGAATTACCCTGGGAAAAGCCTCTCAAACTTGAGGGAAAAACCCAGCAAACGATCTTTTCTTATTTGCAAATGAATAAACTAGGAGCAGATACAATAAATTCAGCCACACAGGCTTTACATACCCTGAAGGTTTGCTGAAGAATACTAGTGGCTAGATCTGTCACATACCATGCTCTATGACTGAACCATTTCTTGAATGTTGAACTTCTATCTAGGGAGATCTTGGTTTGCTTGATCACTTGGACTCAAGTCTCCTTAACCTGCTCAGTCAAATTCTTCAAAATCTTGCACTTTTCTGCTGATTAAAAACCCTTACTGCAGAATTAGACTTTAGCTTGCGCAGGCTTCAGATCTTCTCCTTTTCAGAATGCTAAGATGTCAAAAAGGGCACAATGGTGATGGCCTCTCACCAGGAACTGAACGCTTGGAGAGATCTTGTCTCATTACCCCAAACGACTCACTTGAAAGTTGATGCATGTGGCTGTAGTAGAGGCACACAAACTGCAGAGATATAATCTTTGATGTGTTTTTCTATCAAATGATGAGGAGTCCTTTTTATTATTGACTTCTCCTTCTAGAAGATCTTGTCTCCATCACTATGACATGGATTTGTTATTCTTTTTTACTAGGCTGTCTATGACATGGACTTATTATCCCTTTTTCTTTCTTTAAGCAAACACAAGTCCCTCATACATGGTCACACGTGCCAATTCACTAGCTTATCACATATTACATCATTTGCATCTCACAGATAAGAAAAGATCATTTGTCTCAGGATGCGATCATCCAGTTCTCCATTCATGGTCAAGTGCTAGAGTTACTTATCTAGGGTTGGCCAATCCCTAGGCAAGATTTCATAGCTTATCGATTATTGACCTAGGAAAACCTCACGCACCAGTTTTGCACAGTCTTGTCACAAATAAGACTGTCATGCAGCATATTTTGTCTTGTCTTTTGCTTTGACACATATAAATCTCACAAGACTAAATTTCCTTGTTTTGGCTTTTGTCTTGACTCACAAAACTTATCTTCATTTGCTTGACCTTTGTCCAGACTCACAGGACTTTTCTCCTAGTCTCAAGTCAGCCTTTTTTGCACAAGGAAGTCTTGGAGAATGTCTAATGATGCTGTAAAATTTAACAGATATGGGTGGAGACGGCCTGTTAACAACTTAACAGTCTTGTCAGGTACTGAGTCCTGACTGATGGAATCGAGCAAAAAGCCTACCTAGTTCTCCTAAAGTTTTCTCTCAAACAAAGATGGACCTCGACTGATTAGAGACCTCAACACCTAGCGCATGGTCTAGGTCTACCTCTTTGCTTGATATCCCTTGAACTCCTAGCAAGATGAATATGTTCCTCTCATCCAAGAAGTCCTTGGAAAACCTAAGGGTTATTTCGTACATCCATCCTTCCAACTGAATGCTGTCTAGATCTAGTCCCAATGAGTGAATTTGTTCCAATATTGTGCTTGCACTTTTCTTATTCAATGAATTTTTGGAATTGTTTTTCTATCTTCAATGAATTAGTTCTTTGATGCCCTAGCTAACTGTTATATTCAATAATTGTTGTTTTGTTGTCCTCTAAATGCTTGCCAGGGAAGTATTTGTACAAACATTTATGTTGCAGCTTGCTGTCTTATCTAATCATCAAAATGGAAGAGATACCCATATTCGTCAAATAAAAGTTTATGGGCCCTATCCGTAAGTATTGGTTGCTTCCCTCTCTTTCTACGAACCTTGTCAGTGTCCCTCATGATCAATTCTAGTACAGTATGATTGAAATTGCATTATTCAGTGGCTACATCCTAAACGGTTTCAGCATGAATTATTCTCATCACATGGCTGTGTTGTGCTGAAACAGAAATCCAGTTCCCCTCCAGGAATTCCAGTATACTTCCCTCGAGTTTACAATGTTCTCAACTCTTAGATAGCAAGGTGACATGTTTGAAAGCTCGCTTGCTTAATAAGCATCGATGTGGCTGAGTTAAATGTGTTGGTTCTTGTAATATAACCTACATGTTCTAAGTATTTTTATGAATTATGATATATAATATATTATTTGAAGCAATTGAATATTTTACTGGTGCGTTTCCATCTATAATGTAGAAAATTACTTCTGGATAAAATATTAAAATGCCATAGCTGTATATGGCGCTCCTAAAGCCTTTTGCTATGGTGCGTTTAACACATGATTTGCAAAAGCTGCTGAGGTAGCATATTCTGGAAAGTATAGCACTTTTATTGTTTCAAGTTCTCTTCTATGCATGCTGTCCAGCAATATTTTTCTTTCAAGATTGTAAATTGAGGATTCACTTTTGCAAAAATAAATTTTACATTCACCGGCTGTAGTTCTTTTGAAATGCTTCGCATTATTGCATACAAGAATGTTGTGCATACACTTGTTGAAATGGTGGTAATCTTCAGTTGTGGTTACTTGACATTATGGCAAAGCGCTCTCATTATTATATTACTAGGCTATGGTTTAATAGCAGACCTAGTCAACAATAGATTTATACTATTCAAGGTGGCTAACGCTGACCCAGGCATTTATGTGGGCCCATAATCCTTTATAGGGGAAGGCACCCTGATACACACTTTACGAGTCTTTTATACACTCATATCGTTGATTTACTAGTGATTGATTCTTTTCCTTAAGGGCACCATATCTCTTTTTCTTGTTCATGGGTTCACTTCTCTTTATGTGATATTTCTATAAAAGGTTTATGCTAGCTTAGGATTTGCTGAAGTGTCCATCGTAGATCAACGATCTCTTTATCATCCCAACATGGTATTAGGGCTGTTGTGGGAACTCTATCCAATAATTTTGTAAGGTTGTTTCATGTCCTTCACTAAGGGGTTTCAGCACTTTTTTTTGGGACACCAATGGATTTTTAGGGTTTTTACCCTCTGTTTCACTGACACCCTCTGACATTTTTTGGTCTTTTCAGCAGATTTAAGGGGATATTTTGCAGTTTTTTTCCCTTTTTAGGGTAGCATGCTCCTTGTTTGTCCTTTGTTCAAGCAGACACTGTCACACTACAATTTTTAGGGTCAATTTAGGTTTGAAACTAGGGTTTTTTCAGCCTTGTTTCAGCACAATAGTGGTTTTTTTGTTTGATTTTCTACCCTATCTACCACCGATGCCCTATTTTTTTGCGGGGAGGGGGGGTTCAGCAAATTTGAGACATTATTTTTTAGATTGGTGCTCTTATAAGGAAACGCACCCTATCTTTCTCTTTGTTTCCATGAAAATTCATAGCTGTATTTTTGGAACAATGCATGGTTGTGTTTTTCTGTTTACTTTTAGTGATTTTTTTGAGAATTTTGTTGGTGGCATTATCACTCTGAAACAAGGACTTCAAACTTTCTTCCTTACGGTTTTTGGGGGACCCCACTTCTCATATTCGATCAAAAGGATTGCATGTTAACATAAATTTTTGGGTTATTTAGTTGATCTCTGAGATTATTGGCTAGTGGCATTTCTACCAAGGGGTGCCAAACTAGGGTTTCTGGATTAGCTTTCATTGTAAGGTTTCAAACCCTTCTTGGTCCTTTTCTTGACGTCTTCACAAAGACTTCCTTTCGTTGAACAAGATTGACTATTTATTTAACACGCACATAGCGTTGTACTTCGTAGATCAAGTTGTACCAGATTCTGAGGATGATATTCTAGGTATTGATTCCACTTTATTTGGAGACATCCTTTGAATTCCATGAGTTGGTACCTTTCTATTGGATGTTGTGATTGGTGATGTGATGCCTACTCAAGTTCTTGAGGTAATTCATAGTGACTCTAACAAGCTTATGGTTGCTTGTTTGCAAAGAGAGATCCCTCTCAACGCCTTTAAAGTTTTCACCCATTCTATTTTATTGGCGATGACTTGATTGTGTGGATCTTTGTCTCCCACACTATGCTATTTGTTCTTATTGGACATACTATATGCAAGATTATTTCGTCTTTCACATGGGTCTTTTCTTTCCCCAATATGATTTTGGTTTCTCTTGTACTTTCAATGTCATTTTCATTGTCATCAACAAACCATTCTCCTTGGTGCACCTTTAGTTGGCCAACATACTTTAATGACTCTTTGATGATCTATGTTCAAATTAAGGGGGGGAAATGTGATCTAATGCTTTCTCTTATTGGTCTCTTGTCCATCTTCAAGGGGGAGGATGTGCATATGTTTGACCCTATGTCGAAATGAGTATTCATTAATCTCTCACATATTTTTAGCTATAGTCAAGCATGTCTTCAAGTTGCCTTGTCCATACATCAACTCACTTGTATTTTAGTTGCCTATATTATATATTTTGACCACGACCACTCTTTGTGAGGAGCTAGACCTAGTCATGTCTTGTATTTGAGTTTCCTTTTGAGTTGTGCTCACTTAGGTGCATTTGTGTTGGGTCTTTATACACTCACACCCTTTTTGTATTCATGTTATCTTAGTTGTGTTCAAGCTCTTAGATTATATTCCAACTTTATTCTTAGTGATGCTCTCTTAGATGTATTATGTGCTTGAGATTTACACACCCACTTCCCTATTGTTTTTAAGAATTCCCAATTGTGTTCAAACAAATAACATTGCCCACAACTAGATCTTGAATGTAACAAATATCAAGTTCAATGTGTTTGGTCTTGAGTGATACACTGGATTATATGCAAGCTTAATTGCACTTTGATCGTCACATCTTGACTCAATAGGAGAATTTTAAACTAGTGCAATCTTGCTAAGAATGTGCCAGATCCACATTGCTCCTTTAGTTGCTTCCTAGTTGCCTTGTACTTTGTTTCACAAGAAGAAAGAGAAAGTGTTGTCAACTTCTTACTAGACCATGAAATTGGACATGAACTAAGCTAAAAGATGTACCTTGCAGTAGACCTTCAATTTAAATCATCCCCCACCCAATCAAAATCTGTATAACTAAGAAGTGAAACAGAATCCTTGCTAGAATAGAAAACACCATAATGTAATGTCCCTCGAAAATATATGAGAATTCTCTTGGCTGCTTTCCAATGGTTGTCATGAGGATTTTGCATAAACTTGGAGACCATACTAACAACAAAAGAGAGATCATGTTTGCAATGTGTCAAATATATCAAATTCTTCACAGCTTGACTTTAAAGAGGCGCATAATAGAGACCAGGTATAACTGATTTTGGTGGGCAGAGTACTCAGAGCCCCGACACCTTCGGTATATTCTCCCTATCTCTCTTCTTTCGGCCTACCCTCTTCTTTCATAAGTTATAAGTTGATTGGAGTTAAGGCATATATAAGTTGATTGGAGTTAAGGCATAAGTTAAGGCAAAAGGTAAGGCAATAAGATGAGTATCACAATCAACAAGTAACTTTACCCCAGATTGAAATGGTAATAGAGAAGCTTACAATCACTCGTATGAAACTATGATAGTAAATCAGAATTATAATTATATTGAGAAAGGAAGATACCATCTTCCATGTGCGAAATTTGAAAACCCCAAAAATAAGGCAATAGGCCTAAACATGTCATTTCAAATTGATGCTTAAGATCATTATTCAGTTCCCGAATTAAAGAAAGTTGGCTGCCAATAAGGATGAACTCATCCAAATAAAGAACCACAATGAGGACATCATCATCAAAGTACTTAACATATAGATTTGGATCATATTTACATCGCTTTAAATTATTCCTCAAGAAATATGTATACATTTTCTCATACCAAGCCCTAGGTGCTTGTTTAAAACCATATATATACTTGTTCAATTTACATACCTGGTGTAGATACAACAGATCCCATGTTTTATCCAAAACATGAGAGCCCAAATTTCTATATGCGAAAGGTGATGCTTAAGTTTCTTAGCTATTTTGGGATTTCCATGCTGTTTATCATGATTTCTATGTCTTTGTTATGATTGATTTAATTTTTTTTTTTTGAAGTTTATGCACTAATCTGCATTTTTGGTGAGTTGCGAAAGGAATAAATGTTTTCCAAAAAAGTTTGTCATTCCCGCATCCCGCAATCTGCATCCCGCAAATTGCGGATTGTGGGATTGCTTTGTAAATATTTTTTTGAACTTTTCATCTCGCAACTTGCAACCCGCAAATTGCGGATTGTGGAAAGTAGTTGGGTTAATAAATTGTGTGGTGTGTTTCCGCAACCCGCAAATTGCGGAAACGTTAATTAAATTGTAAGAGCGTTTGCATTCCCGCATCCTGTAATTGCGGATTGCGGAGAAGATGCAGCTTGCAAGTTTAAATCCCTGCTGTGGATTTGCCTTGATTCGATGGTTGGAAATGTTTTGGGTTTTCAATGATCATTCAACTTCTCCATTCTTTTGTTTGTGATTCAATTTTCAAATTGCGATTTTCACTTGTAATCTTCCACGAATTGGTAATCATTGATTCGATTAAGTTGTAATGAATTAGGTGCTAAGATTTTATTTTGCGAAATAAATGGTGTACATCAAATAATGGAAATAGTTAATCACTTTTCTTTAAGCAAAGTAGTATATTTAACAATGAATAATTAGCTTTGCTTGTTGATAAGATTATTATTATTGTTTAAATTACATTCGATATACTTTTAAAAGACAATATTAATAATTTATTTATAGAATTGACTTTTAATATTATATTGTTTACAATGTTAATACAAAGTATTTCATTAAAACCTAATTTGTTGTTGCAGTGAAGGATGGAGTTAAAAAACGGATCGTGCACATGTAGAAGACATGTTTTTGCGTAGATGATTGTGATCAAACTGTGAGTAATTATCTCAAACGGTTGAAAACCCACTTCTCAAACAAACCCATTTACTCCTATCTGCAGACAATTTTTCAAATCTATCAACAGTTTGGGAGGAAATTGTGACCGAACAAAGGTAAATTTTCCAGAAATTCATTTCGGTCATTTTTTGCATAGCTGAATGAACCAGACATCTGGGGATTTGATCCCATCCTTTCCACTACTCTTCACTTCTATAAATTTTCTCTCAGCATTCAAAGAGAGAGGAGGAAGGCTCAATAGAGCTGGAAAGATTTCTCTTTCAGAACCGAGGAGACGCTGCCAGGGAGAGACCTTCATACCAGAGAATCAATGTTTTATTCTCTGCAATCTTTTGTAAATTTCTTTCAAAGGATAATGTATGAATGTTCTGTCCACATGATTTCTTGGCGGATTATTAAGCTCTGTAATTTCTTATTGAAGCTGGAATAAAAGACTAGAAACCACTTCAACAATCATTCATCTGAGTTTTCTGTATTAAATTTTATTAAATTTTTCTGTATTTTCTCATTTGAATTAATAAGAAGATTTGAACATTTTTTGTGCAAAATTTGTAATTAATGTTTTACTACATTATTTTGTAGCAGGTTTGTCTAATTTGATTGTGATAAGTGACTAGAGGTTTAACGTATAAACAGTGTTTTAAAAAATGCAATAATTTGTTATTGTTCATTTTTGTAGAAAAACGAATGTGCCTATTAATTGCTGAGTTGTTTGAGTTTCTTTAAGCAATGCATTAATTATCTTTTATATGCATTAAATTTTTGTTAAACTAGGCTCCAATGATAGATTATTAGATAGGTTATTAATTAGATTTTAGTTTAATTAGTATTTTATTTTAATATCTTCAGTTTGAATCTTCATTTCTGTAATTATAAAATCTTCTCATAGTTGCAGAATTATTAACTTTAGATTTCACTCAAATTATATTTAGGATTAGTTTCAGATTTAATTTAAAGTCTCGTTTTTAAGGAGCAAACTCATCGACTCAAAGAGTGTTAGTGGAGACCGAATATCTGTGGGTGTTAACCATACCAAACAGCTCGAGGATAGGGTATACTTGCATAGGATTATCTGAAGCCTTTGGTTGGGTTTTCATCCCATGTTGTTTGCTTTGGACACCATTCCAGCACCTGCACTATCGAGGCATCAACAATACCAAACTTGAAGTTTCAGAGTTGGTTGTTGCATATAAATATCTTCATGAAGATCACCATTTAGAAAAGCACGCTTTGACATCCATTTGGTGAATTTCCCATTGAAAAAATGCAACTAGAGAAATTATGGTTCTTATAGTGTTCATTTTAGCAACAAGAGCAAAGGATTTGGTATAATCTATACCTTCTTGCAGGGAATAACCTTTAGCTACATATTGAGCCTTGTAGTTTTCAATTTGTTATTATGTAGTAAACTTTGTTTTATAAATCCATTTACAACCAACTAAATTCTTTCTAGTAGGAAGGAGAATAGTAGGAAGGAGAATAAGAGTAAGTCATGCTCTTCATTAATGAGTCATACTCTATAGCCATTGCTTTTTCTGATTCATGTTCATCTTTAGCTTGAGCGTTTGTGGAGGGGTCATCTATGGTCAAACTTTTGTCATGAGAGCAAAGCTAGATCTAGTCCGACGAGTACTAGATGGAATGCAAACCTTAGAATCCGTGGGTGTGTTTTTTGAGGCCAAACTAGAGGAGTAGTAGTGAGAACCAGTGTAATATTTTTAGAAAGATCATGTGGATCACTTGAAGTAGGTGAAATAGGAACTAGATCAGACACATAACTAGAGGAAATGCTAATAGATGTAGGAATAACAAAAGGCAAAGGCAAATTTAAGTCAACATGAGGTTTAACAAACTTAGGTGGAGGTGAGATGTCATTGTATTGAGCATCTCGTTGGATGATGACACCTTTGGTGGATGGATCAAATTACTAGTAATATTTAGAATCCTTGTTGTAACCACTGGATATACATTTGTGAGATTTGGGCTCTATCTTTTTTTGGTTTTTCATCGGGAATATGGGCTCAACATTCATTGCCAAATATCTTAAAGTTACTAATATCAAGTTTGCTTCCTCTCTATTTTTCTTTGAGAGTAACTTGAAAAATTGCTTTAGTAGGAACTCTATTGAAAATATGATTACCACAACAAATTATTTCAACCCAAATCTAATCATCTAGAATAAAGCATACACATAGCCATTTCAACCAAAGTTCTATTTTTCCTTTTGACAACCCTGTTTTGTTAAAGTATATAATGAATCTTTTGATGTTGAATACCGCATTTAAATAATATGCATTACATTTCTTTTTAGTTGACTCCCCTTTCTCAATGTCTTAATACTTTTACCATATTCATTTTTAATCAAGGCTTTAAATTCTTGAAATACAATAAAAACTTCACTTCTATGTTTCAAAAAATAAACATGAGTCTTTCCATTATCATCAATAAAAGTAACAAAATAAACAACACGAGACAAAAATGGAGTTTCAAGAGGACCACATATGTCACTATGAATTAATTGCATTTTTTTTAGAATGCCAAGCTTTACCTTCACTTAAGCACACAACTTTTACAAACACATTTAGTGGAATAAATTGTAGGTAAGCCAAGTACCATTTTCGATAATAGTTACATTTTACCATAATTCAAGTGACCTAATATTTCATGTGATAATTTGCTTTGTTCATCAGCATGAGCAACAAAAGAATAAAATGGTTGATTTTAGTTGAATTAAAATCAACAGGGCGACAAGAAACATTTGGTGTTATTTTTAATATCTTTAAGAACATATTTATCTAACCATGCTTCAAACTCATAACTTTTTTAAGAAACGTGCTAAACAAAAATCAAATTGATGGGCATGCCTTGAACATGAAAAACATTTTGAATGTACCATTAAGAACTTTAACATCGCCAGAACTTATGATTGAAAGTTGTTTACCATCACTAATTGACACTTTCTGTGATATGTGCTTATTAATGTCATAAAATAAAAAGAAATAAGCAATACCGGTCATATGATTAGAGGCACCATAATTTGTAATCCATTTTATAGAAGAAGAGATATTACCTAGGTGAACATAATAGGCACAAAGAGTTACCCATTGTTCCTCGAAGGATTTCTTTTTGGCTTGAGTAAGAACTTTTTCCCTTTTATATTACATCTTCTCATGGTGGCTAGTTTTGGCACAATATTTACATGGTTTAAATCCCTTCTTATAGTAGCATAATTAGAAGCATTATTAGAAGGGTGATGGGATAGCCCATTATTATGTGGTTTAGGGTTTTTATTATAACTAAAACGGTTATGAATCTATAAAAAGAATATAGGCTGACGCTTAGCCAAAGCAGCCGTTATTACAACCAATCATCTGACTCAATGAAGGCTAGTAAATTAGCCCCTTTAGTTTACCTCCGATCTACGGAATAGGTACCCAATGAGCTTCTTCCTCATTTACCTTTAGAGCTCCTTGAGACAGTAGGAATCCCAAATTTTCCTTGGCATCAACTTCCTTGTTCGATTCCCGCAAGATATGAAACAATAGATACAAATAGAAATCATGCAACGCTGACCTCAACCTTTGCAAGGTTTTGTTAAGCAACAACTCATCGAACAAAGCATCTGAGTTTAGGGTCTTTTTTAGGATTTTCGAGTCCCAGAAGACTTGAACATCTTTGATTCCTTTCCAATTCGCTATCAGGCAGGCTTTTAGTAAGCCAAGGATTTCTGCATGATTATTGGTTTTCTGTCCAAGTCCCCAACTAAAACTTTCAGCTCTTTTCCTATCCGCGGAGTAAATCACCCCGCTAGCTCCTACCCTCCCTGGATTGACTTTGGAGGCACCGTCGAAGAAGATTGAAGCTTTCCCCCGTGCCTTCCACCAAATATGAAACTCAGCATCTGTGTCTCTTAGCCGCCACCATGGATTTATGCTCGGTTTCCCAGGATCCATTTTTCTATCTCTGAAAGTATATGTGCCCAACCATTTTTTTTCTTCCGGAAACAACGTATTACCCTTCTTAAAAGACTAAACACCCACCGTTTCAATGAGGGAAGCTTTGGTTTTTACAACCACCTTAAGGGCTAATTGCTGGTTATTGTTGAAGATTTTATCATTTCTAGCCAACCAAATGTTCCAACACACGTATTTAGGGATTGTTATCGAAATTTCGCTCCAAGCTGACTTGCTTTTTTATTGGGAAGGGGTATCTCGATTTCCAGGTGGAGAATAACAAGACCAATGATGTTTTCTCCAGGATTGGGACATTGAGGCCAAGAAGAGTGCGGGACCACACATCCCGGGAAAAAATATAGTCCACGAAGAGATGGTCGCTGGTTTTCGAGTCTCTGCAACACATTATGCATCTGTGTGGTCCAATTATACCACGTTTGGCCAATTTTTCTCCAGTTAACACCTTTCTGTGCATCAATACCCAAAATAAAAATTTGACCTTCGGAACGCTGCTTGAATCCCATACTTGCTTCCATACTTCTGTTGGGAGAACCGACACAACCTCTGATTGCAGAGAGGTGAACCCCTGCATTGTTGTGTAAACTCTATTTCCCCCCCATCCCCAACGATCTTTCTCCTGCTGATGTACATGTGCCAAATCCGTTAGAGCCATCAATAAATGCGATTTCTTTGTTTCCATTTGATGTGGCAGCTGTGGGATGACCCAATCGTTCCAATTTCCATCCTCTTCCCAGGTAGAAATGGAAGCCAATGTGTGATGTTCCTGCATTTTAAGCCATTCACGGATGCCACTAATCCCCTCCACGTTGTCCAAAGGTGGGTGCTCCATAATCCTGTAATGCCAAAGCAGTGTGTCCTTCCCGTTGCCAAGTATCCTGTATAGTTCTTTTTGAAAAAAATCGATTCCTCGTCTGCAAGGGTTCCACATGACTGTTCCTTTGAGAGATTTGAGTGCTTGGAGGTTGCGCAGAGGCTCTCCTTTCATATATTTCAACTTCAAAATTCTGCTAACCGGATGCTTACTGTTTGAATGCAGGTTCCACAAAAGTTTTCCACTAAGAGCCAAATTCGTTTGCCCTCGGGTCTTGTATCTGTAAGCCTCCTTCATCCATCGATCGTTTAACAATGTCCCACTTCACTTAGTGGAATTTCTTGTTATTTCCTTTTCTTCCTTGCCATAAAAAGTCTCGGATAAGCTTAGTGATCTGATCTGTTATCGTTTTCGGAGCTAATAGGAAGGATGTTATACCAAAATCCTGTCACCATCATGTGCTAAGACATTTGACACACCTACTTGCCCTGAATCCCAGGTTCTGGAGTGGAAACTCATATCATTCATCAATATTTTCATGCAAATTCCCAGCACCGCGCTTGACCCTTTATCCATATGCGGTACCCTTGTTCGCACCACCCATACTCTGTTTCCCACCAGCGGTGCCACCGCTTATGGTCCTTTATCCATAGGTGATTATTACCAGAACCTCTCTGTCACTAAAGGAGAAACGTGGTACCTTGGGTAAAAAAGGAAAAAGAGAAGTTTCTTGAGGATTCTAGATGATAAGCCTCGTGTCCTTCCTTATCCCTACTGTTGTGGGTCTGTTGAGCTCGAGATCCCCCATCCTAGGATCTTGGAGGCCACCTCACCCTCTCAACCTACCCTATCCATCTAGCCTTATAAATACAAGCTTATGGCCATGGTTGAGGGGAGAACTCTTAATGCATTGTTATGCTGTTGGATTGATCACTTGATCCATATCATTGGAGAGCATAGAGAGAGCTAGAGTCGGAGCTTATGGGGATGAGAATGCTTGGTTTCATGGAGATGCATGTCAACATTAAGGCTTGGTTGTAAACTTCTTCATATTTCTTTAATGCAAGTTGATTTCTGTTCCACATATATTGTTGATGTTTGATTTCATATATATGTTGTTAGATTCCTTAGTCACTAGCATAGATTAGTAGATTATATTCTGGTTGCTTTGATCTGTTTCATGTTGAGCTTATTGCAGGTACACAGGGTGACTATCAAAGCATTGTATTCCAGGTATCTACGACGTCTAGGGAGAGTCTTCAACCTCTGTCTTCTATTTGTTCTGGATCTGAACCATTCAGACCAGTGGAACACCTTGCTGTCCGCAGGAGGTGAAATATTCCAGCTAACAAATCTGGCAACTCCGCTGGGAAATGAAGTTGTGTATCAGTCGTTCTGATCTTCCTCAGTCTGCAACTCTTGTCTGAATCCAGGCTCCTTCTTCAACTCTCTTCAGTCAGATCTACTCTCTGACTGACTCCGTTTGGGTTTGAAACCTCCAGATCTGTTCAGATATAAGTCATTTCGGTCTTTTATGCTCTGTTTCCATACTCAATTCAACAGTATTTGCCTTGATCTAGCATTTGTTCTGACTGGATCCTTCGCTCTTCTTGTGTTTTGGTCATCTATAGGGAAACACGCCTATGCTGTGTATGAGAAGCGGTGCCACCGCCTGAACAAAGTGGACAGTACGCGGTGCCACCGCCTAAACAAAGTGGACAGTACGCGGTGCTGTCTGGGAAACGCTCTGTCAACACTTGAGAAGCACGGTGCTAGGTAGGCATCATTCCAAAGCCCTTTTTCCTTATTTTTCTTTGCAAAAAATTGGATTTTGATTGCTTTCAGTTATGCTAGTCAGACTTGTGTTACAGAATCTGATGCTTGTGGTTTGAGTTTTTGATTTGAGTGGAATTTTAAAAGTTTGATTGAGTCTTTTGATTGTTCATTCGCTTCTATGCTTGTTTGTTGTGTTTATGAAATGATTTCTTGTTGTCTGAAAAGCTTAGGGTGTTATTTAAAAATCTCTTTTTGTTTCTACTACATAGACTAAAAGAAGAACACTAGATTAGCTTCTAGGTTTCATTTTTTATTTGCATAGTAAACTTCTTTTTCCTTTCTTTAAAAAATAAATTTTTTGACTGAGACTAGGATATCATCATTGAGCGTTGGACATTGGTTTTCTAATTGGCTTTACAAGCTTTCAAAACCTTTATGATCTTTCATCTCTCATGCATTTAGAGCTATCTCGATCAAATAAAAAAAATGGTAGTTTTAAGTTGGATTTGCTTATGTTTGAGAAATTGAAAAAAATAGAGTGCATTTGCATATAGGTGTGCTTCTTGTTTTTCTTTTAGGAAAAGAGATTCTTCCCCTTCTCACTTGCTTTCGGAAAGAAGAAATCAGTTTGGAAAAGTGTTTGCTTGTCTTTGTTTGATGTTCATGACTGTTGTGTGGAAGTATTTTTGGTTTTTGAAACAAAAGGAAAACACTCTCTTTCTCTCCCGTAAGTAGGCATACTGAACGGTAAAGTGAACATTTTGCACTAGCATACTGCATGGTTTTACTTTTTTGTCAAAACATCATGCATTCACCTAACCGTACAAGTTAAAATTAACAGTAGTTGTAGGTTAAAATTTACGTAATAACTTGAGTGGTAGGTTAGAGACGTGTTCGGGCGTCGTTAAGCGTAGGAACTGTCGTTATTTGTTAGAATTACATTTCGGGATTCGCGTGGTTCTTCCACATACCGTCGGTATATCGAACGACCTTTCACGTACCCTTGAGGTATATAGAAAGGTACTTCATGTACTCGATTGTATATTGGAAGGCCCCTTGTGTACGGTAATGCATTAGACAACACTGCTACCGATTCGAGCTCGCATGTATCTTGAGTATATCGGGAGACCCCATTAGGGTACCTTATCCATATGAGAAAAGCCCTTTGGCTGTCTTGTTTGGAGCCATACATCGAAAACAACATTCGAGGAGATTACTACGCACGTACCCTCGAGGTATATCGCGAGTGGCGCCTTCTTAACAATCCTAGTGAGAGACCTGACTTTTGAACTCCTATCATTTTAAGTGTGCTTGCTTTGACCTATAGCTTGTGTAGGGAATTTCTTTCTAGTGTGTTTTCTAGATTTTCAGACCCTAGGTTAGTTAGGAACTGTACAAACTGGCTGAGTTAAGACAGTCCAAAAGAGTACGGGGCTTGCCACCTGATTTTATTCCTAGTTCAAGAGAAAATCCTATGGAAGCTATCGACCAAGGAGCTGCTACCACCTCCCGAGTGGGAGATAATGTGGTTGTGGAAAGTGGAGTACCATATTCTTCACACTCGCCTCCCTTGGTCCAACAACCTTCTCGGGGAGATTCCTCGTTCCATTCTCTCATGGAAGGACGTGTTGATGATACTGCTCACCTGGATTTTGGTCCGAATGCTTCATTTTGGGAAACTCCTGTAGGTCGGGCCATTACTTCATTTGGCACCCGTAGAATCTCTTCTGAAATTGAAGAACGTAGGCAATACCATTTTGCCATTCTCCGTGCAAGGGAGATTGATAAGCAAATTGATGACATTTTAGGCCCAACACTACCAAGGTCCACATCTGTTCCTAGGGGATATCGTTCACTTGCCGAATCTATGAGACCCATTGAACCAATTATAGATCGTCCATTGACACACCGCAACCCAGGTCAAGATACCACCCCTACCACCTCTCATGCTATGTTTATACCTAATTTTCCCAAGTCTTCTGTACCTGAGATTCAATCTTCAATTCATGTTTCGTCTACACCTTCTAGTGCCGGGGGGAAACCCCTGACACGACCTACGTTATCTGACACCAGAATTGTTATTAGTCAAGGGCAGACCTCTAACATAGAACCATCTACAGTTTATGTCCCTCCCACCCATTCTAATGTGGTTAATCCCCCATCCAGTTCAGGTCAACCCTCCGGGGCCCAACCTGTAACCATTCAATCTTCTGGAGGTTATGGTTATCAAATACCTGTAGGTAATATTAATCATCCACCCAATCCTATAGGAATTCCATACCCTAGTAATACTTTTACGCCATGGGGGAAACCCAACTGGTCTTACATGCCAGCTATGGGGGGGATACCTATACATACTGTGGGAGGTGCCGGAGGACCCCCTTATGGAGGTCCTCCCCTTGGGGAGCCTAATGGTCCCGAAGGATTTGGAAACTTTCCTCCTTATGGTCCTGGTGGCCCTAGTGGTCTTGGGGGACCTGGTGGCTTTCCTCCTTCTGGCCCTGGAGGGTATGGTGGGCCTCCTCCTAGTGGTTTCGGTGGCTCTGGAGGTTTACCTCCTCCTGGTAGCCCCGGAGGGTCTGGTGGTCTGCCCCTAGTGGTCTTGGTGGTCCCGGTGGTCCTGGTGGTCTCGGTGGCCCTAGTGGTCCTCCTCCTGGAGGCCTTGGTGGTCCTAGCGGTCCTGATCCCGGAAATCACCCCCCTGCGGGCGGATCTTTCGGTAGTTCTTCGTCATAGCAACCTGTTTATCAGTCCACTTATGGTCCTACTGGTAATTATATGCCATATCAATATTACTAGTATGTTTAGTCCAATCGACAGTTACCTTTCCTAGCAACTTTGGACTTGCCTGATCTGTCCAAGTTGATTAATGACCCCATTCGACACAATCTCTCGTGGCCCCCTATTCTGGTAAAGTTACCATCGGACATCCCGAAATTCGATGGGAAACAAGGAGACGATCCGAAGAACCATGTGATGACATTCCATTTGTGGTGTTCTTCAAATTCCCTCATGGATGACTCCGTTCGGTTACAACTCTTTCAACGAACTTTGACCGGTACGGCTGCAAAGTGGTACATTGAACTCCCACAACATTCGTTTGTGGATTTTGGCTCGCTGGCAACTGTGTTTCTTACACACTTTCAGCTCCCTATTCGTTATGAAACAGGTACTGATATTTTAACCTATTTGCAACAGAACACCTCCACCCACATATCCGATCATATTCATGAGTGGAGAAGGCGGAGAAGGCTTATTAAGGCCCCTATTCCAGATCAGTTACTAGCTGCTTGGTTCACCAAATCCTTGTTGCCTCCTATTGCTCGAGATGTGGCTATGGGCGGTCCCGTGACTGAAGAGCAGGCTATTAGTCGGGCTCAGTACCTAGACTTGGTTTATTCCCAGTCTGGCACTCTTTATGACCTGATCCCTCAAGCTCCTCGCCCCAGCACCGATCTTGCCAAGCCACCAACAGAAGTACCTATTGATGGGATTGTTGGTTCAATCCAGTCCCCATCAACGACGAAACCTGCCAAGCAAACCCAAACTGCCCCATCTACTCCTTCGACTCCTAAAGTTTCCGCCAAGGTCAATTCTATTCAAAGTACTCAAACCTCAGGTAATAAAAAGAAAGGTAGAAATCGAAATAAAAAACCTGGAAACCAGTCGGAGACTCTATGACCAACCAATGGTGATAACGACAAAGGAAAAAGAAAAGAGAAATATCTCTGTCTGCTATGCGGTGGTGACCATTTTTCAAAGGAGTGTCCTCGTCGGGATGAAATCTCCCAATTTTCGAAGTCCAATCCCACACTTGTAGTACTTACGGATCCTTTTCCCTCTCAACAACAGCTGATAGACCACATGTCTAATCAGGGTAATTCCAGTTCGTCAGAGGAAATTCGTATGATCTCCTCAGATACCATCCATTTGCAAACTCAAAGTCAGAATTATGATAAACCTGCGGATAAAAATGAAGATCATTCCTCGTCAGGAAAAGCCCCTTCTACTAGTTCTCCTGAGTCCTCGTCTACTGTCCCCTTGTCTATCGAGAAGCCTACTCTCGACATGATTTTGCGCCCACCTAAGAGTACTCTTCGGAAGGCAGTATTTAATCCCAATGCCCAAGCTGCTCAATTTTATAATGTGGTTGAAGATCTCGCTCAGGCACCTTGTGCAATGTCTACCCTAGAAGTGCTCTAAAGTTGTCTTACATAGCACAAAAACCTGTTGACTGCATTAGGAGATTTAGACCCAGATAACACCAACTTGATTCATTTTAATGTTGAGAACTATAAGTCTAGGTTACTATAAAACTTGCTTTTCAAGTCATTACGAAAGTAGTTGGAAAGAATGTTTTTCGAACGATCCTAGATGAAGGAGCTTCAACCTCCGTGTTGTCTCTGTCTTGTTGGAAAGCCCTTGGCTCTCCCGAGCTTGTGACATCATCAACCACCCTTAAAGCCTTTGACGGACGGGGTTTCCAGCCCCACAGTCTCATATCAGTCCTCGCAGTCGAGCTGGGGGGCAAAACCGTTTCCATCCAAGTAGAAGTGGTAGATGCCCCTTTAGATTACAATCTCCTTTTAGGATGAAATTGGTTCTATGCTATGACTGCTGTTGCTTCAACAGTATTCCGAACTATCCAATTTCCACATTTGGGGAGAATCATTACTATTGACCAGCTTGATTTCTGCACGCCGGATGTTACTACCTCCACGGCTAATAACATCCCCATGTTAGGCCAGTCCCCTCCTCCTTACCAGTCGATTGGGGTAGGCGTGTTGAAGGATTCATCCCTCATGGGAGTTTTTCCATTCACTCCTCTTAGCATGGATTCTGCGTCAGTCAATATGATCGCCTCATTTGATTATGAGCCTAAGGGCCACTATGTTGTTGAGTCCACCTCGTTAAGTCCACATGAAGCTATGTATGACACCATTCAAACCTCTTCCGATGATCACATTGATGATCTTCATCTAGTGGCCTCGGATCCTTACCATTTACCATATTGGTTAGAACCTTCTCTTCCCACTCTAGATTATCTTGCTGATATTTTTCCTTCCGACGAGTCCATCATTGAGATCATGAGCACGAATGAGTCCATTTGGGAGGATCACCATCATAGATCCATGTTCCTCCCCAACACCAATTCGGTTAACCATGACTTTGCATCCTTGTTTCCTATTGATATTGTCAACGTTCCCCAAAGTCCTATATTGTTGCAACATACAGATTCTGAAGGAAACCTTTGCAACATTACTCAGACGAACCCAATTGACATATCAGCCAAGCCTGATGTTATTGAGCATGTTCATGTTGGGCAGAATTGCTCTGCAGATGAATCTGAAGCCTATAAGGCACTTTTTAAAGAATTCCGTGATATTTTTTCCTGGTCCTACGAAGAGATGCCGGGGATCGACCCTTCCATCATGGTCCATGAGATTAAACCTTATCCCTTGGCCAAACCTGTCAGACAAAAACTTAGGCAAGTCCATCCTCGGAAGGCCGCAGCTATAAAAGCTGAAATTGAGAAGCTTCTGAAAGCTGGGTTTATTTATCTTGTACCCCTGACGGAATGGGTATCGAACATTGTCCCTGTCAATAAAAAGCAGGGCACCATTAGAGTCTGCATCGACTTTAGGGATATGAATAAAGCTTGTACCAAGGACAACTTTCCTACCCCGCATATTGATCAGATTATCGACAACTGTGCTGAAAGTGTCATCTTTTCATTCATGGATGGCTTCTCCGGCTATAATCAGATTGAGATATTACCCTCCGATCAGCATAAGACGACATTTATTTTCCCATGGGGAACCTTTGCATATAAGAAGTTACCGTTTGGCTTAAAAAATGTTGGAGCTACGTTCCAGCGTGCGATGTCCTATGCGTTTCACGATGTCAAACACATTGTTGAATTGTACCTTGATGACCTCTCTGCTCATTCACAGCGACGGGAGGACCACCCTGGTCATCTTAGAGAGATATTCCTGAGATGTCGTCACTATAATATACGACTCAACCCGCATAAATGTGTTTTTTGCATTGAGACGGGATGTCTGCTAGGTTTTGTGGTATCCAAATATGGCATCCGGATAGATCTTTTAAAAATTGCCGCCATCTTTGATCTACCAGCCCCAAGTAATCTCTTTGAACTCCAAAGTTTGTAGGGGAAGGCAAACTTTCTCCGCCGTTTTGTGTGCAATTTCGCAGAGAAAACGCACAGTTATATGCGTCTCCTTAAGAAGAACACTCCATTCTTCTGGGATGACCAGGCCCAATGTGCCTTTGATAATCTTAAGCACGCTCTGACTCATTCTCCCGTGATACACCCCCCTGATTATTCAAAGGACTTTCTCTTGTATATTGCTACCTCTGCTACTACCATCGCTATGGTTTTAGCGCAGGACAATCTCCACGGTCAGGAGCACGTGATTTATTACGCCAGTAAGAATCTCTTGGATTCTGAAACCCGTTATTCACGTGTGGAAAAGTTAGCATTGGCCACCGTCATTGTTGTACAAAAATTTCGTCATTACATTTTGCTCTGCACTACCACCATATTGGAAGACCAGAACCTGATGTACTACATCCTGACTCGTCAGGTGCTCGGGGGCAAGTACTCCCGTTGGATAATTAACCTTCAGGAGTTCGAACAGGAGTTTTCCAGGGCTACATCAAAGAAATCCTTGGTCTTTGCAGAGCTTATGTGTGATCTTCCCTGTGCTTCGACGGAATCTGAGTCCAGTGATTCATTTCCGGATGAATTCTTGTTCTTGATGAGCACTTCTGATCCTTGGTATGGAGTATCTCCGGACACAACATTTTCAGCCCCATTTATCCCGCGATGATCGCCGCTGTATCCGTCACCATGCGAAATACTATCTCATCCTGAATGACACTTTGTATAGAAATGGGATTGACTCTATTCTCTGGTGATGCCTCACTCATGAGGAGGCTGAACTTGTGTTGAATGATTGCCATTCGGGAGCATGTGGCGGTCATTTATCTGGGATGGGTACAACCCAGAAAATCTTTCGCGCTGGCTATTTTTGGCCCTTAATTTTCAAAGATTGTCATGAGGCTGTTAAGAAATGCCCACCTTATCAACACTTCTATACTAAAAAGCACACTCATCCTGCTCCGCTACACCCCGTCATTGCCGTTGGCCCATTCACCAAATGGGGGATTCACTTCATGCATTGTAAGCCTACCTTAGCCAGGGGGCATGGTTACATCATCGTAGCCGTGGATTATTTTACTAAATGGGCTGAGGCCATGCCTACATATGCAGAAGATGGTAAGACTGCCGCCCTCTTCTTGTTCAATCATATCATAGCAATATTTGGAGTTCCGCAGTCCATCGTTACAGATCATGGATCCCATTTCCATAATCAGATGATGGAGGAAATGAGTGCCAAGCTAGGGTTTCGCCATGAAAATATTAGGCACTGAGAGGGGGGGTGAATCAATGTAAATAAATTTTAAACCTTTTCTTAGCATGTCACAATTAACTACCAGTTCATCATTCTACCAATCTCATAATCATCTCATAAACATATCATAAGCATTTGAATCATCAAGAACCACAACACAAAAGAACACAACACCATATAATTTTGTAATATTTTTACATTAGTTTTGGTTCGGCTACAACCGTTAGGTAAAATCAGCACCTACTGATATGAAGAGTACCTACTCTGCATCCAGGACCCTGCCTGGTTTTCTTAGACCCTGCTAAGAAGGGTTTGAGGTATCCTAACCTCAAAAGCAAGTCAAGCTTGCATTTATAATTAATGTTTACTGTCATATCAACATCATCTGTTTCTTCAATCTATTCTTCTCCTGCATGTCATAGGTATGCTCGTCAACACCTCAATCCACTTTCCAACTCAATCAACTGCTGCAAATCATCAATCAGTTCTGCTGCTCATTGTCATCAACTTGTCCTTATCATCAACCTGTCCTTATCATCAACTTGTCCTTATCATCAACCTGTCCTTATCATCAACCTGTCAAACCTGTTGTTCAAGTATGTGCTCACAAGGATCTGCTCTAACCACTGCCAAAACATCACTGTATACTGATATATTGTTTCTCTGCTATACACTGCTCATGTATCTCTGCTGGTCATTCTCTGGGATCTTCTTATCAAACTACTGGTCAATTTCTGCTGCTCATTCTCATCTCTGCTCATCTGCTGCAGTACTAATCAGCAGAGCATCAATATCATCATAGAACAACAAGGCATGTATATGTCATCAAGGTTCCAATGTTACCAAGAAGGTCTGGAACATAATGGGGTACGCATTATAGTGTTCAAGGCACTATCATATGATCAACACAACTCATGTCATCACTCTACAGACCTATGTCCATCATTCTTGCACATCACAAATACTTCTTGCATATCAGGCATACATCATCATTATCAACATCATATCAATGTTTATACATTACATATATACACTGTATACCTGTCACTTGTATATCATGTCATAATCACTGAATATGTCTCTTCTGTAGATGATCAGAACTGTAGATAGTCATGTGACTGCTGTAGATATCACTGCCACCTCATCACTGTTATCAACCTGTCACTTCCATGCCCCACTTTCATATCAAGAAAATCATTATCATCGTTATGTTGAACTGTCATGCCAAGCTGTAACTTGTCATCAACTATTGCACTTGTCATCAGCTGCTGTTCTTGTCATCATATCACTGATCATCAGTCTATGTGCAACTTTACTACTAGGGCATCATCAAAAACTTGTTCACTGCTGCTATAAATTAGCAAAAACAAACTTCAAAGAACAGGACTGTCACCACTTGACTGTCATAGCATCAAGAGAGTCATAATGACACTTGGACAACCTTCTTTCAAGCATTATGGATTGTCAACTGAGCTTAGGGTTTCCCATTCTTCAAAGGATTGTCATCATCAAATAGATTTGACTATGCCAAAACCATGACTGTGTATGCAAATGTTTTCTTGCTCAGACTTCTTTAGCAGACTTTACTCAGATTTTCACCATTACTGCTATATCACTAAATGTTTATCAGAAGTATGTCATAGTAGTATTATTTCATACCTGGGCTTGTACATCATCATCAAGATACTGTTGCTGTTGTGTAGAAACAATTCGGGTCTGCTTTCACCTTCTGGATAAGTGCTGTAGATGACTATAGTTCATGACTTATTATGACCTGCTTCAATAGGGCTTGAACACTGAGATGTTTTAGAGTTTGACCTTCCTTCTTAAGGCCTTCATATATGCCTCTTTATCCTTACTTATGCCTTCCCTGTGACTTATGGATTAGCCAGAGAAAGGAGTTTCTGTAGCTTTAGAATGTTGGAATATCTTCACAAGAGTAGCACTTCCTTCCTCCTCTTTTACTTCCTTCGGATGTTTGACAGAGATCAAGTCACTTATGAATTGAACAGGATAAGCATTGGAGTTGTCACCTTCGAGACCTTTGGATCTGTAAAGCTTTGACTTCAGATTTTTCAAGAATATCAATTGGCTATATATGTCTTTATTGTGCACAAAAAAAACTTAGCAACAGATCTGGAAAGATGGCAGCTTGTTCACAGTGAGAACGTCCTCCTATGGATGCAATCTTCCTCAATCCTCCACTCTAGTGAGCAATAGAATACTCTTCTGCATCAATTCGACCTCTGTAGCTGACTGAATGTGCCCTCCAAGGGACTGATATAAATCTTCAGTGGGTGAACTTCCTTTTTCCTTGTAAGCAAGTGATGATTGGGTTTACAAATATCCAACCACGATAGAAAATACCTCAGATCTGATCAATGTAGGGTCTTTCTTCTCCTGAGTGAACCACTGCAAGTTGGCGGTTATCTCTTTACAGTGTTGCAAACTCACTTGCATAGAGCAGTGTTGGCAATCAACAACAACCCCTTCATTTCTCATTAAGATGAAGGGAGATCAGCTATTTTTATGATTTACCGATTTAAAATTATAAAAGAGCACCTTCAGAATCTTTGATTCTGAAGGTACTCTCAATTGGAGAAGAGTAAAATGGCATGTTAAAAGTTGATGAAAACATTTTCACAAACTTGGTAATTAGCAACTGTCAGTTTAATAAGTCAGTTTCATACATTTTTATATAATGAATTTTTAAATTAATTTTTTTGTGATTATATATGATTTAAGAAACTTAAAGGGATAGTATGCTAAATGGGAATCAATGAAATACATTTTCAGTTTATTTGAAGCTGGATATGGATGAGGTATTATGAGTCCTAAACTCCTAGAACTAAAGGTGACTTATTAAATTAAAATTCTTATTAAACCTAATGTTCACATTTCATATGTAATATCTTACCATGACTTTGTAAAAATTTGTATATATAGTTAGTAAATAAATGGGTGTCGTATGGGAATTTTCATATATTATAGTTTTTATCCTATCAAATTCGATAAAAGATCTTAATCGATAGGATTTTGGAAAGTTTTAAAACTAGATCTATGAAGTTTTATGTATATACATAGTATAAATATTAAATCAGATCATTAGTTAGTTGCCATGCAAAACATTTGGTATATGATTTCGATACTATATCGCCTTGAATGCTACCGCCTTTCACGGTCAAACTGGAGAAGACCATTAATTGACAGAGTTTACGAGAGCCATGTGTCAAATTAATAACGCCTGCCACTTTTATCGCTGAGTTGGCATAGAGATGTGGCTTGCACCTCGTAATTAACTGACAGCTGTGAATATATTGATGATTCGTATCAACAGGATTTAATGTTGATAACCATTTCATTTTATAACGATGTACGAGTTCATCATGACCACTGTGCATAATCAATGCCTTGATTTACGATCTATCAATCACACGATCCTTGATATGTCGAACTGGTTAAATTTTACTGTTAATCATGGCTAAACATGCATGTATCATAATAAAAATTTGGCTGTAGCACTCATCATTGCTAGGTTCGGCTAAAAATGGCCAAGTCCAGAAATCTCATATCTGTCAGATTCGAAGCATGTGAAGTTTTCACATCATGTCATACACTTGGATACCTATCCCCTCCCTCTTCACATCGCCATTCAGTCCATTTCGAAACCAGGATAGTATTGAGGAGGTTATGGCTCCGTTGAACCGTTTCGAAATCTCAGGTTTAGAGCTCGTAGAAGTAGATGAGAAGGTCGCTTTTCTATTTGAGAAAGTTGGGTGGGGGCAGTTCTTTAAGTGTTTTGATGGTCATAACGCAAAGGTGACCAAACTGTTTGCCTTGAATTTAAAAGACGACGTTGTGCGGATCGGGGGTTTTAAGTTCATTATTAACGAAGACAAAATCACAGAGGCGACAAAGCTTCCACAAATTGGAGAATGCTCGTTCAAAGGTAGTAAGGTTAATAAAAAGAAGTGTTTATCCTTGTTGCTGCCATTACCGGATAATGCAAAACTGAAGATAGGGGTCTCTGTCAAGTTCCTAAAGCCTGAATGGCGATCCTTTTATGAAATTTTGGTCAGGTATGTGTCCTGCGATGGACGTTTTTCTCACCTTCACTACTACCATCTAAGATTCCTATTAGCATTAAAGGGTTGTAGGCTTAATCTACCATTTTATCTGTGGCAAAGTTTGAAAAAGATGTCGCATGCAGTTCAAAGTTTTGATAACCCTGACAGAAGTTTATTTCACCATGGTTTAGTCAAAATAATATTACAGCATCAACTATCCTTGAAGGGTAAATTGTGGGATGAATTCTTAACCGAATGTCATTTGGGGCCGACTCAATATTGGCCGAACCCCTCTCCAAAAACTCGTAGGAAACGGAAGACTACTGCTAAGCCTGAGGGCAATAATGTTCCTGAGACCGAGTCAGAGGGTAAAGGACTCGAGGAAGCCAATCTACCCATAAACGCTGGTATCAGTAATGATGATGTTGATAATATAGTTCCTTGTTGCTCTGAAGCAGTCTTAAACCGACCCCCATTTGATAAATGTCATGGTACTCCTGCAAAAACAGAGGACAGGTTAATCGAAAGCAAAGATATTAACACTATTCATTGTAAAAATCTATCCGAGCCAAATAATCCTTATGAACATAGAAGGGAATCTATGCATAAACTAGATCATCTAGCACAGGTATGCTGCGATAGAAGAGGGCTTGAATCAGAAAATCTGGTGTTTTCGAGGAGGGTTACTAGGAGCATGAAACCTACAATTTCGGTTCCTATGGCTAATCGACAAGATACTCAGCCTGCAGTCGCCCATATTGAGGACGACGTTCCATCGTCGGTCCCTGACACTATTCATATAAATGATCCCACTCTTATAAAGGATAATAGTGCCAAATTGGGTAAGGCCGAGGTTGCTCCATCATGTATGGACACCTGTATTTTTGACCCTGAACCATCTTTTATCAGTCCTCAGTCATTTGGTCAAAACATTGATAACCCTAATCCTCATCAGGAAGCCAATTTAGGTCACAAAAATGAAGAAGAAACTCTTCAGCAAGTTTTAGACAAGGCATATCAGACCAAGATTACAGAACTGAAAGATGAACTTAAACATTGTCAACCTAATGCAGCATTGATAGAGGAAGAAAATAGGACATTTAGAGAGGAGTTGTTGAATTGGATTAGCAGGTGGAAAGAAATGAATATAAAAAAGAATCAATATAAAAGGGCAAAAAAGTCAATAATAGGTACGAATCAGCATCTGCTTGAACTAATAGAAAAACAAAAGTTAGAGATTATCAAGCTTAGAGCCAAATTAGCTGAAGCCCGAAGAGTAGTCGATCTTCAAAATAGAACTTGATGGTTATTCTCATTTTTCAAAGCACAAGGGTTGTTTCGTTGTCAAACAGGTAATAAATATTTTTGTTACGCATGCCTGTAAAATTGCAGATTTTACAGGCACACATTTAATTTCTAGTTTATTTTGTTATATCTGTATTAATTGGTTTTTAATGAGATGCTTTGTTTGTTTAAACACAGGTGGATATATCTTTGCTCCTCTCCACAGTTTCAAGACGATTTTAATATGATGATTGGAAGACGTGGTTGTTCATTGGAGATTGGAACTTCAACAACGCCCACGAATTTACCAAGTACCTTTAAACCAGCAAACATTCAGGCTAGTCGTTTTTTGTTATAGTAACAGGTGTTTGATCAAAAGAGATTTGATTCTCTTTGATAGGTATAGGAACCCTATAATGTTGCATGTAGCATTGATGGGAAAACTGAATTGAAAACAGTTGATAGTATTATATAAGTCAGGAATTTTGATGAATAAAAGGGGAGGGGGTGATGGAAGAGAGAGATACTTGAGATATATTTTGTTACTGGTTTTATTTCATAACTGAAGTTGGATCTTTGGATGTGGGATGCAACTGTAAATCTCCAGGTTGATATCATTACTGGTATTGTTTTGGATATACTTTATATGTCAGTATAATATCTTCTATTTTAATATTAATACAGTATGCTTTGTTATACTTGTGTTTAATTATAATTTTCACTCTGTCAACTCAATATTATGTTTGAATTAACATATCATTGTGACTGAATTTATTAGTATTTTTACTATAAATTCAAGCTATAAGGATATACATTTCTGTTTATTAGATATCATTTGTATTTTTGCAGTGTGGACATTATCTCTTATTCAAATATCTATGTTGATTATTAGTTATTAATTAATTAAGCACTTCAGAAAATTGAAGTAATTATTTATTTTCAGTTTCTCTGATAAGTGATGTTATAACATAATAGTTTAATGTGTATGGCTTAAATATTTTTATTTAGATCATACAATTTTTCTTCCTGTTCATCTTTTATTAATTAATAATTAATATAGTATTTAGATACGCTCTCAGCTGAGATAGGATAGATAGGATAGTTAAGATAGTTAAGATTAAGTTTTATTTTAGTATATTTCAGTTAACAACTGTTAAATCAATTTATGCAATTTTTAGCATAATTTTAATAGTCTTTATATCCATAAAAACTCTTCAAAAATCGGAGTCTTTCCTTAAGAAAGCAATTGTAAGACAATTTAGATAGTTGAAACTAATCATAGGATTCATTTAGGTAGAAATAACATTAGGATAGGGTAGATTTTGCTGATTTTAATTTCTCCTTAAGAGAAAAATCAGCTGGTAGCAGGAGCATAACTTGTGAGGTTTTGCTATTCCAAACACACCGGATGATGTTTTAAGCTGATTGTGTGGGCTTAACCTCCTTGTTGGCCTAGGTCAGAAAATTAGGCCAACAAGCAGCTGCGTCCTTACTCAGACTTGGGTTGATTTTCCCACAATAATATGACCTCCCTTCTCAATCTGGGTAGACAAAAAGGGCAGTGCGTCTTCTCCCTTCCTCACACGAGCTAGAGGATGAGAACATTTAGAAATAACACAAGAATGAAGTCTGAAACTTAGATCAACCCCTTAGCTAGTTTGCTGCCATTCACGATGTGCCCTTTTTCAAAGAAACCACTAAAATCTTGACTCTAAATCCATGGATCCGAGAAAAACAACTGTACTCAACTACGACAATGAAGTTCGTGTGGTAAATCTGACTGTTCTCTCCACCCGAAATTTACCTCAGTTTAGCGAGCTTCTTATCATCTCTTCACTGGATTGTGTTTAAATACTCCTTCAACGTTGGATCTGCTGGTGGTAAAAGAAACGAGCCCTAAGACCAGTTCAAGATTGAACTGTCACAACCAAAAAAAATTTAACCTGCTGCTCCCACCAAAATTTCACAGTTGCTGCAAGCTGCTCCCACAAAAATTTCACACACCCAAATGAGGATTTGATAGGGGTATATATACTAGTTTTCCACCATTTTTACTGGGTCGACCTTCCAAAAATTATTTTTAATTTTGGGCCGACTTACCAAATAACAATTTGATTTTTAATTTAATTGGAGTTGACTTGTTTCTTCCAGCGTTTAACTTCTTCTATGAACCAACACAATTGCTTATTTAGTGGCCAACCTTACCTTACTTCTTGAGACTTCTTCAAGGCATTTTCAAGGCTACTTCAAGGTCTCTTCAGTGCTTCATTAAGGCATCTTCAAGGGCTCTTTTCAACAATCCATTGATTCTATCAATACAAGGGCTTCCACTTCAAGCGTTAGGGCTTCTGTAACATGGTTGTCATCAGCTTCAAGGTGGGCTTCTCCAACATCCATCAAGGCTTCAGGACCATCTCCAGGGTCTTCAACGTCATCAGCAGGGTCTTCAACATCTTCAGCAAGGTGGTGGCATCAATGACATCCTGTGGGGCCACTGTAAGTCCATGTTGGCATCAATGACAATTTCATCAACAATCTCCCCCTTTGTCATTGATGACAACAACTCATGCTCCCCCTATGAGCATGCTCCCCTTTTGTCATCATCTCTCCCTTTGTCTTCATTTCTCCCCCTTTGGCATCAATGGAAAAGGGTGTCCAAATGCCTGTGTTTGAAATCTCTAATCACTGCTGACTGCTCCCCCTGTCAATATGCACGATCCTAGGACCTGTCTGTATGCCTAGAGTAACTATCCTTTTTCCTTTGAGTTCATTCTCCAGCCTCATGAACTCAAGGTGTGTTAAGGTCTTTGAGAGACCTTACACTTGGCTTGCCATATGGCAGTCATCCTCCTTGCTCTGATCAACCTTTCCTATCTGCAACTGCTCTGTCTTCCTCATCCATGCTTCTTAGCGTTTGTCCTTTGATCATTTGTTCCTTCATTTGTATTGGCTTTCCCTGATGAGTTGTCTAGGTAACTTCTCAAGGATTGTTTTCGTGTACTCCAACAATCTTGAGCTTTGTGCCCAAAGCCACTGTAGCTATAGCACCTCATCGTACGACACTGTACAACAATGTGACCAACATTGTTGCATGACCAACATCTGACTGAGCTGTTGGAACTTCCAACACTTCTATGATTAACTTCATTTCTCCATGCTTGAGAGTGTCCTTGACTGTAGACATTTGTCTTCTGATCTTCAAATCTTCTTGCTGATGTGTATGGAGTACTCCTTCTTGCTTGACTTCTTTGACTGGCACACTCACGGGCTTTGTGTCCAAACCCATTGCAGGTGTAGCATCTCAATGTGTGACATGTGGCAGCAACATGTCCGACTTGTTTACATGTCCAACATCTCACTGAGACATTGGGGCTTCCAGCACTTCTTCTTCCATATAATCTACAATCCATAGCCTTATGACCAAAGTTAGAACAAAAATAACAATAACCATTGAAGCTACTTTCATACATGGGTCTTGGAGTTGTTTCTTTAATGAAGTTGCTTTGAGGAATAGACCTAACTTCTTGTTTCATCTTTAAACTTCCAAATTTCTTGTTGTCATGTGCAGGTGCATGGGGAGCAGCTTTGGACGTTGATGGACCTGCTTCTGGAGTATTCAGAGACCAAGTGTCATCTTCAGATTTTTCTTTGTTCTTATTGTAACCAAGACCAGTTTTGTCGAGTGGAAATCTTTGACAATCTAAGATCTTATCTAGGACAATTAAACTGTCCTGGAGCTTGACCAAGGCTTCGTTCTTCTTAACTTTCTTCCTGAGACCAACTACCTCCAATTCCAGCTTCTGGACTATCTCCTCCTTTTCTTTTAGCTGACTCTTCAAGATTTCTTCTGTCCTCTTGGCTTCCTCTAGCTGAGTCTTCAGATCATGATTGACTTCTCTAGTTTCTTCAAGCTCTTGAGCAGGATTTTCTGATTCTTCCTTTTGACTGATTAATTCAATCTTTAATTGTTCAATTTCAACATCCTTGTCTTTCATTTGATCTCGCAACTCTTTGTCCTTGTCTTTGAGCTTTAGAAGCAACACTTTCATTGACATGGTCTTCTGCTGATATTCATTCAAGGAGTCCAAGATTTCCTTTTTGAACTTCGTGAAATCACTCTGGTTTAGATTTACTGTGTTTAGGAACCAATTGGCTCTAAGATCAATATTTAGCAATGTGAGATGTATCTGATGTGCAGTCTTTGATAACCCTTCATCATCTTCTGCAAGAAATTTCTCAATTTCATCACACAAGCTATCATTATAATCACAAGAGTCCATACCTTTACTAGAGTCCTCTTCTTGTTTGTCTTCTTCTTGATTCAGCTCTTCTGGGGGCTTGTCTTCTAATTTCTGATCTGTCTTTTTGGGTTCTGGTCTTGCCTTCTGATGCTCACTCTCCAGCTTGAACCATAGTTCTTTTGCCGAAGTGTATTCTCCTACACTTTCCTTCACTGAGCTGGGAAGACCATCCATGAGGAACTTCAAGGCTGTAGTGTTGTCCTTCTTCGCTTCCTTCTGTGCAGCTGGTTTTGCTTTCTTGTTTGATGGAGTGGGTGGATTGATGACAATTTCCCAAATACCAAACTTCTTCAGATAAGCCTTCATTTTGCTCCTCCAATTGAAATAATCTGTAATATCAAGTACAAGCACGTCATTGATTGATGACTCTTTCTTTTCCTCCATTTTGTCTAAGAATCTCCTTCAAGCTTGCTAGGCTCGTGACGAAGGCCTGCTCTGATACCAATTGTTAGACATTGAGAGGGGAGGTGAATCAGTGTAAAGCAATTTTAAACCTTTTCTTAGCATGTCACAATTAACTACCAGTTCATCATTCTACCAATCTCATAATCATCTCATAAAAATATCATAAGCATTTGAATCATCAAGAACCACAACACAAAAGAACACAACACCATATAATTTTGTAATATTTTTATATTAGTTTTGGTTCGGCTACAACCGTTAGGTAAAATCAACACCTACTGATATGAAGAGTACCTACTCTGCATCCAGGACCCTTCCTAGTTTTCTTAGACCCTACTAAGAAGGGTTTGAGTTATCCTAACCTCAAAAGCAAGTCAAGCTTGCATTTATAATTAAAGTTTACTGTCATATCAACATCATCTGTTTCTTCAATCTATTCTGCTGCTGCATGTCATAGGTCTGCTCGTCAACACCTCAATCCACTTTCCAACTCAATCAACTGCTGCAAATCATCAATCAGTTCTGCTGCTCATTGTTATCAACTTGTCCTTATCATCAACCTGCCAAACCTGTTGTTCAAGTATGTGCTCACAAGGATCTGCTCTAACCACTGCCAAAACATCACTGTATACTAATATATTGTTTCTCTGCTATACACTGGTCATGTATCTCTGCTGGTCATTCTCTGGGATCTTCTTATCAAACTACTGGTGAATTTCTGCTGCTCATTCTCATCTCTGCTCATCTGTTGCAGTACTAATCAGCAAAGCATCAATATCGTCATAGAACATCAAGGCATGTATATGTCATCAAGGTTCCAATGTTACCAAGAAGGTCTGGAACATAATGGGGTACGCATTATAGTGTTCAAGGCACTATCATCTGATCAACACAACTCATGTCATCACTCTACAGACCTCTGTCCATCATTCTTGCACATCACAAATACTTCTTGCATATCAAGCATACATCATCATTATCAACATCATATCACTGTTTATACATTACATATATACACTGTATACCTGTCACTTGTATATCATGTCATAATCACTGAATATGTCTATTCTGTAGATGATCAGAACTGTAGATAGTCATGTGACTGCTGTAGATATTACTGCCACCTCATCACTGTTATCAACCTGTCACTTCCATGCCCCACTTTCATATCAAGAAAATCATTATCATCGTTATGTTGAACTATCATGCCAAGCTGTAACTTGTCATCAACTGTTGCACTTGTCATCAACTGCTGTTCTTGTCATCATATCACTGATCATGAGTCTATGTGCAACTTTACTACTAGGGCATCATCAAAAACTTGTTCACTACTGCTATAAATTAGCAAAAACAAACTTCAAAGAACAGGACTGTGACCACTTGACTGTCATAGCATCAAGAGAGTCATAATGACACTTGGACAACCTTCTTTCAAGCATTATGGACTGTCAACTGAGCTTAGGGTTGCTCATTCTTCAAAGGATTGTCATCATCAAATAGATTTGACTATGCCAAAACCATGACTGTGTATGCAAATGTTTTCTTGCTCAGACTTCTTTAGCAGACTTTACTCAGATTTTCACCATTACTGCTATATCACTGAATGTTTATTGGAAGTATGTCATAGTAGTATTATTTCATACCTGGGATTGTACATCATCATCAACATACTGCTGCTATTGTGTAGAAACAATTCGGGTATGCTTTCACCTTTTGGATAAGTGCTATAGATGACTATAGCTTAGGACTTATTATGACCTGCTTCAATTGGGCTTGAACACTGAGATGTTTCAGAGTTTGACCTTCCTTCTTAAGGCCTTTATATATGCCTCTTTATCCTTACTTATGACTGCCCTGTGACTTAGGGATTAGCCAGAGAAAGGAGTTACTGTAGCTTCAGAATGTTGGAATATCTTCACAAGAGTAGCACTTCCTTCCTCCTCTTTTACTACCTCCGGATGTTTGACAGAGATCAAGTCACTTATGACTTCAACAGGATAAGCATTGGAGTTGTCACCTTAGAGACCTTCGGATCTGTAAAGCTTTGACTTCATATTTTTCAAGAATATCAATTGGCTATATATGTCTTTATTGTGCACAAAAAAAAATTAGCAACAGATCTGGAAAGATGACAGCTTGTTGACATTGAGAACGTCCTCCTATGGATGCAATCTTCCTCAATCCTCCACTCTAATGAGTAGTATAATACTCTTCTGCATCAATTCGACCTCTGTAGCTGACTGAATGTGCCCTCCAAGGGACTGATATAAATCTTCAATTGGTGAACTTCCTTTTTCCTTGTAACCAAGTGATGATTGGGTTTACAAATATCCAACCACAATAGAAAATACCTCAGATCTGATCAATGCAGGGTCTTTCTTCTCCTAAGTGAACCACTGCAATTTGGCGGTTATCTCTTTACAGTGTTGCAAACTCACTTGCATAGAGCAGCTGCGTCCTTACTCAGACTTGGGTTGATTTTCCCACAATAATATGACCTCCCTTCTCAATCTGGGCAGACGAAAAGGGCAGTGCATCTTCTCCCTTCCTCACACGAGCTAGAGGATAAGAACATTCAGAAATAACACAAAAATGAAGTCTGAAACTTAGATCAACCCCTTAGCTGGTTTGCTGCCATTCACGATGTGCCCTTCTTCAAAGAAACCACTAAAATCTTGACTCTAAATCCATGGATCCGAGAAAAACAGTTGTACTCAACTACGACAATGAAGTTCATGTGAGAAATCTGACTGTTCTCTCCACCCGAAATTTACCTCAGTTTAGTGAGCTTCTTATCATCTCTTCACTAGATTGTGTTTAAATACTCCTTCAACGTTGGATCTACTGGTGGTAAAAGAAACAAGCCCTAAGACCAGTTCAAGATTGAATTGTCACAACCAAAAAAAATTTAACCTGCTGCTCCCACCGAAATTTCACAGTTGATGCGAGCTGCTCCCACGAAAATTTCACACACCCAAATGAGGATTTGATAGGGGTATATATACTAGTTTTCCACCATTTTTACTGGGCCGACCTTCCAAAAATTATTTTTAATTTTGGGTCGACTTACCAAATAACAATTTGATTTTTAATTTAATTGGAGCCGACCTGTTTCTTCCAGCGTTTAACTTCTTCTATGAACCAACACAATTGCTTATTTAGTGGCCAACCTTACCTTACTTGTTGAGGCTTCTTCAAGGCATTTTCAAGGCTACTTCAAGGGCTCTTCAGTGCTTCATCAAGGCATCTTCAAGGGCTCTTTTCAACAATCCATTGATTCTATCAATACAAGGGCTTCCACTTCAAGTGTTAGGGCTTCTGTAACATGGTTGTCATTAGCTTCAAGGTGGGATTCTCCAACATCCATCAAGGCTTCAGGACCATCTCCAGGGTCTTCAACGTCATCAGCAGGGTCTTCAACATCTTCAGCAAGGTGGTGGCATCAATGACATTCTGTGGGGCCACTTCAAGTCCATGTTGGCATCAATGATAATTTCATCAACCGGAAACTCTACACCATATTATCCACAAGCTAATGGTCAGGTAGAGGCCATTAACAAAGTTTTGAAAACTATGCTTCGTTGGATGGTTGGAGATCATAAATCCAACTAGCACCACGTTCTTTTCTTCTCCCTTTGGGCTTATCGGACTTCTGTGAAAATAGCTACTGGTTTCACGCCATTCTAGCTTGTCTGTGGACTTGAAGCTGTCTTACCCATCCAATGTCAGATTCCATCTTTACAACTTGCCGTCGAACTTCTCCCAAACACTTCCGCAGCGGAAGAAAGATTTTTATACTTGAATAACTTTGACGAGACTCGTAGAGATGCTCCCTTGGCTAATGAGGCGCATAAGAAATGCGTCAAGGCGCAGTGTGATAAATTCGTCCAGCCTCATGTCTTTAACGAGGGTGACCTAGTCTTGACTTATGACCAGAGATACGACAAACTAGGGAAGGGTAAGTTCGAATCCATGTGGTACAGACCTTTCGTTATTTCCAAGGTGTTAGAGAAAGGAACTTATGAGCTCGTTGATTATGATGGGATCCCTTTGGGGCAACCTGGCAATGGGTTGTACCTGAAAAGGTACTATGCCTAGGTTTTCTTGGGCAATATCTTGTATATATGTATCTTGATTGGCTTTCAGTGTGCTTTTAGTATTTTCAAGATAGTTTTGAGCTTCGTGTCCACATCTGTTTATACCATGTTTTGGTCATACAGATGGCTTTCTACGGTTTCGCTGATGGTGCTTGTTGCCACACCTTGAATCTCGCCTCGGCTGCTTGGGTTCTCTATTCCCCGGCTGAATATTTGGTCAGTTCAGGAGCGGTTTGTATAGGTCCCACTACTAATAACATCGCCGAGTATGATGCAGTCATCGGTCTTCTGATTGAAGCTGCCTCCCAGGATGTTCGTGATCTAGTAGTCTTGATGGACTCACAGCTCGTGGTTCGCCATTTGAACCATGTCTACACCATTAGGAACCTGGTACTCCTCTGCCTATTCCGGAGAGTGCGTTTGTTAGAAAGATCATTCGAAACTATTACTTATAGGCATATCCCTAGGGAACATAATGTAGTTGCTGACTCATTGGCTAACTACATCCTAGACTGGCATATTGCCGATTCACGACGGTAAATCAAACATGGTCCATTGTAAATAAACGTTTTGAGACACATAAAACTCATAGAAAATGAATTTTCCATTTGAAACATATAAACACCATGTAAAAGTCTGTATATATATATATATATATATACAAAAAGTTTACAAAAATAGGTCCCGAGACCTCGTCTGAAGCACGTAGGCTTTCAGGCAAAATCATCATACAAAATCCTGAAGCTATCAAATTTCAGTACATATCTTGTACACTAGTGGTGCTCGTGATAGCACATCACTGCTCGAGCTACCCTACGCAGTAGCCTACTGAATCGGCCTGATACTCCCGCCGTGGATCTCTGATATCTCATCGGGAGGTCATCTATGTCAGCATCTGGGATGTCCAAGGTCAACCTCTCCAGGTTCTCCTCCAGCCCCCCAGTGATATCATCACCCTGTGGTACAAAGAGAGCTCCTGCTCGCCTATCCAATGGAGATGCTCCTCCAGGTCGCGCTGCTCCAACATCTGCATGAGAATATGCAGGTCTCGTCACTTAACATAAAAAATATAAAAAACATAAAAACATAAAAACATTTCATCCATTTTAGGGTTTCTTGCTTCACCGATGTCGCCCCACTATCCGCCAGGTGGGAGTGGTAGGTCAGGATCTCCTGTGAAGTCCATGCCTGCGTAAGCATAGTCCTCAACCATGAGGATCTGATCTCGTAGTCATCTGAAGAACAGATCACCGAACTTCACCTTTCCCCTACTTGCTCTTGTGTGAGCCATGACCTGGACCCACCTCAGCATATGGGGGTCCCGTGCTCTTAGACTCCGGAAGGTCACCTGTGGCCTCATTTGTGGAACCAGCTCGAAGAAGAAGCAGGCTAAGATGGAACCAAATCCGAACTGCTTCAGATCTCCTTGCCAACACTTAGTCAGCTGATCCTTGAAGATTGGAAGCATTGCTTTCGCTCAGTTGAACATTGTGGGTGCCATAGCCTCTATGGTTACATCATGTGTGCCCTAGAAGCTTGGTGCACACCCAGACTTTAGACCACCCTCTGCATAGTAAACAAGACAGTCCGTAGAGCCCTATCCGTCACTGCCTTGATGGGGATCTTCTTCCTCGATGTACCTGTTCCTAGTGGACAGTGTCGATATATAAGCTCTTTGGTAGTAATGTCCCCACCACAGGAACCTGTCAATGAGATGGGGACACCCCGTCTCGATAGACCAGTCAGGAAGTAGATATCCTCTACCTCCACTATAAGTATGTGTTCCCCCACCTCGAAGTACTGCTGCTATGGATTCCACATCTGCAGTATGTGTTCCAGTAGCTATTAGTGCGACACCATGCTTGGGGTCCGGAAGAAATTCAAGAGCCCACAGTCCCGTAATGCAGCAATACAACCCGCATTTCTTTCAGCAGTAGCATCCTCATTGTCATGAGTTCTTTCCTTCCATATCACCATGTTTTGAGCAATCTAGACCTGCCAAAAACCACAATGGTATGCATTAAAATCATCCTTAAATAATTGGAAATCAAAAGAATGAAGTTATATCACCCATACCATTAGTTTAACTTATCCACGGTCGGCACCACCTGTGCACCGTTGGAGACAGGCGATGGTACCTCTTGTCCACTGTATTGTTGGCGCGGTTCTAGGGTGGAACCGTGTATCCCGCAAGGGGTAGCTGCGGTGCCCGCATTTTGAGTTTTAGGGCTCGCCATATGGACCCAAAACCCCATCAAACCTCAAAATAGATGCTATGAAATGAAATATGAGGGTCTTAGCTATTACCTGCAACTAACGATGCTGAAAACGGGCGGAGGAAGCTCCCGATATCAGCTGTGGAATATCTGGCTAAGAAAATGCTCCAAGTGCTCTCTGCTAGAGGTAAATAGTGAAATGGTTTGATTTTTTACTATTTACTTGACTTATATAGGCATTTTTGGGTCTGACTCGCTATAGTTTTGATGTAAAATCATATTTTGGTCAAAATTTATCTGTTGTAATCCCTAATGCTAGTTGTAAATACATTTAACACTTGTCTATGAGACTATTGCAGGATAGGATAACTCTAGCAAGAAGCTTTGAAAGTTTGTTTATGGCTTTTTCGTACTTTGATAAAACGAAAAAGGTCGATGAGCATTTATTACGACACTTTGATCACGCTCTCTAAACCTAGTATCAAAGGCCCAAGTCCGCTTCCGAATCTTTCCAGGCTCGTAAAATTTGACATTGTGCAAAGAAACATCATGGAGTCTTCTTTTCACATCTTTTTCAGACTCCTTAAAACATGAAAAGATCGTCGAGTCCATTTCCGAATCTTTCTAGGCTCGTAAAAAGTGACATTGTGTAAATAAACCTCATGGAGTCCTCTTTAAACTCTTTTTAGGCTCCTTAAATACGAAAAGATCGTCGAGTACTTGTCTCCTTCATACTCATAAAAGTATTTGAAGTGTCGTCCTTCCGACGATAGGTTATCTCTTTTTCGGTTCGGACAGGACTATTTACAAAAAAGGAACACTCCAGCCAATCATGACTGGAAGAGTTATCTAAGGTATGATTTTATACTTTTTCGGGCCTTAGAGACTAAATCATATGAAAAAGGACCCTTTGGAGTCTTCTTCCGTATTAATTCAGACTCTCTAAACATGAACGATACCGAGTTTTCTTTCAGTGGACTTGTTAAATTAAACATTGAGAGACCTGTTTTGGGATCGAACCCCTCCTTTCTCAGGTTCGTAAAACATATGAGTCTGGACTTGTCTTCTGACAAGCTATACCGAGTGTTTGTTACCCTCTTTGAACTCTTAAAACCGAAAAGAGGCACTCATCGATCATGATGGGGGAAATGGGAAGGAAATCATTTTGCGAATAATGGCAGTTGTTTGTCGTTACCTTTGAACATGGCACTTGTCTGAACAATCATGTCAGTCAATTGGGTATTCAGCTGATCTCCGTGACGATCCACTTTCATGAGTCATGTGACTCCTTGGAGTCTTTCGAAAGAATGCATTGCCCATTGTCACATTGTGTGTCTATCCCGTCTAGTCATGCTGCCAAGTCTTTTGTCGTGCTGCCCGATGTTCAAAGGGGATCTGAAGAAGTGTCACCTCTGTAGTCCACACAGTCTTTGTGTTAGTATCTTTGAGTCAGTCATATGGTTACTACATACACATCATTCCAGAACCATGTTTCAATTTTCGTGTCATCGATGTGGGACTCATCATGGCCCTCCTTCGACGAGACTTTTCCCGTCGACATCAGCTAATCATCCGGGAAATAGTCTTAGAAACAATGATTGGTACCTTGAGATCTGTATGCCTTAATGATAGATTCTCTTGCTCTCGACATAGGTTCACATCATTGACCTTTGATCGATAGAATTGACTGGGTGTTCGACATCAGGACATCTATTCACACTCAGTAGATTGTACTAGAGTACCTTGGGAATCATTGACATTAATGGTGATCTCCCTCGCACTTGTTAACGGTTCACATCATTGGCCGGTAATCAAGTGGTTTCTACCATGTTCGACTTTAGATCATTGTAATCACATGGATATAATTGTACTTTGTGGAAGACAAGACGAAGACCCTGGGTATTTGTTTAAAGCACGCATTGCTTTTCCCTAGGTTGCGATGGAGTTTTGTGTATCTAGCATAGATCCACATTTGTATGGTCGTGGCTATGCTCAAATTTGTGTCTGTATGACATAGATCTACACTGTATGACTGGTAGCTATGTCCAAGTTTGAGTCCTCTATCACATGGATCTACGCTGTATTCTAGTAGCCATGCTTGTTTATTCCTCTCATGGATCTGCCTTGTATTGGTCTGCAGCCATGAGTTTGGTTACTTGTGTCTATGAGTCAACATACTGATGTACTACAGATGCCTACTTGACGACTTGCTCCGATCGAGCCGACATTTTCACCTCATGGCAACGACTTGCTCTCTCAAAGCTCTCGTTCATCGTATCCCTCTAAGACTCATGCTTTCGGGGGCATACTGTTATACCAAAATCCTATCACCATCATGTGATAAGACATTTGACATACCTACTTGCCCTGAATCCTAGCTTCTGGAGTGGAAACTCATATCATTCATCAATCTTTTCATGCAAATTCCTAGCACTGCGCTTGACCCTTTATCCATACGTGGTACCCTTGTTCGCACCGCCCATACTCTGTTTCCCACTAGCGGTGCCACCGCTTATGGCCCTTAGTCCATAAGCGGTTATTACCAGAACTGATTTGTCACTAAAGGAGAAACGCGGTACCCTGGGTAAAAAGGGAAAAATAGAAGTTTCTCGAGGCTTCTAGATGGTAAGCCTCGTGTCCTTCCTTATCCCTACTGTTGTGGGTCTATTGAGCTCGAGATCCCCCATCTTAGGACCTTGGAGGCCACCTCACCCACAAATCTCTCAACCTACCCTATCCATCTAGCCTTATAAATACAAGCTTATGGCCATGGTTGAGGGGAGAACTCTTAAGGCATTGTTGTGCTGTTGGATTGATCACTTGGTCCATATCATTGGAGAGCATAGAGAGAGATAGAGTCGGAGCTTATGGGGATGAGAATGCTTGGTTTCATGGAGATGCATGTCAACACTAAGGCTTGGTTGTAAACTTCTTCATATTTCTTTAATGCAAGTTGATTTCTGTCCCACATATATTGTTGATGTTTGATTTCATATATATGTTGTTAGATTCCTTAGTCACTAGCATAGATTAGTAGATTATATTTTGGTTGCTTTGATCTGTTTTGTGTTGAGCTTATTGATGGTACACAGGGTGACTATCAAAGCATTGTATTCTAGGTATCTACGACGTCTAGGGAGAGTCTTCAACCTCTGTCTTCTATTTGTTCTGTATTTGAACCATTCAGACCAGTGGAACACCTTGCTGTCCGCAGGAGGTGAAATATTCCAGCTAACAAAGGATGCTTGGAAGATTGGCAATGAGGAGAGCACGATTAGTTTCACCAGCGTTAGCTTTCCAGCTTTGGTGAGCTATTGACCAGCCCAACCTTTGATTTTAGATTTCAATTTACTCAGAACTTCATCCCACAACACAACTTTGTTTGCCCCCAGGGTAAGGGGAGACCGAGATATTTTTTTTCTCCAGTTTTACAAAGCCAGTAAAGCCCAGATAGTTTGCAATTCGCTGAATGTCTTTATGCTCTGAATTCCAACCATACAAAAAACTCTTCCTTTTGTTGATGAGCGCTCCGGAGATGCTGTAAAAGTCTTGTAGAATTCCACTAAAAACCTTGGCTATCTGAATGGAGACTCCCCCTAGCAACAATGAATCATCAACAAAAGAGCGTGGTTAATAGGCTCAATGCCTTTTGTTATCCTTATGCCTGGAACAATCCCTACCTTCCTTTTTGCAGCTAGCTTTCTGCTCAGTGAATCAACCATCAGAATGTACAGAAATGGAGAGAGGGGACATCCTTTCCTGATTCCCCTTGAGGCTTGGAAATAACTGGTTGGTTTTCCATTTACAAGGGGGGCAATCCATGATTTTTCTATGCACGCTTTAATCAAATTGACAAAATTAGAGCTGAATCCGAAGGAAAGAAGAACTTTGGAAAGAAACGAGTGTCTTACCCGATCAAATGCATTCGCCATGTCAAGCTTTATTATCATTCCTTGCTCCTTCCGGTTATAACTAGAGTGAATGGATTCTTGAACCTGAATCACGTTATCTATGATATATCTCCCTATGACAAAACCTCCCTGACTGGATGAGATGAGTTTCCCAAGCAGTGGTTTAATTTTTTTTGCCAGAAGTTTAGACAAAATATTATATGATGAGTTGCAAAGTGAGATTGGCCTGAATTTATCAAAGGAGCTCAGATTCATTTCTTTGGGTATCAATGCAAGAAGGGTGGAGTTTGTGCTGCCACCCACCTTGGCTTTCAATTGAAAAGATTTTTCCATTCTCAGGTAGTCAGTCTTAATGATTCCCCAACAGTGCCTGTAAAAATGAATTGAAAACCCATCCGGCCCAGGGGCCTTGTCTAGTTCCATAGACCATACTATGTTGCAGATTTCTTCTTCAGTGAAAGGCTTTGAAAGGGTCGTGTTATCATCTCTATTGACTAATAAAGGGATGTGAGAGAGGAAATCAGTGATGGCATTCTCACATCCATCTCTATTGTCTTTATACAAATTTTGAAAATGAGTTTCAGCAGCAGTCTTAATTTGATCATGGCCTTGTGTAGAGTTCCATCATAAGCAGTGATTTTAGCGATATGATTTTTGGATAATCTTGCTCTGCACTGTCTATGAAAATAGGAGGAATTGCGATCTCCTGCTTTTAGCCACAAACTTCGAGATTTTAGCCTCAAGTATTCTTCCTCTTGTTGGAAAGAGAGAAAAGTCTTGGCTTGGGCTATTTGCTCTTTTTCAAGATCTACACTAATGATGTCCTTGCTTTCAAGATCTATTAGGATATTTTCTAATAAATGGGTAGTCTAATTTCTGTGGCTGGTTGGAGTATTGGTAGGATTTCTGACCCATTCCCTCAAAGCTTCCTTCGTGGCCTTCAGTTTCTATTCCCACACAAAGGAGGGGGACCCAGTCACAGGAGTAGACCAAGCTAAGATTACCTTTTCCTTATACCCTTCCTTTTCGATCCAGAGAGGGCTGAATCTAAAGGGGATGGGCCCCAAATTCTCTCCATCTTCCAACTGGAGCATGATGGGTTTATGATCTGAAGTCAGTTTTGGATGAGTTTTTGTGGAGATTACTCTCTTTTCCAGTAGTGAGCTCTGGACCAGGAAATGATCCAAACGGGTAGCTATGTGGTCTACCCCAACTCTATTGTTTGTCCAGGTGAAAATGCCTCTTTTTGGCTTGATATCTAAAAGGTCCCATTGCTGCATAATGCCCTCTACCAGGGGCAGGATTTGATCCTTGCCTTTGTTGCCTCCCCTCTTTTCATTTGAGTCAAAGATCAGATTTAGATCTCCCACTATTATTATATTATGGGGGGTGTAAATCTCAATGAAATCTGCCATAGGTAGCCAACAATCTTTCTTTTCTAATTGAAGAATCGAAACATACAAATTAAAAAGAGAAATGGTGAGCTTACTTGATATATGACGGAGTTCTGTGTAGATCCAGTGCTGGGTTTCAAAAGAGATTTCTAAAGAAAACTCCTCGTCTGACCACAAAGTTGCCAGGCCCCTAGAGGAGCCTCTGGCGCTTATGGCCTTCCCCACGTTTTTCTTCCACTTCGAGCTGCTGATTTGAAGGAGGGATTCCCCTTCAATATTGGTCTCTTGGAGAATGAGAATCTCAGGGGTTTCGATTTTCAGAAGGTCTTTTACTGCTTCGGCTTTCAAAGGGTTCCCCAATCCTCTGCAATTCCAAGAGACCAACAACATTACTTATTGAGATTGGTGTGAGATGAACCTCCCTTGGGAGGTCTTGTTCTGGTGTTTCTCCCCATAGTCATTTCAATTGTAGATTGGATTCCCTGCATTTTTTTTCTCTCTACTTCTTCCTCTAGGGATTCCCTGCGGGATTGCCTTCCAGCGTTTTTTGATGGCCTCTCGAAGGACTCGTCTTCCAATGATCCTGAGGATTCCAGAGGTTTTTTCCTAGCTACCTCCACGTAGGAGGGTGATGAGTAGATCCCTACTAGAGATCAAGGATGAGTTTCTTTTGTCATTTCCTTCTTGACTGCTGAGGGAGGGGGCTGCTACTCTATCTCCTCAGTAACCATTTCTGTGTTGTCTTCCTTCGCTTCTGTCCTTGACTAATATTTGTTTCCTTTCTCTTGTTCCTGCCTTACTTCTGGCCCATTAGATCCCACCACAGTTTCTTTTCCTTTTTTCCTACTGTTTTCCTTTGCCATGGCTGTTTTCTGAGCCTGGATCCATTGATCTTTGGGGCTCTCAGTATATTCCTTAGCCTTTTTCTTGCAATACCTCACAAAGTGTCCGTGACTATGACAGTACCTACATTTGAAGGGGAGGTGTTCATAGTCCAGTTCTTGGATATGTGACCAGTATGAAATTGTTAGATTGATTGCTTCTGGTAGCCCTGTTTCCAAATCAACCTCAACACATATTCTTGTGCAGGAGTACTGGTCCTTTCGCTTCGCCCGGTCTATGTATTTCTCGAGCGTGTTTCCAATGGTTTCCAGTGTCTTCGGATTCCAGCAGTGTAGGGGTAAGTGTGGAAGGTGCACCCACACTGGGATTTCCGACGACACATCTTGCGTAGTATCGAAGTCTGGAGTCCATTTATTCAGGTATAATCCCTGGGGACCCAGGAAGTAAGGTCCGTTCCTGAATATGAGGCTTCTGTCTTCTCCTTCTTTGAACATGAATACAAAGAATCCCTTGCCTACAGAATAGCTTCTGATTCCTTCTTTTACTAACGGTCTCTAGTTCCTCTCCACCCACGCATATACTACCTTGGGAAAAGGACACAAGGCTGTGAATTTCCCAATGAGACCCCGATCTGCTAGATTTAGAGCCGATCTACACGTTTCTTCAGCTGGGAGGGCGACGGTGGGGATACTATCCATTTTTTTGACGAATTTGCACCGAGTCTCGTTCATTTTTCGCTTGCTGAAGCTAGCTAGCAGCTTCTTGAAATCCACCAGTTCAAGTGGATGAGACAAGGAATCCCCGGGACCCCCATCTGGGCGCATGGAGCCAAGGATGCAATCAACAGAGGCTGCTGCCAGGACAAAAGATCTGCAAACGAGCAATCAGGTTGAGGAGCGTGCATTGGGCTGCTTTCTTGCGATAAACTCAACGAATCCATTGAGTGGATCGATATGAATTCATTATAAGTTTTTAATTAAGCAAGAAATGACTCAATTTAAATCTTTTTGATCTATCTCATGAATTTTATTCTTAAATAATAAGATGAAACATCATCGGTTTTATCATACAACGAAGTTAACGTTTTGCTTACCTCAATTGGGATATCTTCAGCTTCAATATGTACCTATAAACCGTCTCGAACAATTTGACCAATGAGTCCTCTTCCCTGTCCATAGCGCTCTTCCCATATAGTTAAGTCTTTGGCATTGGTTGGTTTTTGATATTCACCTTTCACTAAATGTCAAATATTCTTGTTCCTAAGAATGCCAATCATTTTAATCTTCTAATCAAAATAGTTTGTACCAATTAACTGAAGAATTGAAACAACTTCTAAAGTCACTACGATTAAAACTCATAAACTAATAAACTAATGAAAAAAAGGAAAAAAACCCTCTGACAAGGGAAAATACAACGAAGCTTAATGAATTCTAAAGATTAAAAAATAATTAAATATACTTAAAATAAATTTCATATATTAAAAAAAACTTAGAATTACATTAACTTATTTAAAAATTAAAAAAATTAAACAAAGTTGTGAAATTATAAGTAGAACAAACTTTATAATTTTAAACCATGTACCAAATAAAACTTTAAAGGTAAGTAAAAATAATTACATAACAAACAAAACAATAACAAAGCACAATGATGGTTGGACACCATAGACCAACGCTAGTTTGAAGCGAAACATCTAACAATGAACCCTACAACAGATATCCATACAGCCTGTTCGATGAGCATTCAAGAAAAAAGACGCATACGGATTGGTAAACACTCAACGAAATCCGTAGGACGTCCACTACAGAAGACATGCAAGGCTCAATGAAGAAAAATAGGTAGAAAACTCGCAGAGAAGTTAGTATGCAAACACAGGTGTATGTCGTACATATTTGGATGTACAACACGTGGGAGGGAGAACTAATAGGTTGAAACCCTAAAAAGTTTTCCCAGCAACAGAAAACACCTGTATAGGAAGGATTAATGTGACCAACAAAATAAACATGTAGAAAAAACCCAAAACATTTGCCCAAAAAGAAAAAAAATGTAATGAAAATGAGTAAAAATAGCCTTATGGGTCCGTCAATGGTGTGAAGAGGAAAGAGAAGTGGCCCGAAAGATACATAAGGAAAAAATGCACCTATTAAAAAATTTCACTGCAAAAGGCCTCACGGCCTTATGAATTAGAATATATTAGGTCGAAAGAAAATTTAGGCCTAATAAATAAAACAAGATTGGTAAATTATCAACTTAAAACTGTCCAAAATATTTTACATTATAAAAAATGCCCTAGGTTAGGCTAGGAAAATTATTTCAATATTGAGCAAAGGGAAGCCAAATTTGATGAACTAATAGTCGATCTCGACTAAAATCACTGTTTTGGAGACAAAGGCGAGGACCTATTTTTCAAAAAATGCACATAAATGTGAGGAATGCACAAATCAAGTATAAAATCTAAGTGGTTGTCCAAATATGACTGTAGATCCACAAAAAAAGAGGGCCCAATAAAAATGATTGAAGATGTTTGATGCTTGAACTTCTTTTAAACAAATAATTATTTGAAGGAGGTAAAGGTTAGTTACCAGAGAAGGTACATCAATTTTACATGGTAAAACAACAAATATGAAACATCCACTTGAATACTTGATCTTCTTATTATTCTTTAGGAAACTCCAACTCTTACAATCTTTAGCACCCCCACATATGCTGATATCACAACTTTACAATATTGTTCACAATAAATTCTATATGCATTTCATGTCTTCAGTGGGTTTCCTTCACCTCTATTATATAGTTAGATGTATGGAATATTTGCATTCATAACACCCGGGATAAATTATTTTCCACCCCTCTTATATAAAGAATGGTAATAGAATAATTTTACTCCATGATGCATGCCAGACGACTCCTTTTACATAAGATAAAAATTTATGAAGATAAGTATGCCTTATTTTCTAGTTAGGACATCATAACATCTTACAACATCTCACTAGACATCATTATACATTCCACAAAAAAATTATGAGAGGCCCAACCACAAGAGTCGATATCTTGATGCGATGAATCAATGAGAGAAGTGTGCCCTCCCAGGACAAAAATAAACTAGCAATTATTTGCAAATATCTCCTTGAAGCAACTCTTGGTCATAAGATAGAAAATTAATAAAATATTCACCCAAGAAGCGTGCCCTCCTAAGAGATTCCATTCATGAATAAAATATTTCCCAAGAGATGTGCTTCTCAAGAAACGTTGTGTTCACATGTGTGGCAGAGAGTCAAAGGGAGAAGGACACTCTTCTCTTTGTAGACTCTTCTATGTTCATCTTCCTCTAATGTTCACAACGAATGAGGGGTCAAAGGAATAATAAAATATTTTTGGACCACTTTTGAATAAAAACTTTTGACAAGAAAATGATAAAATATTAGAGTGCCCCTGATAAGTGTGTAGAGGAAGTTAGGTCCATGTGAAATGCAACCGATTCGTGTTAAAGGAATGTGCATTGACCACATCGTGAATTTTAGCTTTCAAAAACACAAGAATCCAAAGAGGTGTTCCCTAGGTATGTGTGCTAACCTCTTACATGATAAAATAATAAATAAATACATACCATGCCTTGAAAAATTAGCCATAAGAGAGTGTTCTTCCATTATATATATATAGTTTCATGACAAGCCTTTTATAAGTGTGAAAATGGTCAAAATTTCTAGTGTGATTTTGCAACACCTCATCTAGTCAAAGGAAAGACCAATATAGATATTAGGCCTAGTAAACTCCTCTCCCCAAGTGTGAAAATATGACATATAAAGAGGGATGAGTTATCCATAGTTTAATTGAGCATAATTCAACAAAAATCACATAATTAACTTCAAATGTGTGCTAAGAAAGAGGGGCCACCCATCACTTAATTAATCACATGGCGTAACAATATGATTTAGGTGTGATATACCAACGTAATCACCTAGGGTGACCCCTTGACACTCAACATACCATCACCCTCTAATATAATTAAATCAAATATCTTCATAAAACCTTATAGAAGAGGGTCGCGCATATGAATTAATTAATACTATGAAATAATTCCCATAGTACCAAGGTGGGAAATATAGGAAATATAGGCTAAGAACTACAAGAATGATCCTCCTAAGCATTGTACGTCATCAATAAGAAAATAATCTAGCACCATACAAATACATCATCCTGTGATTTGTTATATCCCATATATGTATAAATAAATCATTGAATGCACCTTTGTTAAATTGAACATCTAAATACAACCATTTGTTATACATGCTAGAACTCTAGGGGCACAAATTGATCACTTTGCACTTGAAACATTTTTCTCAGGACACTATACTCAATGTTGTTGAGGAACCAAGTCAATTGAACCCATTAGGCCAATTCCAAGAAAAGTGTGCATCAATAATGGCCCCAAAATATCAAATGAGGACAACATAGCATGCAATCTATTTGCACTACGTACATGGACCATGTCAAGCATGAAAGTGGAACCTCATGCAACATGAGTAACAAGTGGATCCATATGGAGACAAATTGTGTGTAAGAGCTCTAGAATTTACAAATACTTGATAAAACACAATCATACAAGAGATAATAAACGTGTGATAGGGTGATATTTCCACCATGACACTGAAAATGATAGAGGTTGAAGCAATACACAACATAAATGCAATCTAACTTTGATATGAAAATGTCTCTAAAACAAAAGGAGCGAATATATTAGAACACAACGGGAGATGAAAACTATACTACTTTCCCGTAGGACTTATTTCTTATTCTACTTTAATACTTTTATGGGTTCAGGGGACATCAATGTGATAGAATTTTAGAATCTATCGATTCATTCGCAAATATACATATTCTCCATCCCAGTAACTAACATATAAATAATTGGTTCCAGATGATGCTTCAAATCTATAAGGTTCATGTCACAATTTTCCAAATTTTGCATGCTTCATTACCTTTTTCCTTTCTTCCCCATATAAGGACCAAATGTCCTTTCTCGAATAGCCTTTGATGAGCTCGTTGATAAAACAACACCCTTTACCTTGTCTTGATTTTCATCAACCTCAATTCACTGATAGCCTTCTCTTACTTTCATCAACCTCAATTAATTGATTTACTTTGGCTTGGACTTCTTATTTATTTGTGGTAAAATGATGCAAAAGTTGATATACTAGAATCCTTAAGTCTATTGACAATGTAACCTCCATTTTGTAAACCAATTTAAATGATCTTTTCCTTGTAGATTCTTTCTTTGTAATACTCATATGCCCATAATGTAAGCTTTATTTTTCCATCTCCTGACTTCTTATTATCAACGACCACCTTCTTTATAATAGTCATGAGATTTTTGTTGCTAGAATTGACCAAATCATATCTACAGTAGTTAATAGTTCGAAGAATGTGACAAGATTAATCCATACTTAAAGCAAAAATTGGACAAATCAACTAAATTGAAACCTCTCACATTATTTGTGGTTAACTTAGTTGGAACTTTGTATTTGGTAATAATTTTATCTTCCAAATGTTCAATTACCACTTTATTCGTTGCTCTTTGTGTGGAAATGGCCTCAACCCATTTAGTGAAGTAACCAGTGGTAGTTAAAATTCATCGAAATCCATTAATTGAATTCGCCTTGAACTCCCTAATAAAATCTAGGCCCCATTGTTGAAATGGTGCCTCTACCACTATTGATTGTAAAGGAAAGGCTTCCAAATGTTTCCTACCCGAGATTCACTAATATGGTGACATGGCATGACAAAATGATGAACACCAACGAATAATGTCGGCCAATAATATTTTGCTCTTAATATTTAATGTTTTGTAGTCTTATCAACATAATTTCCACCACAAAATCCTACATGGAGTTCTGTCATGATATTCTTTGACTCATCCTCATTAACACACTGATAATCAACCAATCAGGATTTATCCATCCAAGGCTTCATTGGATTATACAATATCAATGCTTGTAACATGAAATTCTTCTTCTATGCTCCTCATTTCCTTTGGGAAAGACGGGTTATTTAGAAAATACATAATGTCTTAGTACCAACTATAGTGTTCCAAATCATCTGATATTGTAGAACTAAAAATCCACCACACTATTATTTATTGCTTTCAATAAGCATTTTTCCTAGTGCTTTCCCTTTTACAATTTTAGTTGACTTAGTCTCCAAATCATATTCTCGAATCCTTGAAACCCACTTTCCTTTGATACCAATGTAATCTTGTTGAGACAATATATCATTAGTAGTTTTCATGAGGAACACATGCTACAATCCTAGAATAACCAACATACTCCTTACATAGTGTTGCCGCCTTTTCACACACCTGGATCACGTGGCAAAAATCTTCAAGCCACTCGGTGT